>LR738713.1:122919253-122935291 GCA_902687465.1 Secale cereale | reverse complement strand
AAGGTTTATCAACCCATGGGAGGCATAGGATGAACATGGCCTCTCTCAAGCAACCCTGCAACCAAATAACAAAGAGTCTCTTGTGTCCCCAACACACCCAATACATTGGTAAATTGTATAGGTGCACTAGTTCGGCGAAGAAATGGTGATACAAGTGCAATATGGATGGTACATATAGGTTTTTGTAATCTAAAAATATAAAAACAGCAAGGTAACTAGTGATAAAAGTGAGCGTAAACGGTATTGCGATGCTAGGAAACAAGTCCTAAGGTTCATACTTTCACTAGTGCAAGTTCTCTCAACAATAATAACGTAAGTGTATTATATAACTATCCCTCAACATGCAACAAAGAGTCACTCCGAAGTCACTAATAGCGGAGAACAAACGAAGAGATTATAGTAGGGTACGAAACCACCTCAAAGTTATTCTTTCTGATCGATCTATTCAAGAGTCTGTAGTAAAATAACGCGAAGCTATTCTTTCTGTTCGATCTATCCTAGAGTGCGTACTAGAATAACACCTTAAGACACACATCAACCAAAACCCTGAGTCACCTAGATACTCCATTGTCACCTCAAGTATCTGTGGGCATGATTATACGATATGTATCACACAATCTCAGATTCATCTATTCAAACCAACACAAAGAACTTCAAAGAGTGCCCCAAAGTTTTTATCAGAGAGTCAAGACGAAAACATGTGCCAACCCCTATGCATAGATTCCCAAGGTCACGGAACCCGCAAGTTGATCACCAAAACATACATCAAGTGAATCAATAGAATACCCCATTGTCACCACGGGTATCCCACGCAAGACATACATCAAGTGTTCTCAAATCCTTAAAGACTCAATCCGATAAGATAACTTCAAAGGGAAAACTCAATCCATTACAAGAAGGTAGAGGGGGAGAAACATCATAAGATCCAACTATAGTAGCAAAGATCGTGATACATCAAGATCGTGCCATATTAAGACCACGAGAGAGAGAGAGAGAGAGAGAGAGAGAGAGAGAGAGAGAGAGAGAGATCAAACACATAGATACTAGTACATACCCTCAGCCCTGAGGGTGAACTACTCCATGCTCGTCATGGAGAGCGCCGGGATGATGAAGATGACCACCGGCTAGGGATCCCCCTCTGGCAGGGTGCCAGAACAGGGTCCCGATTGGTTTTTGGTGGCTACAGAAGCTTGCGGCGGCGGAACTCCCGACCTAGGTTATGTTCTGGAAGTTTGGGTATATATAAGAGGTGTTGGTGTCGGAAACAAGTCAGGGGGGTCCTCGAGGCGGCCACGAGGTAGGGGGCGCACCCAGGGGGTAGGGCGCGCCCCCACCGTTGTGATGGCCTTGGGACTCTTCTGGTCCATCTCCGGTACTCCATGGGCTTCTTTTGGTCCAAAAACAATCTCCGTGAAATTTCAGGTCAATTGGACTCCGTTTGCTATTCCTTTTCTGCGATACTCAAAAACAAGGAAAAACAAAAACTGGCACTAGGCTCTGGGTTAATAGGTTAGTCCCAAAAATCATATAAAATAGCATATAAATGCATATAAAACATCAAAGATGGATAATATAATATCATGGAACAATCAAAAATTATAGATACGTTGGAGATGTATCAACAACCTATTTTGTTGCTAAGTTTAATTTGGTCAAGAAAAGCTAAAAATTGTTAGTTGCCTATTCAGCCCCCTCTAGTCAACCATATCGATCCTTTCATCGTGGACGAGAACTATGCCGGGAGGGAGAGACGGGGCAGTAGCCAAGGCCAATGTGTTGGGCTGGCTTTGTGTGCCCCTCCCCTATATTTATATGTGTGGGAGGGATGGCAGTCCACCCCTACTCCAAATAGGAGTTGGCGCCAAAGGGGGGGGGGAGGACTTGGACTCCAAGTCCAATCCTATTACTATTAGGACTCCCCTTTTCCCTTCCCTAACGACATGGGCTTTTGAGGACTTGGTGCACCTGGCCCAATAAGGCTAGGGCGCCTCACCTCAGCCCATGCCAGCCCTTGGGTCGTGGTGGACCAACTTGTGGACTTCAGGACCCCTCCAAAATCCTTTGGAACCTTCTGGAAGCTTCCCAGTACAATATCGAAAAAACTGCACCTTTTTCCGGAACCCAAAATATGACTTCCCATATATAAATCTTCACCTCTTGACCATTCTGAGACTCCTCTTGACATCCGGGATCTCATCCAGGACTCCGAACAACATTCGGTTACCAATCATCAAATATCCCAATACTACTCTAGTGTCAACAAACGTTAAGCGTGCGACCCTGTGGGTTCGGGAATCATGTAGTCATGACCGAGACACCTCTCCGGTCAATAACCAATAACGCGACCTGGATGCCCATATTGGTTCCTACATATTCCATGAAGATATTTTATCGGTTGAACCACTACGTCAAGGATTCGGTTAATCCCATATGCAATTCCCTTTGTCCGGTGATATGTTACTTGTCCGAGATTCGATCGTCGGTATCTCCATACCTAGTTCAATCTCGATACCAGCAAGTCCCTTTACTCATTCCGGAATACAAGATCTCGTAACTAACTCATTACCATATTGCTTGCAAGATCTTTATGATATTGTATTACCGAGAGGGCCCAAAGATTTGTCTCCGTCACATGGAGTGACAATTCTCAGTCTCGGTCCATGCCAACTCAACAGGCACCTTCGGAGATACCTGTAGAGCATCTTTATGATAACCTAGTTACGAAGTGACATTTGATAGCACACAAGTTATTCCTCCGGTATCCGGGAGTTGCATGATCGCATGGTCTTAGGAATAGATACTTGACATGAAGAAAGCTATAGCAATAAACTCAAGTGATATGATCAAATGCTAAACTTACAGTTGGGTCTTGTCCATCACATCATTCGCCTAATGATGTGATCCCGTTATCAAATGACAAATCATGTCTATGGTTAGGAAACCTTAACCATCTTTGATCAACGAGCTAGGCTAGTAGAGGCTCACTAGGGACACTGTACTTGTTTATGTATCCACACATGTATTTAAGTTTCCAGTCAATACAATTCTAGCATGAATAATAAACCTTTATCATGAATAAGGAATATGATAATAACCAATCTATTATTGCCTCTAGGGTATATTTCCAACACCATGGCCCAAGGCCGACCTTGATGATACTCGTGGGTTTTAGTGAGTTACTCTAGCACCGTGCTAACTTTTATGTACTTTTCACTTTCGCAAACTTTCAACGTATTCCCAACAAGCAAGCATTAGATAGACAAAGTAGAATAATTACTAGTTGATACTTTGTATGAATTAATGAAGTTTTTGTTCTAATTACCTTGGCCTAACCCTCTTGCATAATAAAAATTTCTGCCGCTACAACTATGCTAAGTTTTCAGGTAAAAAGTGGTGTACTATCTAGGCATGTCGATCGTAAGCGAACCAAAATCTTGTTATTTTGTTTTAAACAACTGAGTTCATATAGTTTTGTTTTTGCCCAAGGATGATCAAGGTTTAAGACAGGGGAGGTTGATGAGTGTATTTTGACACTCATTTCCACCATTGTTTAAACTGGATAACCTTGAATATTTCGAGAGAATCACTCTGATACTATTACTAATGATAAATAAAAGCAGAAAAGTGCTAATCACTCTATTTATTTTGTTTCCCTCATGAATGGGCCAATTAAGGGAGGAATCGAAGCATATATGGAAAATATGAAGTTATGCGAACAACGCTAAGCAACTGGAGGTGCGGAGACACAACCAGTAGAGAAGGCGGCGCCTGGTAGGAGCGCGCCGCATGTGCCAACACTAGTACCACCCGACGCCAGCTCTGTGACGCCAGCACAACCATATTAGGGGTGAAATTGTTGGGAAGCGTAGTATTTCAAAAAAAATCCTATGATCACGCAAGATCTATCTAGGAGAAGCATAGCAACGAGCGGGGAGAGTGTGTCCACGTACCCTCGTAGACCGAAAGCAGAAGCGTTTAGTAACGCGGTTGATGTAGTCCAATGTCTTCGCGATCCAATCGATCAAGCACCGAACGCACGGCACCTCCGCGATCTGCACATGTTCAGCTCAGTGACGTCCCTCGTACTCTTGATCTAGTTGAGGCCGAGGGAGAGTTTCGTCTGCACGACAGTGTGGTGATGGTGTTGATGAAGTTACTGACGCAGGGCTTTGAAAGAAATATGCCCTAGAGGCAATAATAAAGTTGTTATTTATATTTCCTTATATATCATGATAAATGTCTTTTATTCATGCTAGAATTGTATTAACCGGAAACTTGATACATGTGTGAATACATAGACAAAACAGAGTGTCCCTAGTATGCCTCTACTAGACTTGCTCGTTAATCAAAGATGATTATGTTTCCTAACCATAGACATGTGTTGTCATTTGATCAACGGGATCACATCATTAGAAGAATGATGTGATGGACAAGACCCATCCGTTAGCTTAGCACTATGATCGTTTAGTTTTACTTCTATTGCTTTCTTCATGAATTATACATGTTCCTCTAACTATGAGATTATGCAACTCCTGAATACCAGAGGAACACCTTGTGTGCTATCAAACGTCACAACGTAACTGGGTGATTATAAAGATGCTCTACATGTGTCTCCGTAGGTGTTCGTGGTGTTGGCATAGATCGAGAATAGGATTTGTCACTCCGAGGGTCGGAGAGGTATCTTTGGGCCCTCTCGGTAATACACATCGTAATAAGCCCAGCAAGCAAACGACTAATGAGTTAGTCATGACATGATGTATTACGGAACGAGTAAAGAGACTTGCCGGTAACGAGATTGAACTAGGTATGATGATACCGACGATCAAATCTCGGACAAGTAACATACCGATGACAAAGGGAACAACGTATGTTGTTAAGCGGTTTGACCGATAAAGATCTTCGTAGAATATGTAGGAACCAGTATGGGCATCCAGGTTCCGCTATTGGTTATTGACCGTAGATGAGTCTCAGTCATGTCTACATAGTTCTCGACCTCGTAGGGTCCGCACGCTTAACGTTCGGTGACGATCGGTATTATGAGTTTATGTGTTTTGATGTACCAAAGGTTGTTCGGAGTCCCGGATGAGATCATGGACATGACGAGGAGTCTCGAAATGGTCAAGACATAAAGATTTATATATTGGACAATGTTGTTCGGAAACCGGAAGTGTTCTAGAGAGTATCGGATAAAACTGGAGTGTCGGAGGGTTACCGGAACCCCCGAGGAGGTTAATGGGCCACCATGGGCCCTAGAGGAGAGAGGGACGGCCAAGGAGGTAACCCTCCGGCACTCCGGTTCTATCCGATACTCTCCCGAACACTTCCGGTTTCCGAACAACATGGTCCAATGTATCAATCTTTATGTCTCGACCATTTCGAGACTCCTCGTCATGTCCGTGATCTGATCCGGGACTCCGAACAACCTTTGGTACATCGAAACACATAAACTCATAATACCGATCGTCATCGAATGTTAAGCGTGCGGACCCTACGAGTTCGAGAACTATGTAGACATGACCGAGACTCATCTCCGGTCAATAACCAATAGCGGAACCTGGATGCTCATATTGGTTCCTACATATTCTATGAAGATCTTTATCGGTTAAACCGCATAACAACATACGTTGTTCCCTTTGTCATCGGTATGTTACTTGTCCGAGATTTGATCGTCGGTATCATCATACCTAGTTCAATCTCATTACCGGCAAGTCTCTTTGCTCGTTCCGTAATACATCATGTCGTGAATAACTCATTAGTTGTTTGCTTGCAAGGCTTATTACGATGTGTATTATCGAGAGGGCCTAGAGATACCTCTCCGATACTCGGAGTGACAATTCCTATTCTCGATCTGTGCCAACACCACAAACACCTACGTAGACACTTGTAGAGCATCTTTATAATCACCCAGTTACGCTGTGACGTTTGATAGCACACAAGGTGTTCCTCCGGTATTCGGGAGTTGCATAATCTCATAGTTATAGGAACATGTATAAGTCATGAAGAAAGCAATAGAAGTAAAACTAAACGATCATAGTGCTAAGCTAACGGATGGGTCTTGTACATCACATCATTCTTCTAATGATGTGATCCCGTTGATCAAATGACAACACATGTCCATGGTTAGGAAACATAACCATCTTTGATAACGAGCTAGTCTAGTAGAGGCATACTAGGGACACTCTGTTTTGTCTATGTATTCACACATGTATCAAGTTTTCGGTTAATACAATTCTAGCATGAATAAAATACATTTATCATGATATATAAGGAAATATAAATAACAACTTTATTATTGCCTCTAGGGTATATTTCCTTCAGTCCCCCACTTGCACTAGAGTCAATAATCTAGATTACATAGTAATGATTCTAACACTCATGGAGTCTTGGTGCTGATCATGTTTTGATCGTGGAAGAGGCTTAGTCAACGGGTCTGCAACATTCAGATCCGTATGTATATTGCAAATTTCTATGTCTCCGTCCTTGAGTTGATCACGGATGGAGTTGAAGCGTCTCTTGACGTTCTTGGTTCTCTTGTGAAACCTGGATTCCTTCGCCAAGGCTATTGCTCCAGTGTTGTCACAAAAGATTTTCATTGGACCCGATGCACTAGGTATTACACCTAGATCGGATATGAACTCCCTCATTTGCTGCTTCCGAAGCAGCTATGTACTCTGCTTCACACGTAGATCCCGTCACGACGCTCTGCTTGGAACTGCACCAACTGACAGCTCCACCGTTCAACAAAAATACGTATCTAGTTTGTGACTTTGAGTCATCTGGATAAGTGTCAAAGCTTGAATCGACTTAACCGTTTACGACAAGCTATTTGTCACCTCCATACACGAGAAACATATCCTTCGTCCTTTTCAGGTACTTCAAGATGTTCTTGACCGCTGTCCAGTGATCCACTCCTGGATTACTTTGGTACCTCCCTGCTAAACTTATAGCAAGTCACACATCAGGTCTGGTACACATCATTGCATACATGATAGATCCTATGGCTGAAGCATAGGGAATGACTTTCATTTCTCTTTATTTTCTGCAGTGATCGGGCATTGAGTTTTACTCAACTTCACACCTTGTAACACATGTAAGAACCCTTTCTTTTGAACTTCATTCAAAACTTTATCAAGGTATGTGCTTTGTGAAAGTCCAATTAAGCGTCTTGATCTATCTCTATAGATCTTGATGCCTAATATATAAGCAGCTTCACTGAGGTCTTTCATTGAAAAATTCTTATTCAAGTATCCTTTTATGGCATCCAGAAATTATACATCATTTCCAATCAATAATATGTCATCCACATATAATATCAGAAATGCTACAGAGCTCCCACTCACTTTCATGTAAATACACGCTTCTCCAAAAGTCTGTATGTAACCATATGCTTTGATCATCTCATCAAAGCGTGTATTCCAACTCCGAGATGCTTGCACCAGTCCATAGATGGATCGCTGGAGCTTGCACACTTTGTTAGCACCTTTAGGATCGACAAAACCTTCTGGTTGCATCATATACAACTGTTCTTTGAGATATCCATTAAGGAATGTAGTTTTGACATCCATTTGCCAGATTTCATCATCATAAAATGCGGCAATTACTAACATGATTCGGACAGACTTAAGCATCGCTAGGGTGAGAAAGTGTCATCGTAGTCAACTCCTTGAACTTGTCAAAATCATTGGCAACTAGTCGAGCTTTGTAGACAGTAACATTATCATCGGTGTCAGTCTTCCTCTTGAAGATCCATTTATTTTCAATGGCTTGCCGATCATCAGGCAAGTCTCCAAAGTCCACACTTTGTTCTCATACATGGATCCCATCTCAGATTTCATGGCCTCAAGCCTTTTTGTGGAATCTGGGCTCATCATTGCTTCCTCATAGTTTATAGGTTCATCATGGTCTAGTAAGATGACTTTCAGAACCAGGTTACCATACCACTCTGGCGCGGAACGTACTCTAGTTGGCCTACGAGGTTCGATAGTAACTTGATCTGAAGTTTCATGATTATTAATATTAGCTTCCTCACTAATTTGTGTAGGAATCACTGGAACTAGTTTCTGTGATGAACTACTTTCCAATTCGGTAGACGGTACAAATACCTCATCAAGTTCTACTTTCCTCCCACTCACTTCTTTCGAGACAAACTCCTTCTCTAGAAAGGATCCATTTTTAGCAACAAATATCTTGCCTTCGGATCTGTGATAGAAGGGGTACCCAACAGTTTCCTTTGGGTATCCTATGAAGACACATTTCTCCGACTTGAGTTCAAGCTTATCAGGTTGAAGCTTTTTCACATAAGCATCGCAGCCCCAAACTTTAAGAAACGACAACTTGGGTTTCTTGCCAAACCATAGTTCATAAGGCGTCATCTCAATGGATTTAGATGTTGCCCTATTTAACGTGAATGCAGTTGTCTATAAAGCATAAGCCCAAAACGATAGTGGTAAATCGGTAAGAGATATCATAGATCGCACTATATCTAATAAAGTACGGTATGCTGTGGTGTTCCACATGGCGTGATTTGTGAAACTATTCCACATTTTTTCAAATGAAGACCAAACTCATAACTCAAATATTCGCCTCCGCGATCAGATTGCAGAAACTTTATTCTCTTGTTACGATGATTCTCTACTTCACTCTGAAATTCTTTGAACTTTTCAAGTGTTTCAGACTTGTGTTTACTCAAGTAGATATACCCATATCTCCTCAAATCATCTGTGAAGGTAAGAAAATAACGATACCCGTCGTGAGCCTCAACACTCATTGGTCTGCATACATCAGTATGTATGATTTCCAATAAGTCAGATGCTCGCTCCATTGTTCCGAAGAACGGAGTTTTAGTCATCTTGCCCATGAGGCATGGTTCGCAAGCACCAAGTGATTCATAATCAAGTGATTCCAAAAGTCCATCAGCATGGAGTTTCTTCATGCGCTTTACACCACTATGACCTAAATGGTTGTGCCACAAATAAGTTGCACTATCATTATCAACTTTGCATCTTTTGGCTTCAATATTATGAATATGTGTATTAGTACGATCGAGATCCAACAAAAATAGACCATTCATCAAGGGTACATGACCATAAAAGATATTACTCATATAAATAGAACAACCATTATTCTCTGATTTAAATGAATAACCATCTCGCAACAAACAAGATCCAGATATAATGTTCATGCTCAATGCTGGCACCAAATAACAATTATTTAGGTCTAAAAATAATCTCGAAGGTAGATGTAGAGGTAGTGTGCCGACGGCGATCACATCGACTTTGGAACCATTTCCCACGCGCATCGTCACCTCGTCCTTAGCTAATCTTCGTTTAATCCGTAGCCCCTGTTTCGAGTTACAAATATTAGCAACCGAACCAGTATCAAATACCCAGGTGCTACTACGAGCATTAGTAAGTTACACATCAATAACATGTATATCAAATATACCTTTGTTCACTTTGCCATCCTTCTTATCCGCCAAATACTTGGGGCAGTTTGTCTTCTAGTGTCTAGTTCCTTTGCAGAAGAAGCACTCAGTTTCAGGCTTGGCTCCAGACTTGGGTTTCTTCGCGGGAGTAGCAACTGGCTTGCTATTCTTCTTGAAGTTCACCTTCTTTTCCTTGCCCTTTTTCTTGAAACTAGTGGTATTTTTAACCATCAACACTTGATGCTCCTTTTTGATTTCTACCTCCGCAGCTTTGAGCATAGCGAAGAGCTCGGGAATTGTCTTTTGCATCCCTTGCATATTATAGTTCATCACGAATCCTTTATAGCTTGGTGGAAGTGCTTGAGGAACTCAATCAATAACACTATCTTCATCAACTTTGCATCCAAGTTGAGTCATGTGATTGTAGTACCCAGACATTCTGAGTAAGTGTTCACTGATAGAACTGTTCTCCTCCATCTTGCAGCTATAGAACTTATTGGAGACTTCATATCTCTCAATTCGGGCATTTTCTTTAAATATTAACTTCAACTCTTGGAACATCTCACATGCTCCATGATGTTCAAAACATCTTTGAAGTCCCGATTATAAGCCGTAAAGTATGGCACACTGAACTATCGACTAGTCATCAGAACGAGCTTGCCAGACGTTCATAACGTCAGGAGTTGCTCCTGCAGCTGGTCTGTCACCTAGCGGTGCTTCAAGGTCATAATTCTTTTGTGCAACAATGAGGATAATCCTCAAGTTACGGACCCAGTCCGTGTAATTGCTACCATCATCTTTCAACTTAGCTTTCTCTAGGAACACATTATAGTTCAAGGGAATGGTAGCACAGTCCATTGATCTACAACAACATAGATATGCAAAAACTATGAGGACTAAGTTCATGATAAATTGAAGTTCAATTAATCATATTACTAAAGAACTCCCACTTAGATAGATATCCCTCTAGTCATCTAAATGATCACGTGATCCAAATCAACAAAACCATGTCCGATCATCACGTGAGATTTAGTAGTTTTCAGTGGTGAACATCTTATGTTGATCATATCTACTATATGATTCACGCTCGACCTTTCGGTCTCCAGTGTTCCGAGGCCATGTATGTACATGCTAGGCTTGCCAAGTTTAACCTGAGTATTTTGCATGTGCAGAATAGTCTTACACCCGTTGTATTTGAACGTAGAGCTTATCACACCTGATCATCACGTGGTGTCTCGGCACGACGAACTATCGCAATGGTGCATACTCAGGGAGAACACTTGTACCTTGAAATTTTGTAAGGGGTCATATAATGCTACCGCCGTACTAAGCAAAATAAGAAGCATAATACGATAAACAACATATGCAATCAAAATATGTGACATGATATGGCCATCATCATCTTGTGATTTTGATATCCATCTCCAAAGCATCGTCATGATCTCCATCATCACCGGCTTGACACCATGATCTTCATCGTAGCGTCGTGGTCGTCTCGCCAACTATTGCTACTACTACTATCACTAACTCATAGTGATAAAGTAAAGCAATTACATGGCTTTCGCAATTCATACAATGAAGAGACAACCATAAGGCTCCTGCCGATTGCCGATAATTTACAAAACATGATCATCTCATACAATAACGTATAACTCGTCACGTCTTGACCATATCACATCACAACATGCCCTGCGAAAACAAGTTAGATATCCTCTACTTTGTTATTGCAAGTTTTACGTGGCTGCTATAGGCTTAGCAAGAACTGTTCTTACCTACGCATCAAAACCACAACGATTTTTTGTCAAGCGTGCTATTTTAACCTTCACAAGGACCGGGCGTAGTCACACTCGATTCAACTAAAGTTGGAGAAACTGACACCTGCCAGCCACCTATGTGCAAAGCACATCGGTAGAACCAGTCTCGCGTAAGCGTACACGCAATGTCGGTCCGGGCCGCTTCATCCAACAATACCGCCGATTCATAGTATGGCATGCTGGTAAGTAGTACGACTATTATCGCCCACAAATCATTGTGTTCTACTCGTGCATATCATCTATGCATAGACCTGGCTCATGATGCCACTGTTGGGAAACATGGTATTTAAAAAAACTCTACGATCACGCAAGATCTATCTAGGAGAAGCATAGGAACGAGTGCTACTTCTTGAGCTTGCATTGTATTCCCTCGAAGAGGAAAGGGAGATGCAGCATAGTAGCGTAAGTATTTCCCTCAGTTTTTGAGAACCAAGGTATCAATCCAGTAGGAGACCACGCGCGAGTCCCTCGCACCTGCACAAACAAATAAGAACTTCGCAGCCAACGCGATAAGGGGTGTCAATCCCTTTACGTCAATCCCTTTACGGTCACTTACGAAAGTGAGATCTGATAGAGATGATAGTTTATATTTTTGGTATTTTTAGTTTATAAGAACAGCAAATAAAAGCAATAAAAGTAAAGTAGATGTAGATTGATATGTTGAGAATAGACCCGGGGGCCATAGTGTTCTCTAGTGGCTTCTCTCATGATAGCGATATTCTACGGCGGGTAAACAAATTACTGTCGAGCAATTGATAGAAAAGCGAATAATTATGAGACTATCTAGGCATGATCATTGAATATAGGCATCATGTCCGAGACAAGTAGACCAACTCATGCCTGCATCTACTACTATTACTCCACACATCGACCACTATCCAACATGCATCTAGTGTATTGAGTTCATAAGAACAGAGTAACGCCTTAAGCAAGATGACATGATGTAGAGTGATAAACTCAAGCAATATGATATAAACCCCATCTTTTTATCCTCGATGGCAACAATATAATACGTGCCTTGCTGCCCCTACTGTCACTGGGAAAGGACACCGCAAGATTGAACCCAAAGCCAAGCACTGCTCCCATTGCAAGAACTATAGATCTAGTAGGCCAAACCAAACAAATAATTCGAAGAGACTTGCAAGCATATTATGAGCACACATAAAAAGTTCAGAGAAGAACCAAATATCTTTCATAGATAACCTTGATCATAAACTCACAATTCATCGAATCTCGACAAACATACCGCAAAAAGAGATTACATCGAATAGATGTCCTCGAAGACCGAGGAGAACTTTGTATTGAGATCCATAGAGAGAGAAGAAGCCATCTAGATACTAGCTATGGACCCAAAGGTCTGTGGTAAACTACTCACAACTCATGGTGAGGGCGATGATGATGATGATGAAGACCTCCGTGATGGATCCCCCTCCGGTGGAGCTCCGGAACAGGCTCCAAGATGTGATCCCACGAGAACAGAAGGTTACGGTGGTGGAATTAGGGTTTTCTCTCTGTTCACGGAGGTTTTGGGGTACGTAGACTTATATAGGAAGAAGGAGGACACCGGGGGACGCTCGAGGGGGCCACGAGGCAGGGGGCGCGCCTTGGGAAGGGGGGTGCGCCACCTCTTGATCCCCTGACGTGGTTCTCAAGCTCCGTGTGCATGATTTTCTCCAAAAATATCTCTCGCGAAGGTTTCATTCCGTTTGGACTCCGTTTGATATTGTTTTTTCTGCAAAACCCTGAAACAGGCAAAAAACAGCAATCTGGACTAGGCCTTTGGGTTAGTAGGTTAGTCCCAAAAATGATATAAAAGTGTATGATAAAGCCCATTAAACATCCAAGACTTCATAAATAATAGCATGGAACAATAAAAAAAATATAGATACGTTGGAGACGTATCAAGCATCCCAAGCTTAATTCCTGCTCGTCCTCGAGTAGGTAAATGATAAAGATTTTTTTTTGATGTGGAATGCTAACCAATATAGTTTTTCAATGTAATTATCTTAATTGTGGCATGAATGTTCAGATCTGAAAGATTCAAGATAAAAGTCTATATTGACATAAGAAACAATAATACTTCAAGCATACTAACAAAGCAATCATGTCTTCTCAAAATACTATGTCTAAAGAAAGTTATCCCTACAAAATCATATAGTCTGGCTATGCTCCCTCTTCATCACACAAAATATTCATATCATGCACAACCCCGATTTCAGCCAAGCACTTGTTTTCATACTCTATATTTTCAAACCTTTCAACTTTCACGCAATACATGAGCGTGAGCCATGGACATAGCACTATGGGTGGAATAGAGGTGGTTGTGGAGAAGACAAAAAGGAGGGAAGATAGTCTCACAACGACTAGGCGTATCAACGGGCTATGGAGATGCCCATCAATAGATATCAATGTGAGTGAGTAGGGATTGCCATGCAACAGATGCACTAGAGCTAAATATGAATGAAAGCTCAACAAAAGAAACTAGTGGGTGTGCATCCAACTTGCTTGCTCACGAAGACCTAGGGCACTTGAGGAAGCCCATCGTTGGAATATACAAGCCAAGTTCTATAATGAAAAATTCACACTAGTATAAAAAGTGACTAAGCATGAGACTCTCTACAATGAAGGACATGGTGCTACTTTGAAGCACAAGTGTGGAAAAAAGATAGTAGCAATTGTCCCTTTTTTTGGGCCTTTCTTTTTTCTTTGGCCTTTTTTGGCGGAGGGGCTTTATAGATTTAGCCTTTCGTACCATGGGACAACGCTCTAATAATGATGATCATCACACTTTCATTACAACTCAATATTACAACTCGATACTACAACAACAAAGTATGACTCTATATGAATGCCTCCGACGGTGTACCAGTATGTGCAATGAAACAAGAGCGACATGTATGAAAAATTATGCATGGTGGCCTTGCCACAAATACGATGTCAACTACATGATCATGCAATGGCAATATGACAATATGATGCGTGTCATATGAACGGAACGGTGAAAAGTTGCATGGCAATATATCTCGGAATGGCTATGGAAATGCCATGATAGGTAGGTATGGTGGCTGTTTTGAGGAATAATATGGTGGCTGTTTTGAGGAAGGATATATAGTGGGTTTATGGCACCGGTGAAATTTGTGCGGTACAAGAGAGGCTAGCAATGGTGGAAGGGTGAGAGTGCGTATAATCCATGGACTCAACATTAGTAATAAGAACTCATATACTTATTGCAAAAATCTATGAGTCACCAAAACAAAGCAATCAACGCATGCTCCTAGGGGGGGGGGGAGGTTGGTAGGAGTTAACCATCGCGCGCCTCGACCTCCACACAAAGGTTGGCACTCTATAAATACCTCATGCTCTAACTTCGTCACATGGCGGTTCACCATACGTGCATGCTACGGGAATCACTAACCTTAACACAAGTATTTCTCAATTTCATAATAAATCCACTAGCATGACTCTAATATCACTATCCTCATGTCTCAAAACAATTATCAAGCATCCAACTTCTCATCATATTTAATGCACTTGGTGTGAATTTTTTTACTACATTGACATTGGATGTTTATCATGTGAAGACTAGTTTCTTTAGCCTAAACACATTACCATGCTGTTTTAATAGACTCTCAAAAGGATATAAGTGAAGCATGAGAGTTCAACAATTTCTACAAAATATTACCACCACCGTGCTCTAAAAGATGTAAGTGAAGCACTAGAGCAAAAACTATTCAACTCAAAAGATATAAGTGAAGCACCTAGAGTGTTCTAACAATTTCTAGGCCATATTTAACTCTCTCAAATAGGTGTGTCCAGAAAGGATTATTGTGACAAACTAACAAGCAAAGACTCAAATTATACAAGATGCTCCAAGCAAAACACATATCATGTTGCGAATGAAAATATAGCTCCAAGTATAGTTACCGATGGATGAAGACGAAAGAGGGGATGCCTTCCCGGGGCATCCCCAAGCTTAGGCTTTTGATTATCTTGAATTTACTTGGGGTGCCATGGGCATCCCCAAGATTAGTCCTTTTCTACTCCTTGTTCCGTAGTCCATCAAAGCAATACTCAAAACTTGAAAACTTCACAACACAAAACTTAGACAAAAATTCTCGTGAGCTCCGTTAGTATAAGAAAGCAAACCACTACTCAAAGGTGCACCAATGAATTCATTATTTGTTTATATTGGTGTTAAACCTAATGTATTCCAACTTCTCTATGGTTCGTATCCTCCAATACTACTCATAGATGCATTGAAATAAGCAAACAACACACGAAAATCAGAATCTGTCAAAAACAGAACAGTCTGTAGTAATCTGCAGGTTTCGCCTACTTCTAGAACTCCAACAAATTCAAACTAAATTGGTAAATTTTCGGAATTCATCTACCAATCATCTGCAAAAAGAATCAACTAAATATCGCGCTCCAGTAAAATCTGAAGACCACTTTAGCGAGCGCTAACGATTCTGTTTTTCACAGCAAGATCACATAAACTTCACACAAGTCTTCCCAAAGGTTCTACATGGAACAAACACTAAACAAAACATGAAACCACATCTAATCAGAGGCTAGATGCAATATTTATTCCCTAACAGCAACAAAAACAAAAAAAATACAAAATTGGGTTGCCTCCCAACAAGCGCTATCGTTTTACGCCCCTAGCTAGGCACGATACAAGATAGATCTAGGTATTGCCATCTTTGGAAGGCAATCCATAAGTGGCTCTCATGATAGATTCATATGGTAATTTGATTTTATTTCTAGGAAAGTGTTCCATGCCTTTCCTTAACGGAAGTT
>LR738713.1:122897280-122911214 GCA_902687465.1 Secale cereale | reverse complement strand
GGCATGGAGCCTAGTCTTCTCAGGCGCAAGGGCCTTGTTCCTCGCAGGCATGGAGCCTAGTCTTCTCAAGCGCAAGGGCCTTGTTCCTCGCAAGCATGGAGCCTAGTCTTCTTAGGCGCAAGGGCCTTGTTCCTCGCAGGCACGGAGCCTAGTCTTCTCAGGCGCAAGGGCCTTGTTCCTCGCTGGCACGGAGCCTAGTCTTCTCAGGCGCAAGGCCTTGTTTCATGGGTAGAACCTCCGGAGGTGCCAGATGTTCCATGCGTTCAGGACGGGGACGCAGTCCCCTGTATCCAGGTGCACGATGCCAGGTCTGGAGACATGGGTGATCTTGAATGGGCCTTCCCACATGGGTGAGAGCTTGTGCAACCCTTCTCTGGAGAGGACTCTCCTCAAGACGAGGTCACCTACCTCGAGTGTCCTGGGAGAATGCTGCGGCAATGGTACCGCCGCAATGCCTGATGGTATCTTGCAGCTCAGAGTGAAGCGTCATGCCGGCGCTCCTCCCCCAGCACATGGTCTGTCCCTTGCACAGCGCCCTGTTGCGCCTCGTCTAATGCTAGGACTCGCGGGGAGCGGTGCCTGACCTCATGAGGGAGAACCGCTTCAGCTCCGTAGACGAGGAAGAATGGGGTCTCGCCTGTTGGCTTGGTGGCAGTGGTGCGGATTGACCATAGCATGGATGGGAGCTCGTTGTGCCAACCCCTTCCGCAAGCTTTGAGCTTCTTCCTGAAGGTCCTGGTCTTGAGGCCCCTCAGAACCTCCGCGTTGGCGCGCTCAGCCTAGCCATTGCTTCTGGGGTGTGCTACAGAAGCGTAGAAAATCTGCGTTTGAAGGTTAGCACAATATGTCTTGAAATGGTTGCTAGTGAACTGTGAGCCATTATCCGTGATGATTCGGTTGGGGACCCCAAACCAGTTTACGAGGCCCTTGATGAACTTGACTGCGGAGCCGGCTGGGATGGTTCGGATAACTTCAACCTCCGCCCATTTGGTGAATTTGTCGACGACGACGTAGAGGTATCGGTTGTTGGGGAACGTAGCATAAATCAAAAAAATTTCTACGTCTTCACCAAGATCCAAGTATGGAGACATCTAGCAACGAGCAACTGAGAGTGCATCTACATACCGTTATGAAGATCGCGTGCGGAAGATTTCAACGAAGCAAGGATGAAGTAGTCGTACTCTTCACGTTCTTCGTCACCGATGATCTAGCGCCGAACGGACGGCACCTCCGCGTTCAACACACGTACGGTGCAGCAACGTCACCTCCTTCTTGATCCAGCAAGGGGGGAGGAGAAGTCGTCAGAGATCCGGCAGCACGACGGCGTGATGACGGATGCAGTGGATGTCGCAGCAGGGCTTCGCCGGGCTGCCCTGCGTTGGGAGTATGGGGTGTGACGGGAGGGGGAGAGGCGCCAGGGCTGAGGTGCGGCTGCCCTCTCCCCCCCCACATATATATAGGGGGCCAGGGGGGGGGGGGCGCCAGCCCCTTGCAGATCCAATCTGCAAGGGGGGGGCGGCGGCCAGGGAGGAGTCCCCCTCCCCCAAGGCAAGTGGTGGCCCCCCCTCCCCTTAGGGTTTATCCCTATGCGCAGGGGAGGTGGGCCTCCCTTGGTGGTGCGCCAGCCCTGAGGGCTGGACACATCCCCTCGCGGCCTGGGGGCCCCACCGGGAGGGGTGGCCCCACCCGATGGACCCCCGGGGCCCCTCCGGTGGTCCCGGGACGCTCCCGGTGACCCCCGGAGATCACCCGTTGGCCGAAACTGGACTTCCCATATATCAATCTTTACCTCCGAACCATTCCGGAACTCCTCGTGACGTCCGGGATCTCATCCGGGACTCCGAACAACTTTCGGGTTTCCACATGCATTAATCTCTATGACCCTAGCGTTACCGAACCTTACGTGTGTAGACCCTACGGGTTCGGGAGACACGTAGACATGACCGAGACCACTCTCCGGTCAATAACCAACAGCGGGATCTAGATACCCATGTTGGTTCCCACGTGTTCCTCGATGATCTTCATCGGATGAACCACCGTGTCAAGGATTCACTCAATCCCGTATGTTATTCCCTTTGTCCATCGGTACGGTACTTGCCCGAGATTCGATCGTCGGTATTCCCGATACCTTGTTCAATCTCGTTATGGCAAGTCTCTTTACTCGATCCGTAATCCATCATCCCGTGACTAACTACTTAGTCACATTGAGCTCATTATGATGATGTATTACCGAGTGGGCCCAGAGGTACCTCTCCGTCATACGGAGTGACAACATCCCAGTCTCGGTTCGTACCAACTCAACAGACACTTTCGGAGATACCCGATGCGTACCTTTATAGCCACCCAGTTACGTTGTGACGGTTGGCACACCCAAAGCACTCCTACAGTATCCGGGAGTTGTACAACCTCATGGTCTAACGAATAAATACTTGACACCGAAAAGCTTATGCATTACGAACTATACGATCTCGTGTTATGCTCAAGTTTGGGTCTTGTCCATCACATCATTCTCCTAATGATGTGATCCCGTTATCACTGACATCCTATGTCCATGGTCAGGAAACCGTGACCATCTGTTGATCAACGAGCTGGCTACTAGAGGCCTACCAGGGACTCATTATGATCTGTGTATTCACACATGTATCGCTGTTTCCGTACAATACAGTTCAAGCATGAATAACAGACAATTATCATGAACAAGGAGATATAATAATAATGCTTTTATTATTGCCTCTAGGGCATATCTCCAACAGTCTCCCACTTGCACTAGAGTCAATAATCTAGTTACATTGTGATGAATCGAACACCCATAGAGTTCTGGTGTTGATCATGTTTTGCTCGTGAAAGAGGTTTAGTCAACGGGTCTGCTACATTCAGATCCGTATGCACTTTACAAATATCTATGTCTCCATCCTGAACATAATTCCGGATGGAGTTGAAACGGTGCTTGATGTGCTTGGTCTTCTTGTGAAACCTGGGCTCCTTGGTAATAGCAATAGCACCAATGTTGTCACAGAAGAGAGTCATCGGGCTTGACGCGCTTAGAATGACTCCTAGCTCGGTGATGAACTCCTTCATCCAGACTCCTTCTTGTGCTGCTTCAGAAGCAGCTATGTACTCCGCTTCACATGTAGATGCTGCCACCACGCTTTGCTTGCAACTGCACCAGCTGACTGCCCCTCCATTCAAAATATACACGTATCCGGTTTACGACTGAGAGTCATCCAGATCTGTGTCGAAGCTAGCATCGACGTAACCCTTTACGACGAGCTCTTCGTTACCTCCATAAACGAGAAACATATCCTTAGTCCTTTTCAGGTACTTCAGGATGTTCTTGACCGCTGTCCAGTGTTCCGTACCGGGATCACTTTGGTACCTCCCTACCAAACTTATGGCAAGGTTCACATCAGGTCTGGTACACAGCATGGCATACATGATAGAACCTATTGCCGAGGCATAGGGAATGACACTCATCTTTTCTCTATCTTCTGCCGTGGTCGGCGACTGAGTCTTACTCAATCTCATACCTTGCAAAACAGGCAAGAATCCTTTCTTTGACTGATCCATATTGAACTTCTTCAATATCTTGTCAAGGTATGTACTTTGTGAAAGACCAATGAGGCGTCTCGATCTATCTCTATAGATTTTGATGCCTAATATGTAAGCAGCTTCTCCAACGTCCTTCATTGAAAAACTTTTATTCAAATAGGCCTTTACATTTTCCAAGAATTCTATATCATTTCCCATCAACAATATGTCATCCACATATAATATGAGAAATGCTACAGAGCTCCCACTCACTTTCTTGTAAATACAGGCTTCTCCATAAGTCTGTATAAAGCCAAACGCTTTGATTACCTCATCAAAGCGAATATTCCAACTCCGAGATGCTTGCACCAGCCCGTAAATCGAGCGCTGGAGCTTGCATACCTTGTTAGCGTTCTCTGGATCGACAAAACCTTCCGGTTGCATCATATACAACTCTTCCTTGAGGAAGCCATTAAGGAATGCTGTTTTGACGTCCATTTGCCATATCTCATAATCATAGAATGCGGCAATAGCTAACATGATTCTGACTGACTTCAGCATCGCTACGGGAGAGAAAGTCTCGTCGTAGTCAATCCCTTGAACTTGTCGATAACCTTTAGCGACAAGCCGAGCCTTGTAGATGGTCACATTACCATCCGCGTCTGTCTTCTTCTTAAATATCCATTTGTTTTCTATGGCGTGCCTGTCATCAGGCAAGTCCACCAAAGTCCATACTTTGTTTTCATACATGGATTCTATCTCGGATTTCATGGCTCCAAGCCATTTATTGGAATCTGGGCCCGCCATCGCTTCTTCATAGTTCGAAGGTTCACCGTTGTCTAACAACATGATTTCCAGTACAGGGTTGCCGTACCACTCTGGTGCGGAACGTGCCCTTGTGGACCTTCGAAGTTCAGTAGTAACTTGATCTGTTTCTTCATGATCATCATCATTGACTTCCTCCCTTGTCGGTGCAGGCACCTCAGGAACAGTTTCCTGCGCTGCGCTACTTTCCGGTACAGGAGGGGTGACTGTCACCTCATCAAGTTCTACTTTCCTCCCACTCACTTCTTTCGAGAGAAACTCTTTCTCCAGAAAGCATCCATTCTTGGCAACAAAGACTTTGCCTTCGGATCTGTGGTAGAAGGTGTACCCAATTGTTTCCTTTGGGTATCCTATGAAGACGCATTTCTCCGATTTGGGTTCGAGCTTTTCAGGTTGAAGTTTCTTGACATAAGCATCGCAACCCCAAACTTTTAGAAACGACAGCTTTGGTTTCTTGCCAAACCAAAGTTCATACGGAGTCGTCTCAACGGATTTCGACGGAGCCCTATTTAAAGTGAATGCGGCAGTCTCTAAAGCATAACCCCAAAAAGATAGCGGTAAATCGGTGAGGGACATCATAGATCGCACCATGTCCAACAGAGTATGATTTCGACGTTCGGACACACCGTTACGTTGAGGTGTTCCGGGCGGTGTCAATTGTGAAACAATTCCACAGCTCCTAAGGTGTGTGCCAAATTCATGACTTAAATATTCACCCCCACGATCCGATCGCAAGAACTTTATTTTTCTGTCACGTTGATTCTCAACCTCATTCTGAAATTCCTTGAACTTTTCAAAGGTCTCAGACTTGTGTTTCATCAAATAGATATACCCATATCTACTCAAGTCATCCGTGAGGGTGAGAACATAACGGTAGCCTCCGCGAGCCTCAACACTCATTGGACCGCACACATCAGTATGTATGATTTCCAACAAGTTGGTTGCTCGCTCCATTGTTCCGGAGAACGGAGTCTTGGTCATCTTGCCCAAGAGGCATGGTTCGCACGTGTCAAATGATTCATAATCAAGAGACTCTAGAAGTCCATCCGAATGGAGCTTCTTCATACGTTTGATACCAATATGACCAAGGCGGCAATGCCACAAGTATGTGGGACTATCATTATCAACTTTACATCTTTTGGCATCTACACTATGAATATGTGTATCACTACGTTCGAGATTCATCAAAAATAAACCATTGACCAGCGGGGCATGACCATAAAACATATCTCTCAAATAAATAGAACAACCATTATTCTCTGATTTGAAAGAATATCCATCTCGCATAAGACGAGATCCAGAAACAATGTTCATGCTCAAAGCTGGTACTAAATAACAATTATTCAGGTTCAAAACTAATCCCGAGGGTAGATGTAGAGGCAGCGTGCCGACGGCGATCACATCGACCTTGGAACCATTCCCGACGCGCATCGTCACCTCATCCTTTGCCAGTCTCCGTTTATTCCGCAGCTCCTGTTTTGAGTTACAAATGTGAGCAACTGCACCGGTATCGAATACCCAGGAGCTACTACGAGTGCTGGTAAGGTACACATCAATAACATGTATATCATATATACCTTTGACGTTGCCGACCTTCTTGTCTGCTAAGTATTTGGGGCAGTTCCGCTTCCAGTGACCCGTTCCCTTGCAATAAAAGCACTCAGTCTCTGGCTTGGGTCCATACTTTGGCTTCTTCCCAGCAACAGGCTTGCCAGGCGCGGCAACTTGCTTGCCGTCCTTCTTGAAGTTCTTCTTACCCTTGCCTTTCTTGAACTTAGTGGTTTTATTGACCATCAACACTTGATGTTCTTTCTTGATGTCAACCTCCGCTGATTTCAGCATTGAATACACCTCGGGAATGGACTTCTCCATCCCCTGCATATTGAAGTTCAGCACAAAGCTCTTGAAGCTTGGTGGGAGCGACTGGAGGATTCTGTCAACGACCGCTTCATCTGGGAGATTCATTCCCAGCACAGACAAGCGGTTGTGCAATCCTGAAATCTTGAGGATGTGCTCACTGACAGAACTGTTTTCCTCCATCTTACAGCTGTAGAATGCGTCGGAGACATCATATCTCTCGACTCGGGCATGAGCTTGGAAAACCATTTTCAGCTCTTCGAACATCTCATATGCTCCATGGTGCTCAAAGCGCTTTTGGAGCCCCGATTCTAAACTGTAAAGCATGCCGCACTGAACCAGGGAGTAATCATCACTACGCGACTGCCAGACGTTCAAAACGTCTTGGTCAGCATCGGGAGCAGGTGCATCACCTAGCGGTGCTTCTAGGACATAAGTTCTCTTGGCAGCTATGAGGATAATCCTCAGGTTACGGACCCAATCCGTATAGTTGCTACCATCGTCTTTCAGCTTGGTTTTCTCTAGGAACGCGTTGAAGTTGAGGGAAACCTGAGCGTGGGCCATTTGATCTACAAGAGATATTGTAAAGAATTTAGACTAAGTTCATGATAATTAAGTTCATCTTAATCAAATTTTAATTAACTCCCACTCAGAATGACATCTCTCAAGTCATCCAAGTGATACACGATCCGAATCGAGTAGTCCGTGTCCGATCATCACGTGAGACGGACTAGTCAAAAACGGTGAACATCTTTATGTTGATCGTATCTTCTATACGACTCGTGTTCGACCTTTCGGTCTTCCGTGTTCCGAGGCCATGTCTGTACATGCTAGGCTCGTCAAGTGAACCCTAAGTGTATCGCGTGTGTAAATCTGTCTTACACCCGTTGTATGTGAACGTTAGAACCTATCACACCCGATCATCACGTGGTGCTTCGGAACAACGAGCTTTAGCAACGGTGCACAGTTAGGGGAAACACATTACTTGAAATTTTAGTGAGAGATCATCTTATTTACTACCGTCGTTCTAAGTAAACAAGATGCAAAACATGATAAACATCACATGCAATCAATTACAGTGACATGATATGGCCAATATAATCTTGCTCCTTGGATCTCCATCTTCGGGGCACCATGATCATCTTGTCACCGGCTCGACACCATGATCTTCATCATCATGATCTCCATCATCGTGTCTTGAGGAAGTTGTCACGCCAACTATTACTTCTACCACTATAGCTAACGTTTAGCAACGAAGTAAAGTAATTACATGGCGTTATTCAGTGACACGCAGGTCATACAATAATAAAGACAACTCCTATGGCTCCTGCCGGTTGTCAAGTTCATCGACATGCAAGTCGTGATTCCCTATTACAAAAACATGATCAATCTCATACATCACATATATCATTCATCACATCTTCGTTCTTGGCCATACCACGTCACAAAACACATGCTGCAAAAACAAGTTAGACGTCCTCTAATTGTTGTTGCAAGTTTTACGTGGCTTCTATAGGATTTCTAGCAAGAACGTTTCTTACCTACGCCAAAACCACAACGTGATTTGTCAACTTCTATTTACCCTTCATAAGGACCCTTTTCATCGAATCGGATCCGACTAAAGTAGGAGAGACAGACACCCGCCAGCCACCTTATGCATCTAGTGCATGTCTGTCGGTGGAACCAGTCTCACGTAAGCGTACGTGTAAGGTCGGTCCGGGCCGCTTCATCCCACAATACCGCCGAATCAAGATTGACTAGTAACGGTAAGAAAGTTGAACAAGATCATACGCCCACAACTGCTTTGTGTTCTACTCGTGCCAAGATGCTACGCATAAAACCTAGGCTCAGATGCCACTGTTGGGGAACGTAGCATAAATCAAAAAAATTTCTACATCTTCACCAAGATCCAAGTATGGAGACATCTAGCAACGAGCAACTGAGAGTGCATCTACATACCGTTATGAAGATCGCGTGCGGAAGCTTTCAATGAAGCAAGGATGAAGTAGTCGTACTCTTCACGTTCTTCGTCACCGATGATCTAGCGCCGAACGGACGGCACCTCCGCGTTCAACACACGTACGGTGCAGCAACGTCACCTCCTTCTTGATCCAGCAAGGGGGGAGGAGAAGTCGTCAGAGATCCGGCAGCACGACGGCGTGATGACGGATGCAGTGGATGTCGCAGCAGGGCTTCGCCGGGCTGCCCTGTGTTGGGAGTATGGGGTGTGACGGGAGGGGGAGAGGCGCCAGGGCTGAGGTGCGGCTGCCCTCTCCCCCCCCACATATATATAGGGGGCCAGGGGGGCGCCAGCCCCTTGCAGATCCAATCTGCAAGGGGGGGCGGCGGCCAGGGAGGAGTCCCCCTCCCCCAAGGCAAGTGGTGGCCCCCCTCCCCTTAGGGTTTATCCCTATGCGCAGGGGAGGTGGGCCTCCCTTGGTGGTGCGCCAGCCCTGAGGGCTGGACACATCCCCTCGCGGCCTAGGGGCCCCACCGGGAGGGGTGGCCCCACCCGGTGGACCCCCGGGGCCCCTCCGGTGGTCCCGGGACGCTCCCGGTGACCCCCGGAGATCACCCGTTGGCCGAAACTGGACTTCCCATATATCCATCTTTACCTCCGGACCATTCCGGAACTCCTCGTGACGTCCGGGATCTCATCCGGGACTCCGAACAACTTTCGGGTTTCCACATGCATTAATCTCTGTGACCCTAGCGTTACCGAACCTTAAGTGTGTAGACCCTACGGGTTCGGGAGACACGTAGACATGACCGAGACCACTCTCCGGTCAATAACCAACAACGGGATCTGGATACCCATGTTGGTTCCCACGTGTTCCTCGATGATCTTCATCGGATGAACCACCGTGTCAAGGATTCACTCAATCCCATATGTTATTCCCTTTGTCCATCGGTACGGTACTTGCCCGAGATTCGATCGTCGGTATTCCCGATACCTTGTTCAATCTCGTTATGGCAAGTCTCTTTACTCGATCCGTAATCCATCATCCCGTGACTAACTACTTAGTCACATTGAGCTCATTATGATGATGTATTACCGAGTGGGCCCAGAGGTACCTCTCCGTCATACGGAGTGACAACATCCCAGTCTCGGTTCGTACCAACTCAACAGACACTTTCGGAGATACCCGATGCGTACCTTTATAGCCACCCAGTTACGTTGTGACGGTTGGCACACCCAAAGCACTCCTACGGTATCCGGGAGTTGTACAACCTCATGGTCTAAGGAATAAATACTTGACACCGAAAAGCTTATGCATTACGAACTATACGATCTCGTGTTATGCTCAAGTTTGGGTCTTGTCCATCACATCATTCTCCTAATGATGTGATCCCGTTATCACTGACATCCTATGTCCATGGTCAGGAAACCGTGACCATCTGTTGATCAACGAGCTGGCTACTAGAGGCCTACCAGGGACTCATTATGATCTGTGTATTCACACATGTATCGCTGTTTCCGTACAATACAGTTCAAGCATGAATAACAGACAATTATCATGAACAAGGAGATATAATAATAATGCTTTTATTATTGCCTCTAGGGCATATCTCCAACATCGGTAGCCCCCGGGCGCTCGTGGGAAAGTGCCCAGGATATCCAGCCCCCAGACCGCGAACGACCAGGAGAGCAGGATAGCCTGCAGGCCCTGAGTCGGCTGGTGGATTTGTTTGGCGTGGAACTGGCTAGCCTCGCAAGATTTCACCAGTTCGGCTGCATCGTTGAGCGCTGTGGGCCAGTAAAAACCACTACGGAACGCCTTTCCGACCAAGGTGCACGATGATGAGTGATGCCTGCCAAGGTTGTCAGAATCGCGATTCTATTGTCGATTCTACGACTTTACGATCCAAACTAACCCCTCTGATTCTATGACTTTAGTTCATAGAATCTACGTTTCTACGATCCTGATAGTGAAGATTCCATGATTTGCGATCCTACCATCAAGGCTCCGATCCGATTCAAAATTGCGATTCTGACAACCTTGATGCCCGCAGTCCCCAGTGTGGATGTCCGTAAGCATCTCGCCTCCCTGCTTCCTGGGGATGCATCGCAAAGAAACATCATTTGGTAGCTTCCTGTAAAGCTCACCGTCTTGGATGCAGTATGCCGTAGCCTATCGGGCCACACGTTCGGCATCCTCCTCCTTTTCTGGCCGCACTCCTCGCACCAGGTATGACTTGATTTCCTCGGTCCAGCATCCCTCCTAAGGCTCGAGCGCCAGGAGCAAGCGAGCTCCTGAGGCCGGGCCGTAGGCAGGGGCTCCCGAGGTTGGTGGCTGGGGGAGTTCCTCCTGAGGCTTCGCCGACCCTTCTAGCGGGGGTGACGCCGAGGGCCTGAGGAGGCTTTCCTCGAAGATGCCAGGCTCTTGGGGCAGGCGCCTGGACGCTCTCTTGGCGATGTCGTCGGCTTCCTTGTTAGTGCCGCAGGGCACATGCTCTAGCTCCAGGCCCAAGAGCTGCTTCTCCATTTTGCGTACCTCCGTGAGGTATGCCTTCATATTCTCGTCCTTTGGCTCGTACACCTTGTTGGACAAGTTGACGAGGAGCTGGGAGTCACCCCTGATGACGAGGCGTTTCACTCCCAGGGCTATTGTCGCCTTGAGGCTAGCGATGAGGCCCTCGTACTCCACGATGTTGTTGGAGACCTTGTCGTCCGGCTGAAAGCAGAGTTGCACGACGTAGTAGGGCTTGTCTTGAGTGGGCGAGATAAGCACAACCCTAGCCCCCGCGCCCTGGCGGGCGAACGCGCCGTCGAAGTACATGACCCAGCCATCCGGCGCTTCGCTCCCGAACAAGAGGGACTGGCTCTGACTTGCTTCGGGTCCTGGGGCGTCGGTCCATTCTGCCACAAAGTCAGCAAGTGTGGTCCCCTTGATGACTCTGGTGGTGCTGAACTCTAGCCGGAACGCCTGCAGCTCTATATTCCATTCCGCGACCCTTCCTACCGCGTTTGGGCTCCAGAGTACCCTTTTCTAGAGGGTAAGCTGAGACGACCTTGATGGGGTGGCCTTGGAAGTAGTGGCGCAGCTTTCGTGAAGCGACGAGGAGCGCCAGCAGGAGCTTCTATGACATGGGGTAGCGTGCTCGGGCATCACGAAGCATCGTGCTGACGAAGTATACCGGGTGCTTGACGGGGGTGAAGTCTGGACTCGCCTACGGCTGTGTGGTCTGACTGGGTAAAGGTGCTCCAGGGGCTTGGTCATTAGTTGCGGCAGCTGCGGCCTCAGGGGAGTCGTCTTGCAGGACGCGATCGTCCTCCGGCCCTGCTGGGGCCTCAGGAGTGCCGCCCTTGGGTTGCAAGGTCTTGTCTTGGTGCTCCTCTCGGACAGCCACCAGTGCTGCACTAGCTGAATGCGGTGTTGCGTCCAGGTAAAGCACCAATGGTTCTTGAGGCTTGGGTGCCACCATTACCGATTGACTGGTGAGGAATCTCTTGAGGTATTTGAACGCCGCATCAGCCTCAGGGGTCCATTCGAACGGGCCCTTCCTTTTCATCAGCTTGAAGAAAGGGAGGGCTCTCTCCCCTAGCTCTGAGATGAAACACCCGAGCGACGTTACATAGCCGGCTAGCTTCTACATCTCTTTGAGGTTCTTGGGCGAACTCATCTTTCCTATGGCCTTGACCTTCTTGGGGTTTGCCTCGATCCCTCGGTGCGACACCAGGAAGCCCAAAAGATTGCCTGACGGGACGCCGAACACACACTTTTCCGGGTTGAGGCGCAGGCCTACCTTGCATAGGTTGGCGAACGTCTCTTCCAGATCTGTGATAAGGGTTGCGGCCTCCTGAGATTTTACAACGATGACATCTACGTACGCCTCAGCGTTCCTCCCATGCTGTTTTCCCAGTGCGATGTGCATTAACCGCTGAAAGGTTGCTCCTGCATTCCGCAACCTAAACGGCATGCAGGTGTAGCAGTATACTCCACACGGGGTGAGGAAGGCAGTCTTCTCGACGTCTTGCAGCGCCATCTTGATCTGGTGGTAACCTGAGAAGGCATCCAGGAAGCACAACAAGTCACACTCGGTGGTGGAGTCGACGATCTGATCGATGCGGGGCAGAGGAAACGGGTCTTGCGGACAAGCTTTGTTGAGGTTGGTGAAGTCGACACACATGCACTCTTTTCTTCCTTTCTTGGGCACGACGACGGGGTTTGCCAGCCACTCCGGGTACCGGACCTCGCGGATGACACCCGCCGCTTCCAGCTTACGAGTCTCCTGCACGATGAAGGACTGCTTCTCCGTAGATTGGCGCCTGGCCTGCTGCTTCACGGGGCGCATATTGGGGCATACGTTCAGATGATGCTCAATCACCTCCCTCGAGACTCCCGCCAGGTCCTTGGGTTCCCACGCAAACACATCCCTGTTTGCACGCAGGAATCCAACCAGCGCCTCTTCTTGAGATGGGGGAAGACCAGCACCTATGGTGAAGGCGACACGTGACAACTCGTCTTCATCCACCAGCACCTGCTTCGTCTTGGCTCAATCTTGGGAGATAAGTTGCTTCTTCTTGGCCGGTGCAGCCCCCTTGGTTCCAGGGGCGTCTTCACCGGTCGGATGCGCCGCCGCAGTAGTCCGAAAGACGCGCTTGAGGGCCGCCAGAGCTTCCTTGGTGTCCCCTACCACGGTGAGGACACCGCTGCTCCCTTGCATCTTCATGAGGTTATAGGATGGATGGGTCGTGGCCATGAACTAAGCCAGCGCGGGGTACCCGAGGATGGCGTTGTATGGGAGGCCAATTCGGGCGATGTCGAAGTCGATCAGCTCGGTGCGGTAGTTGTTTCGGGTGCCGAAAGTGACTGGGAGGTGGATCTGCCCCAGTGGGCTGGTGGAACCGTTGCTGACTCCGAAGAAGGGTTTGGTGGGGCGCAGCCGCTCGAGCACCACTTGAAGCAGACTGAAAGCCTCCACTGAGAGCATGTTGAGGCTAGCCCCACCATCGACGAGGGTCTTGGTGACTACCACATTGTAGATGGTGGGGGTGCAGAGCATCGGGAGAGCGCCTGAGCCTGCGGTGGAGGCAAGGTGGTCCCCCGAGTCGAAGGTGAGGTCGGTCTTGGGCACCACCCATCCAGGAGGAGCCCCCTGGCGTATGGAGGCGACGCCCGCCTGGCGAAAGATCTGCTTGATGTGACAGCCAGAGAGTGGCGCTTGGGAGCTGCCGAGGAGGACCGCGACGACGTGGGGCACCGGCACCCCGAAGCGTGCAACGAAGAGGTCACATAGCTCCTCCTAGGACACCACTGATGATTCTGGCAAGCTGATGAACTAGGCACGCGGCACGCCGGTGAGCGCCATGGGGAGCCAGCTGCCCATGACCTTGCTGTCGCCACCGGCCGCTGAGATGGCCTCTTCGTAAGCCTGGAGGAAGACGGCCGGGTCCGCTGCCCCGTTGTAATGGGGCGACAGATCTGGCCTAAACCTGGGTGGCCACTGCACCCGTCGTAAGGCAGGGGTGAAGGCCCGGTGGCCCAGAGCACCGCCGCGCATGGCCGCCAAGCCTGTCGGAGGAGGGACGCCTGCCATGGGAACTCGGCGGGTGGAGAGCTGGACGGATGGGGAGGAAATTTCGGCACACCCCTACTTGGCGCGCCAAATGGCGGATCTTGGGTTCCGGCAAAACCCTTGAGGTTCGAACTCTGGGTGCGCACAAAGATCTCTCCTTCCGCCCTAGCTCGTCTACTCACAGATCCCTAGACCTAGCTCGT
>LR738713.1:122859088-122897270 GCA_902687465.1 Secale cereale | reverse complement strand
GCTCAATCTTGGGAGATAAGTTGCTTCTTCTTGGCCGGTGCAGCCCCCTTGGTTCCAGGGGCGTCTTCACCGGTCGGATGCGCCGCCGCAGTAGTCCGAAAGACGCGCTTGAGGGCCGCCAGAGCTTCCTTGGTGTCCCCTACCACGGTGAGGACACCGCTGCTCCCTTGCATCTTCATGAGGTTATAGGACGGATGGGTCGTGGCCATGAACTAAGCCAGCGCGGGGTACCCGAGGATGGCGTTGTATGGGAGGCCAATTCGGGCGATGTCGAAGTCGATCAGCTCGGTGCGGTAGTTGTTTCGGGTGCCGAAAGTGACTGGGAGGTGGATCTGCCCCAGTGGGCTGGTGGAACCGTTGCTGACTCCGAAGAAGGGTTTGGTGGGGCGCAGCCGCTCGAGCACCACTTGAAGCAGACTGAAAGCCTCCACTGAGAGCATGTTGAGGCTAGCCCCACCATCGACGAGGGTCTTGGTGACTACCACATTGTAGATGGTGGGGGTGCAGAGCATCGGGAGAGCGCCTGAGCCTGCGGTGGAGGCAAGGTGGTCCCCCGAGTCGAAGGTGAGGTCGGTCTTGGGCGCCACCCATCCAGGAGGAGCCCCCTGGCGTATGGAGGCGACGCCCGCCTGGCGAAAGATCTGCTTGATGTGACAGCCAGAGAGTGGCGCTTGGGAGCTGCCGAGGAGGACCGCGACGACGTGGGGCACCGGCACCCCGAAGCGTGCAACGAAGAGGTCACATAGCTCCTCCTAGGACACCACTGATGATTCTGGCAAGCTGATGAACTAGGCACGCGGCACGCCGGTGAGCGCCATGGGGAGCCAGCTGCCCATGACCTTGCTGTCGCCACCGGCCGCTGAGATGGCCTCTTCGTAAGCCTGGAGGAAGACGGCCGGGTCTGCTGCCCCGTTGTAATGGGGCGACAGATCTGGCCTAAACCTGGGTGGCCACTGCACCCGTCGTAAGGCAGGGGTGAAGGCCCGGTGGCCCAGAGCACCGCCGCGCATGGCCGCCAAGCCTGTCGGAGGAGGGATGCCTGCCATGGGAACTCGGCGGGTGGAGAGCTGGACGGATGGGGAGGAAATTTCGGCACACCCCTACTTGGCGCGCCAAATGGCGGATCTTGGGTTCCGGCAAAACCCTTGAGGTTCGAACTCTGGGTGCGCACAAAGATCTCTCCTTCCGCCCTAGCTCGTCTACTCACAGATCCCTAGACCTAGCTCGTCAGATCCGAAGAACAAGGGACAGAAGGTTTATACTGGTTCGGGCCACCGTTGTGGTGTAATACCCTAATCCAGTGTGGTGTCGTGGATTGCCTTGTAGGCTTATGAAGGACTAGTACATGGATAACTGCCTCCCGAGGAGAGGGGTTCTTGTGCTCGAGTGAGCTTCTGGGTGTGCGGGTGGTCTCTGTGATCCGATCCCCTTCCCAATGGTGGTGGCTAGTCCTATTTATAGTGGCATGGGTCCTCTTCCCAAATATTGAGCGGGAAGGGATCCCACAATGGCCGAATTTGAAGGGGGACAACTAGTCCAAGTTATCCAGACAAAAGGTGGTCTTCGCCTGCCAAAGGCTATGGTGGTGACGCCGACGTGGGCTCCGCGATGACCTTCGTTCTGCTGTCCTGTTGGTCTTGGTCTTGTTGCACCGATAAGGAAACCTTTTCCTGATGCCTTGGGACTCTTCGTCTGCACCTGCTTCTTTATCACCAAATAAGAAACTAGTACTCTGCGCGCGCTGGCGCCCGCCTGGCCTTGGTCGTCACTGCTCATGTCACGTGGACCTCGCGAGGTGTCAGGACCGGTCCTTCAGTAAAATAATTACCGGAAGACCGACCTTTTATTGAACCGGCGGGGAATATAATTCCTTGCCCGCAAACAAATCCTTGATACAGAATTTCCAGTACACTGAATATTATACAAGGTTGAGCTGGGGGTTGCTCAACAATTTTATTACAAGCGCGCCAATATAATACATAAAGGCGTATATGACACAAGGCAGGGTGGCATACTACTAACTCATAATAAAAAGTGGTGGAATATGTCACAGTGAAGTGGGTGGTGTGACTCCAATATACTACAGTTCATCGAGTGTCGGAGTGAGACCCGATGAATTTATTTGGTGGTAGGCGGAAGCGGTTATAAAACAGTGATCAACTCCAGGATCGCAAGGGACTGACTGGGACTCCTCTAAGCATCGGACTCGCTATCGAACTCTTCATCCATGAGATCGCCTTCGTCCACATCTGGCCAAATCAACAAGCCAGGTGAGTACTTTGAATGTACTCGCAAGACAGTTCGCACTTAAGATATAACAAATGCCAACATGGTGCATATGAGTATTCCAGCAAAAATGCGACCAGAATAAAAATATTAATGTGCTGAATGCAATGAGGGAAGTCGGGCGGTAATCCTCCCGAAATCCAAAGGATAAATAGAAGGGACCGAACGAGTGTCTGAGCGACGCCTCGTGAAGAAATAATAAAAGATAACGGGCCACAGTCGGGCGTCTGAGCGACACCGCATAAAGGGCTTTTAGCAAAATAAATAACAAGAGTGCCTCAGTCGGACGTCTGAGCGACATCACATAAAGGGCTTACAAAAGGAAAGAATGCCACAGTCGGACGTCTGAGCGACATCACATAAAGGGCTTATAAAAGAAAAGAATGCCACAGTCGGACGTCTGAGCGACATCACATAAAGGGCTTATAAATAACAAGAATGCCACAGTCGGATGTCTGAGCGACATCACATAAAGGGCTTATAAATAACAAGAATGCCACAGTCGGACGTCTGAGCGACATCACATAAAGGGCTTATAAATAACAAGAATGCCACAGTCGGACGTCTGAGCGACATCACATAAAGGGCTTATAAATGACAATAGTATAATGATGAAATACTTCTGAAGGTAAAATTTATACAGAGATAGTTGGTGAGTTCATCTACCAAATGAACTTGACGAAAACTCTATTCTGGTTACCAACAAAAATAAACTAGAGACGGTCACCAGGTTGACATGAAGATTGACCCTAGGCCATAAACATGGCTACTGGAAAGATTTAACTCTGCAAAACTTGTACTATGAACTCATAGCCAATGGGTTCTACTAGCCACGTGGGCTAGTCCCGTCTACGGTGTTTTAGTAGAAACCCAGCTAACCAGTACACACCCATTTAACATCCTGTCATCCGGAATCACCCGCGACGACATTCACGGAAAACTTTAAGATGGGGAGGCTACAACCTCGAATAGCATGGGATCAAATTTATATATGCGCGCTCTAAGGGGTGCCCCCCTCTCGGTCCCAACCGGAAACACCCATGCCCCCTGACCGGATGACGGGCTTTAATCCAGGGCCATGGAACCCTCATCCCGGCCCCTCTACTTGGTGTGTACTCGGGAAGTGGTTTACAACTGACTTGATCGTAATCCCAACGGACGGACTATGATAGTACCGAAAAGGAGATGAACGGAATCATGACATGATCTCCGTTGTTACTGAGGGAACCAACTACTGGCATGCTCCAACAATACCAGCATTCCACCCATCATATCACCATATGATCGAGGTGGTTCAAACTTCAACTCTCGGGGCTCACCCGAAGCTTACTTGCATGAAATATAACCATACACAATGCTTATATAACCATGCTTATAAGAAGAGCTACTCGAGCAAACATGCAACACACTCATCGTATCAAAGGTTCAAACATGCTTGCTTGGTTCTGAAAAGTCGGAGCCTAACTCGGTGTGGTTCGCGTCTCCGTCACGGCCTCCGGTATCTATGTATTCAAACAAAATACATACTAACATAAATACCGCGCGTGCAAACAAAGTTGCTCAAAATATTTCCACATAAATATGACAAAAAACTAGACAGAAAACCAAGGTGGACAGAAAAACAATCAACTAAAAACCACTTTTAGTTTAAAAGATATTAAGGTTTCTGTCCAGGGACTCATCTGTAATGAAACAGAAAAGATCCAGGGGCTACAACAGAAAATTACAAAGAGAATCGGTACGCAGTACGTCAACCGCAGAGGAAAATGCACTTTGCTCGAATACGCTAACAGAAAACGGTTCGAGGGGGAGAGTTGTGAGGCTGACAGGGGACCCCACTTGTCGGGTTTGAAAATGGAAACAGAGCAGCGCCGGCGCCGGTGCTGCGGTGATCGCCGGCGTCGATCCACGGTGAGTTAGGGGAGGGGAGTGGTACCTACGGCTTCACGGTGGTCTTCCGCGTCGAATGGTGGTAGAGTTGGGTGTCGGCGAGCCCCACGTCGACGGCGACACTGTCTCCGGCGGACGGCGGCTCGGGTGGTCGTGGACCTCGTCGGGGAGGGCTCCTGGATTGGAATTGAAGTGGGGGTTAGGTCTAGGTGGATGCCAGGATGCTACGCCCGAGTCCACGGCGGCGGAGAAGCCCTCACCGGAGTGAACGGAGCTGGAGCCCGAGGCGGAGGTAGCTGGCCGGAGCTGGGGAAGAAGGGCCTCTCGAGGCTCTTCCAGAGGCTCGGCGTGGTCTAGGGAGGTAGTGAGGATGTGTGGGCTCGAGAACAAGCACTCGGGTGCCCTTTTATAGGCGGCTCGAGGTGGCTGCCGTGAACGGATAAGTCCGGCGAGCCGATTACGGCGCTGCAGTGGCCGGACGGCGGGGTTAGGGACTTGAGCATCATCTAGGAACTGTAGGGGTTCCATTCCCGCGCTTAACTCAGCAGGAGAGGTGGAGTTACGGTTTGTCCTTGAAGGAACGGCCGCGCGGCACGTCGGCGGCAGAAACGGCGCTCTGTGCGTGCCAGGCCATGGCGAGGGCGTGCCAGGCGTGTGTTGGCTGTGGAGATGGACACGCGGAGTGCTGGGGTGGTTTTGCCGGCGCTAAACGGCGTCGAGCTGCGATGGTAGCTTCTGTCAGCCGCCACGGGCGGCGCTGTGGCCGTGGTAGTCGCCGGCGCGGTCGGGCCAGGGCGCCACCGACGCCCAGAAGCGGCCAAGCGAGCGTGCGACGCATGGATAAGAAGAAGGAGCAGTGCGGCATTGAGACAAGGAGATACAGACGAGGTTTTGTCGCTGCGCCTGATGAAACTGACGAAACTGACGGACTGTCGACAGTTTCAGTTAACAGCTGACAGTTCAGTGTAGGCTAGGTGTTTGATGAAATGATTCTGGCATGTGTGCAATGTTCCCGGGGCTGATTTTTGGTGGAGTGTTCTCTTGATGTATCTAGAGGCTGCATGATTTTTCACATAATTTTTGGAAGAAGATAGATATGAATTTCACCAAATTTTGCAAATCTGGTCCAAACTTGCAGTAGGTGAAATTTGAAAATTTTGAACTATGGACCAGTGAAACAAGATGGATCTTGGTTGTGGGTACTAAAGACCATCTCGGAGAGTTGGTTTGGAGTCAAACAAATAAATGGAAATGGTGGTTCCTTTGTAAATCACCAAGGTCCACTATAAAAGACAGAATTTGTTTTTGGAGTAAAATAATTAGGAGAAAAATCCCAATAAGCTTACAACCTACTGGAATTCATGAGAGACTTGTCACAAGGTGTGGAGAGAGTCTTGGGGAGAATTATTTCTGTTGGGATCATGGCAAGATGAAGGTTGGAGGGGAGATAAGTCCAAGGTTAAACTTGGGAGGTTTAAATCAAGAAGGGAGAACTCAAACAACTTCTTTTGAAACTCAACTTGTGCTTGAGCCAAACACAAGAGAAAAAACTTCAAGGCCAAAAACCAAGCTTGAGAAGACACACAAACTTTGGCCAAAAGGGATTTTTGAAGGGCAAAAGAAAAGATCAAATAATCCCCTTCCAAAAAGGCCAAAAGTTTGAAAGAGAAACCAACTCAAAAATTTAGGGTGTTACAACACCTACCCCCTTAGGAAAAATCTCGTCCCCGAGATTTCAGCTGATCCTCAAATAGGTGTGGGTGTTCTGTCCGAAGGAAATCTTCCCTTTCCCAAGTTGCCTCATCCTCTGTGTGATTACTCCACTAAACCTTGAGAAATTTAATAGCTTTCTGACGGGTCCTCCTTTCAGACTCCTCCAAAATCCTTACTGGGTGTTCTCGGTAGGTGAGATCTGGTTGCACATCAAGGTTTTCATGTGACACATGTTTCTCTGGGTTGCTTACACATTTCCGTAGTTGCGAGATGTGGAACACGTCCTGGACGTCTGACAGTTCCTTGGGAAGGTCCAGCTGATAAGCTACTGTGCCTCTCCATGCAACTATACGGAAGGGTCCGATGAATCGTGGTGCTAGTTTCCCTTTGACTTTGAATCGTTGTAGTCCTCTCATCGGTGACACACGTAAGTATACGTCGTCACCGGGCTCAAAACTTATTTCCCGATGCTTTTGATCATAATAGCTCTTTTGTCGGCTTTGGGCGGTCTTGAGTCGATCCCATATCATTTTTATTCTCTCCTCGGCTTCCTTTAACATATCTGGGCCGAATATGCGACTGTCCCTTGTTTCCGACCAATTCAATGGAGTACGGCATCTTCGTCCGTACAAGGCTTTAAAAGGTGCCATCTGCAGACTAGCTTGGTAACTATTGTTATATGCGAACTCGGCATATGGTAAGCTTTCCTCCCAACTAGCCCCATAGGTGAGGACACATGCCCTTAGCATATCTTCGAGTATTTGATTTGCTCGTTCCGTTTGTCCTCCAGTCTGGGGGTGGTAAGCCGTGCTGAACGTTAGTTGTGTCCCGAGGGCTTGCTGCAACTGGTCCCAAAATTTTGAGACGAACTGAGTGCCCCTGTCGGATATTATAGTCTTGGGAACACCATGTAGGCATACTATTCGGGCGAGGTAAAGCTTGGCGAGCTTTTGAGTGGTGTGCGTTGTCTTGACGGGTATGAAATGTGCCACCTTGGTCAGTCTATCTGTGATGACCCATATGGCATCATTGTCGTGTTGTGACCGTGGTAGTCCAACAATAAAATCCATTCCGATATCGTCCCATTTCCATTCTGGTATCTTGTTTGGCTGTAATAGCCCTGCGGGTTTTTGGTGCTCGGCTTTAATGCGTTGACATGAATCGCAGCATGCAATAAAAGTGGCTATATCCCTCTTCATGCCGTGCCACCAAAATCTTTCCTGAATATCCTTGTACATTTTTGTACCTCCAGGGTGGATCGAGTATGGAGCGGTATGACTTTCCGCTAGAATTTGATGTTTAAGGTCGTTGCTGTTCGGTACGCAAAGTCTGTCTCCGAACCATAATATTCCCTCACTGTCTATGGTGAATTCTGAGGCCTTGCCCTGACTTACTTTTCTTTTTATCCCTTCGATGCTGGGGTGTCCAAGTTGAGCCTTCTTTATTTGCTCTATTAGAGTAGGCTGTATTTCTAGCTTGGATACTTCGCCTTCTGTGATCATCATTAGGTTGAGTCTGGCGAATTCTTGCTGAAATTCGGGTCTCAGGTTTTGTATGCTGCCGATGTTTGGGCTGGGGTTACGGCTGAGAGCATCTGCTACCACGTTTGCTTTTCCTGGGTGATAGTGGATACCAACATCGTAATCTTTTACCAGTTCCAGCCAGCTTCTTTGTCGTAAATTGAGATCTGGCTGTGTGAAAATAAAGCTGAGGCTCTTATGGTCCGTATATATTTCACAGCGATTTCCAAGCAAAAAGTGCTTCCATTCCTTGAGTGCATGAATGACTGCTGCCAACTCCAAATCGTGAGTAGGATAGTTTTCTTCGTGCTTTCGCAGTTGCCGGGAAGCGTAGGCGACTACTTTGACTTCTTGCATTAATACACATCCGAGGCCTTTCCGGGATGCGTCGCAATATACTTCAAAACTCTTGTGTATGTCCGACACAATTAATACTGGGGCTGTTGTTAACCTCTTTTTGAGTTCTTGGAAGCTTTCCTCACATGCTTCGGTCCACACGAATTTCTTATCCTTCTTGAGTAGCTGTGTCATTGGTTTGGCTATGGTGGAAAATCCTTCGATAAACCTTCTGTAATATCCGGCCATACCGAGGAAACTTTGTATATCCGTTACACTGGCCGGCGACTTCCAGCCAAGTACAGCCTTGACTTTATCTGGGTCCACAGCAACTCCTTCTTGTGTTAATATGTGTCCTAGGAAACCCACTTGTCTCAACCAAAATTCACATTTGCTGAATTTGGCGTAAAGTTGGTGTTTCCTTAATTCTCCCAGTACAATGCGGAGGTGTTCAACATGTTCTTCCGGTGTCTTGGAATATACCAAAATATCGTCAATAAATACCACCACAAATTTGTCCATGAATTTCATAAATACCTTGTTCATGAGGTGGACGAAATATGCTGGGGCGTTGGTCAGTCCAAACGGCATTACTGTAAATTCATAAAGTCTGTATCTTGAGGTGAATGCTGTTTTCGGGATATCTTCTGTGCGTACTTTCAGTTGATGATATCCTGACCTTAGATCAACCTTTGAGAAAACCTTGGCTTGCGCGAGATGGTCAAATAAATCATTTATCCGTGGCATCGGATATTTGTTCTTAATTGTGACCATGTTGAGTGCTCGGTAGTCTATACACAACCTCATGGTCCCATCCTTCTTTTTGGCAAATAATACCGGCGAACCCCAGGGTGAGGAGTTGGCCCGTATAAATCCTTTGTCTAGCAGTTCCTTTATTTGCTTCTTTAATTCAACCAACTCGGACGGTGCCATTCTATATGGTTTCTTATATATGGGGGTGGTTCCCGGTGCTAGCTCAATGATGAATTCTATTTCTCTGTCTGGCGGCATGCCTGGTAATTCTTCGGGAAATACGTTCGGAAATTCACATACAACTGGAACCTTGCTTAACTCAGATGTATCAACTTTATTTAATTTTGGTTGTCGTGACACTGGTCTTTCCTGAGCTGCGACTCTTATTGTTTTTCCATGATGATGAGTAAGAATCACTGTCCTGTTGAAGCAGTCGATAAATCCTTTATTGGTGGTTAGCCAATCCATACCCAGGATAACATCCAGTCCTTTGTTTTCCAACACGATGAGGTTTGCGTGAAACTTTAATCCCTCAATTTCAATGATCAAACCTTGGCAGTAATTCTGAGTGATCTGCTTACTTCCGGGGGACTTGATGGTCATTGATTTTCCCAAGGGAAGCATTGAAAAACCATGTTGCAAAGCGAAACTCTTCGAAATGAACGAATGAGAAGCTCCAGAATCAAACAAAACCGTGGTAGGTATTGTGTCGACAGGAAACGTACCGAGTACGATATCTGGGGCATCCTGTGCCTGCTCCTTGGTCACATGGTTCAGGTGGCCTTTCTTGTGATTGTTATTGGGGTTGAAATTGTCACACTTGGGAGCAGAATTGTTCCCGTTGCTGTTTGGCTTTGGTGCTAAGTTTCTTGGCTTAGGGCACTATTTAGCATAGTGTCCCTCTTATCCACATGCGTAGCAGGTAACACCCGTACGATAGGTGAAATCCTTGTCTCTTGCATGCAAATTCTTATTTGGACGTGAGTCGTTGGTCGTGGGCCTGTTCGCCCCGTTCCTCTGGAAATTCACCTTATTTTTGTTGTTGCGGGGGTGGTTGGTCTGATCCCCTTTTCTCTTGCGAATGTCTTCCAGACTGCGACGTTCATTTTCCAATGTTATGGCTTTGTCTACCAGAGTCTTGAAATCTGGAAAAGTGTGTACGACTAACTGGCATTTTAGTGCTGGTGCTAGTCCGTCCAGGAATTTCTCCATCATTTTATTTTCCGTCATTCGCTCTTCGTTGGCATAACGTGATAATTGCGCAAACTGACTATTGTACTCCTGTACTGTCATGCCTCTCTTCTTGAGGTCATCAAATTCTCTTTTCTTGATCTTCATAATACTCTTAGGGATGTGTGCCCCACGAAAGCCTTCCTTGAAATCTTCCCAGGTGATATTATTCACGTCAGGATGCATAAGCAGAAATTTTTCCCACCAGGACGCGGCTGCTCCAGTAAGATAATGCGGTGCGTACATCACCTTCTCACGGTCTGAGCGTTGTGCCACAATTAATTTCCTTTCAATATCTCGAAGCCAATCATCGGCCTCAAGAGGCTTGTCCGTGTGCGAAAATGTTGTTGGACGCGTCTTCTGAAATTCAGACAATTTTGAGTGTTGTTGGTATGGCTCGTGGTGATTTCCCATGTTAATGACATGGTTCATCATTTCTTGGTGCTGTTGCTGACTTTGCTCGTAAAGACGGCACACTTGAGAAAATGCCGTTTCACTGCCCTGCTGACTTGACTGCCCTTGTGAGAAATTGTTGTTTGTCTGTGTTCCATAATTTTCTTCCGGCGGACTTGGCATAGAACGTGTCCAGGGACGAGTCATTTCTTACTCTGGGGTAAATAAGCAGAAAACCTGAGAAGAACCGAGCAGCAAAAAAATAAACCAAGATTTTGCAAAAGCGATCAAACACGAGCTCGAAAAAGATTTTTGAGATAAACTGGTCGATTGCGCACGGAGAAGGCTGCTAGTACCTATATTACACGCCGGTTCTAATTATACATACGTCACTCAGGGTGTGCGTACACATCCTGACATGTTATTTTAAAACTAGTGCACTCCTCCAAGATCCTACATGATGCGCAAACAGACTACTCCCAACAACCTATTTTACATAACACACAAATATTACAGACGAGCGCGGTGTGTCGCGGAATGACGCTCTAGTCGGAGATGTTGAAGATTTCCCTCGGCCTGCCGAGGGTAAGGCCCAGTGGTGCTGGAGACTCAACTTCCTCCTCATTGATGGGCTCCAGGCGCGGAGTAAGAGTACGAGGTGTCGAAGCAGGTGCAGCAGGCGGTGTAGCTCTGACTGGAGTAGGAGCAATGACTTGGTCAAACTCCTCAGTGGTAGGCAGACGGCGAGCGGTGGCTATGATGGAAGGTGCATAGGATGCGGCGGACGAGACAAATGTCATTGGTGGTGCAGTATGGAGCAGCTCCCTCCTGTTGGCGGAGCCACTCTGGACCAACTCCATACGAGTGGCCACCAGGTCGTCCACCAGATTATCAAAGGCTGCCTCAAGTGCCTTGAGGTATTCAACCATTCATTCAATGGCTTCGTCACGCTCCCCATTTGCGCATGCAAATGCATAGTGACACGTATATGGCACGTGGCATGGGAGGTAACGGAAGCGACGAGTCTTCATCGAAGGAAGGATGTCCCGGAGACGAGCTATCGCCTCACGGGCAGCCATCTGCATGGCATGCCTCTCCGTAGGCATGGCTTTGCCCACAAATCGAAGGCGGCGCGCTTCAGAACGCCCACCTTTGAAGTGTACCACAGCCTGATGCATAGACAAGCTGTCGTTGAGCTTGTGACGGTAGAGTGTAAACTCGGGACGAGTGGACGGCCCGATCGCGACTTTGGTGATGGCGAAGAGGAGCTTGACAAACCCCTCAGGAATATTGGCGAACACCTGTGCATCACAGTCGTTGCTGGCCATCTACAAAAGTACACAAAAATTCAGAATAGTCAGGCCATAAATTTATGCTGACCAACAGAAAATTGCTACAGATGTAAAAAATGCTGAAAGGCAAATTCTTCGCTAATAACCGATTAGCGAGCGCACCTAGTGGCTTCCTACAGTCAGCCTGGCTCTGATACCAAGGTTGTCAGGACCGGTCCTTCAGTAAAATAATTATCGGAAGACCGACCTTTTTATTGAACCGGCGGAGAATATAATTCCTTGCCGATAGACAAATCCTTGATACAGAATTTCCAGTACAGTGAATATTATACAAGGTTGAGCTGGGGGTTGCTCAACAATTTTATTACAAGCGCGCCAATATAATACATAAAGGCAGATATGACACAAGGCAGGGTGGCATACTACTAACTCGTAATAAAAAGTGGTGGAATATGTCACAGTGAAGTGGGTGGTGTGACTCCAATATACTACAGTTCATCGAGTGTCGGAGTGAGACTCGATGAATTTATTTGGTGGTAGGCGGAAGCGGTTATAAAACAGTGATCAACTCCAGGATCGCAAGGGACTGACTGGGACTCCTCTAAGCATCGGACTCGCTATCGAACTCTTCATCCATGAGATCGCCTTCGTCCACATCTGGCCAAATCAACAAGCCAGGTGAGTACTTTGGATGTACTCGCAAGACAGTTCGGACTTAAGATATAATAAATGCCAACATGGTGCATATGAGTATTCCAGCAAAAATGCGACCGGAATAAAAATATTAATGTGCTGAATGCAATGAGGGAAGTCGGGCGGTAATCCTCCCGAAATCCAAAGGATAAATAGAAGGGACCGAACGAGTGTCTGAGCGACGCCTCGTGAAGAAATAATAAAAGATAACGGGCCACAGTCAGGCATCTGAGCGACACCGCATAAAGGGCTTATAGCAAAATAAATAACAAGAGTGCCTCAGTCGGACGTCTGAGCGACATCACATAAAGGGCTTATAAAAGAAAAGAATGCCACAGTCGGACGGCTGAGCGACATCACATAAAGGGTGATGCGGAGCATCCTACGATCATCACCATGTACACTACGAGACATACGATGAGACCTCCAACTTGTGCCATTGGACATAAGGTGAACTCTCTCCTTGTTCAACTTCCCTTGGACCCACATGAGACATGGCTACTACCTCAAACAAAGACACTTCTTGTGCCTAGGTACCAAGGAACCAACAAGGAGAAGGAAGGGCGCAAGATGGACACCAAACGCATGGACAAGGATTTTCCCAGCGCAGAGATAGAGGTACTACCGGTCTACTACCGCCCAACTACCGGTCGACCGGTACTACCGGCCAACTACCGGTCAACTACCGGTCAAGCTTCTGTGATCGACCGGTGCAAGGCCGGTGCAACGCCGGAACAACCGCTAATTCCGCTAAAACCGGTACTACCGGTCCCGGGACCGGTACTACCGCCCTGCCTTCGTGCAGATGAAGGGGTTTCACCCCATGTATCCCCCAACTTACCCCTTGGACTATATATACTTGTCCCCTAGCTCCGTACTAGGGTTAGCTTAGTGATAGCTCATTTGATACCTAGAGCTTTGCTCATCTAGTGGTTCATCTCCTCGAGAGTGATTGCGGCACCTCTTCGGAGAAGATCCACACGGATTCAAGACCTCCTTCACGGAGAAGATCCCGCGGGATACCCCAAGACCTCCTCACGGAGAAGAACCGGTTACCCTCTGTATCGTCCCTTGTTGATCATGGATCTTGTATCTCTTTGTGTTTCGAGGATCTAGCATATGTGTGACTTGTTCTTGTTGGTTTGAGTGATTCTCTCGTGTTTCCCCTCGTGTTCCCCTCTCGTGTTCTTCGTGTTCATCGTGGGATCCCCTCCATTTCGTGAAAGATCGGCCATCTAGGGTTCCACCCTACATCAAAGGGCTTATAAAAGAAAAGAATGCCACAGTCGGACGTTTGAGCGACATCACATAAAGGGCTTATAAATAACAAGAATGCCACAGTCGGACGTCTGAGCGACATCACATAAAGGGCTTATAAATAACAAGAATGCCACAGTCGGACGTCTGAGCGACATCACATAAAGGGCTTATAAATAACAAGAATGCCACAGTCGGACGTCTGAGCGACATCACATAAAGGGCTTATAGATGACAATAGTATAATGATGAAATACTTCTGAAGGTAAAATTTATACAGAGATAGTTGGTGAGTTCATCTACCAAATGAACTTGACGAAAACTCTATTCTGGTTACCAACAAAAATAAACTAGAGACGGTCACCGGGTTGACATGAAGATTGACCCTAGGCCATAAACATGGCTACTGGAAAGATTTAACTCTGCAGAGCTTGTACTATGAACTCATAGCCAACGGGTTCTACTAGCCACGTGGGCTAGTCCCATCTATGGTGTTTTAGTAGAAACCCAACTAACCAGTACACACCCATTTAACATCCTGTCGTCCGGAATCACCCGTGACGACATTCACGGAAAACTTTAAGACGGGGAGGCTACAACCTCGAATAGCATGGGATCAAATTTATATATGCGCGCTCTAAGGGGTGCCCCCCTCTCGGTCCCAACCGGAAACACCCATGCCCCCTGACCGATGACGGGCTTTAATCTAGGGCCATGGAACCCTCATCCCGGCCCCTCTACTTGGTGTGTACTCGGGAAGTGGTTTACAACTGACTAGACCGTAATCCCAACGGAAGGCCTATGATAGTACCGAAAAGGAGATGAACGGAATCATGACATGATCTCCGTTGTTACTGAGGGAACCAACTACTGGCATGCTCCAACAATACCAGCATTCCACCCATCATATCACCATATGATCGAGGTGGTTCAAACTTCAAATCTCGGGGCTCACCCGAAGCTTACTTGCATGAAATATAACCATACACAATTCTTATATAACCATGCTTATAAGAAGAGCTACTCGAGCAAACATGCAACACACTCATCATATCAAAGGTTCAAACATGCTTGCCTGGTTCTGAAAAGTCGGAGCCTAACTCGATGTGGTTCGCGTCTTCGTCACGGCCTCCGGTATCTATGTATTCAAACAAAATACATACTAACATAAATACCGCGCGTGCAAACAAAGTTGCTCAAAATATTTCCACATAAATATGACAAAAAACTAGACAGAAAACCAAGGTGGGTAGAAAAAGAATCCACTAAAAATCACTTTTAGTTTAAAAGATATTAAGGTTTCTGTCCAGGGACTCATATGTAATGAAACAGAAAAGATCCAGGGGCTAGAACAGAAAATAACAAAGCGAATCGGTACGCAGTACGTAAACCGCAGAGGAAAACGCAGTTTGCTCGAATACGCTAATAGAAAACGGTTCGAGGGGGAGAGTTGTGAGGCTGACAGGGGACCCCACTTGTCGGGTTTGAAAATGGAAACAGAGCCGCGCCGGCGCCGGTGCTGCGGTGATCGTCGGCGTCGATCCACGACGAGTTAGGGGACGGGAGTGGTACCTACGGCTTCACGGTGGTCTTCCGCGTCGAATGGTGGTAGAGTTGGGTGTCGGCGAGCCCCACGTTGACGGCGACACTGTCTCCGGCGGACGGCGGCTCGGGTGGTCGTGGACCTCGTCGAGGAGGGCTCCTGGATTGGAATTGAAGTGGGGGTTAGGTCTAGGTGGATGCCAGGATGCTACGCCCGAGTCCACGGCGGCGGAGAAGCCCTCACCGGAGTGAACAGAGCTGGAGCCCGAGGCGGAGGTAGCTGGCTGGAGATGGGGAAGAAGGGCCTCTCGAGGCTCTTCCAGAGGCTGGGCGTGGTCTAGGGAGGTAGTGAGGATGTGTGGGCTCGAGAACGAGCTCTGGGGTGCCCTTTTATAGGCGGCTCGAGGTGGCTGCCGCGAACGGATAAGTCCGGCGATCCGATTACTGCGCTGCAGTGGCCGGACGGTGGGGTTAGGGACATGAGCATCATCTAGGAGCTGTAGGGGTTCCATTCCCGCGCTTAACTCAGCAGGAGAGGTGGAGTTACGGCCTGTCCTCGACGGAACGGCCGCGCGGCACGTCGGCGGCAGAAACGGCACTCTGCGCGTGCCAGGCGTGCGTTGGCTATGGAGATGGACACGCGGAGTGCTGGGGTGGTTTGGGCGGCGCTAAACGGCGTCGAGCTGCGGTGGTAGCTTCTGTCAGCCGCCACGGGCGGCGCTGTGGCCTTGGCAGTCGCCGGCGCGGTCGGGCCAGGGCGGCACCGATGCCCAGAAGCGGCCAAGCGAGCGTGCGGCGCATGGATAAGAAGAAGGAGCAGTGCGGCGTCGAGACAAGGAGATACAGACGAGGTTTTGTCGCTGCGCCTGATGAAACTGACGAAACTGACGGACTGTCGACAGTTTCAGTTAACAGCTGACAGTTCAGTGTAGGCTAGGTGTTTGATGAAATGATTCTGGCATGTGTGCAATGTTCCTGGGGCTGATTTTTGGTGGAGTGTTCTCTTGATGTATCTAGAGGCTGCATGATTTTTCACATAATTTTTGGAAGAAGATAGATATGAATTTCACCAAATTTTGCAAATCTGGTCCAAACTTGCAGTAGGTGAAATTTGAAAATTTTGAACTATGGACCAGTGAAATAAGATGGATCTAGGTTGTGGGTACTAAAGACCATCTAGGAGAGTTGGTTTGGAGTCAAACAAATAAATGGAAATGGTGGTTCCTTTGTAAATCACCAAGGTCCACTATAAAAGACAGAATTTGTTTTTGTAGTAAAATAATTAGGAGAAAACTCCCAATAAGCTTACAACCTACTGGAATTCATGAGAGACTTGTCACAAGGTGTGGAGAGAGTCTTGGGGAGAATTATTTCTGTTGGGATCATGGCAAGATGAAGGTTGGAGGGGAGATAAGTCCAAGGTTAAACTTGGGAGGTTTAAATCAAGAAGGGAGAACTCAAACAACTTCTTTTGAAACTCAACTTGTGCTTGAGCCAAACACAAGAGAAAAAACTTCAAGGCCAAAAACCAAGCTTGAGAAGACACACAAACTTTGGCCAAAAGGGATTTTTGAAGGGCAAAAGAAAAGATCAAGCAATCCCCTTCCAAAAAGGCCAAAAGTTTGAAAGAAAAACCAACTCAAAAATTTGGGGTGTTACACAAGGTACCCCCCGCCTCGATATCTCCGATCCTCATGAGCCAGCCTAGTGAGGCCGCCCCAGGGGATGTCGTGTGTCGTCCGCCTCGCAAGGCTTGGCCCCTCGCGAGGGTCTTGAGTGGTTGCTGAAGGCGTTGGGCTGTACCAGGCCGCCTGATGAGCCACGCCCTAGGCCGCAAGCAGGCAAGTCTGGGTACCCCCGTTCCCAGAACGCTGACAGATATGGCCCATGTACTTGTGCAAGATTGTTGGTATTGGCTTTAAGACCAAACATATGTGTGCGTATCACATCAGATCTGTCTCTGGTCTCTTTATTATTCTAAGGCCCCGCAGGTACCCAGTATCCCAAGGACCAATCAAGGAGGAGGTAAAGTGCAGGGGTGAATGGAACGCTGTGCTAAAAGCCGGTGATAGTGAGGATAAGTATGACAGCTGAAAGAAATCCCCTAGGGAAACATGAAGCGGAGTCATTAAATGCCCCAATGCGTTGGTCTAAATAAATCCTTTATTGCTGGGGAACGTAGTATTTCAAAAAAAAATCCCCAATCACGCAAGATCTATCTACTAGAAGCCTAGCAAGGAGTGGGGAGAGTGTGTTTACGTGCCCTCATAGACCGAAAGCGGAAGCGTCAAGTGCCGCGGTTGATGTAGTTGAACGTCTTCGCGATCCAACCGATCCAAGCACCGAACGTACGGCACCTCCGCATTCAGCACACGTTCAGCTCGATGACGTCCCAAGACCTCTTGATCCAGTTGAGCATCACGGGAGAGTTTCGTCAGCACGATGGTGTGGTGACGGTGATGATGAAGCTACTGACGCAGGGCTTCGCCTAAGCACTGCAATGATATGACTGAGGAGTGTATCTGTTGAGGGGGGCACCGCACACGGCTAAAACTGATGTTCACTTCTGTGTTCTAGGGTGCCCCTGCCCCCGTATATAAAGGACCAAGGGGGAGGCCGACCGGCCCTTGTGGCGCGGGGAGAGGAGTCCTCCTCCTAGTAGGAGTAGGACTCCCCTTTCCTACTCCTACTAGGAGGGGGAAAGGAAGGAGGAGAGGGAGAAGGAAAGGGGGGCGCCGCCCCCCTTCCCTAGTCCAATTCGGACCAGAGGGGGAGGGGGCACGCGGCCTGCCTTGGCTGGCCCCCTCTCTCTCCACTAAGGCCCACGTGGCCCATTAGTTCTCCGGGGGGGGGGGTCCGGTAACCCTCCGGCACTCCGATTTTCACCGAAATCACCTGGAACACTTCTGGTGTCCGAATATAGCCGTCCAATATATCAATCTTTATGTCTCAACCATTTCGAGACTCCTCGTCATATCCAGGACTCCGAACTACCTTCGATACATCAAAACACATAAACTCATAATACCGATCCTCATCAAATGTTAAGCGTGCGGACCCTACGGGTTCGAGAACTATGTAGACCTGACCAACACTCATCACAGGTCAATAACCAATAGCGGAACTTGGATGCTCACATTGGTTCCTACTTATTCTACGAAGATCTTTATCGGTCAAACCGCATAACAACATACGTTCTTCCCTTTGTCATCGGTATGTTACTTGCCCGAGATTCGATCGTCGGTATCATCATACCTAGTTCAATCTCGTTACCGGCAAGTATCTTTACTTGTTTCATAGTACATCATCTCGTGACTAACTTATTAGTCATTTGCTTGCAAGGCTTATTATGATGTGTATTACCGAGAGGGCCCAGAGATACCTCTCCCACACTCGGAGTGACAAATCATATTCTCGATCTCTACCAACACCACAAACACCTTCAGAGACACCTGTAGAGCATCTTTATAATCACCCAGTTATGTTGTGACGTTTGATAGCACACAAGGTGTTCCTACGGTATTCGGGGTTTGCATAATCTCATAGTCATAGGAACATGTATAAGTCATTAAGAAAGCAATATCTGTAAAACTAAACGATCAAGTTGCTAAGCTAACAGATGGGTCTTGTCCATCACATCATTCTCCTAATGATGTGATCCCGTTGATCAAATGACAACTCATGTCTATGGTTAGGAAACATAACCATCTTTGATCAATGAGCTAGTCTAGTAGAGGCATACTAGGGACACTCTGTTTTGTCTATGTATTCCCACATGTACTAAGTTTCCGATTAATACAATTCTAACATGAATAATAAAAATTTATCATGATATAAGGAAATACAAATAACAACTTTATTATTGCCTCTAGGGCATATTTCCTTCAGTCTCCCACTTGAACTAGAGTCAATAATCTAGATTACATAGTAATGATTCTAACACCCATGGAGTCTTGGTGTTGATCATGTTTTTCTCGTGGAAGAGGCATAGTCAATGGGTATGTGATATTCAGATCCGCATGTATCTTGCAAATTTCTATGTCTCCCTCCTTGACTTGATCGCGGATGGAATTGAAGTGTCTCTTGATGTGCTTGGTTCCCTTGTGAAACCTGGATTCCTTCACCAAGGTTATTGCTCCAGTGTTGTCACAAAAGATTTTCATTAGACCCGATGCACTAGGTATTACACCTAGATCGGATATGAACTCCTTCATCCAGACTCCTTCATTTGCTGCTTTCGGAGCAGCTATGTACTCCGCTTCACACGTAGATCCCGCCACGACGCTCTGTTTGAAACTTCACCAACTGACAGCTCCACCGTACAATAAAAATACATATCCAGTTTGTGACTTAGAGTCGTCCGAATCAGTGTCAAAGCTTGAATTGACGTAACTGTTTACGACAAGCTCTTTGTCACCTCCATAAACGAGAAACATATCCTTTGTCCTTTTCAGGTACTTCAGGATGTTCTTGACCGCTGTCCAGTGATCCACTCCTGGATTACTTTGGTACCTCCCTGCTAAACTTATAGCAAGGCACACATCTGGTCTGGTACACAACATTGCATACATGATATATCCTATGGATGAGGCATAGGGAATGACTTTCATTTTCTCTCTATCTTCTGTAGTGGTCGGGCATTGTGTCTTACTCAACTTCACACCTTGTAACACATGCGAGAACCCTTTTTTGACTCATCCATTTTGAACTTCTTCAAAACTTTATCAAGGTATGTGCTTTGTGAAAGTCCAATTAAGCATCTTGATCTATCTCTATAGATCTTGATGCCTAATATATAAGCAGCTTCACCGAGGTCTTTCATTGAAAAATTCTTATTCAAGTATCCTTTTATGACATCCAGAAATTCTATATCATTTCAAATCAATAATATGTCATCTACATATAACATCAGAAATGCTACTGAGCTCCCACTCACTTTCTTGTAAATACATGCTTCTCCAAAAGTCTGTATAAAACCATATGCTTTGATTACCTCATCAAAGCGTATATTCCAACTCCGAGATGCTTGCACCAGTCCATAGATGGATCACTGGAGCTTGCACACTTTGTTAGCACCTTTAGGATCAACAAAACCTTCTGGTTGCATCATATACAACTCCTCTTTGAGGTATCCATTAATGAATGCAGTTTTGACATCCATTTGGCAGATTTCATAATCATAAAATGAGGCAATTGCTAACATGATTCGGACAAACTTAAGCATCGCTACGGGTGAGAAAGTCTCATCGTAGTCAACTCCTTGAACTTGTCGCAAACCTTTCGCAACAAGTAGAGCTTTGTAGGCAGTAACATTACCATTGGCGTCTGTCTTCCTCTTGAAGATCCATTTATTTTCAATGGCTTGCCGATCATCAGGCAAGTCAACCAAAGTCCAAACTTTGTTCTCATACATGGATCCCATCTCAGATTTCATGGCCTCAAGCCATTTTGCGGAATCTAGGCTCATCATCGCTTCCTCGTAGTTCGTAGGTTCATCATGGTCTAGTAACATGACTTCCAGAACTGGGTTACCATACCACTCTGGTGTGGAACGTACTCTGTTTGACCCACGAGGTTCAGTAGTAACTTGATCTGAAGTTTCATGATCATCATCATTAGCTTCCTCGTTGATTGGTGTAGGAATCACTAGAACTAGTTTTTGTGATGTACTACTTTCCAATTCAGGAGAAGGTACAATTACCTCATCAAGTTCTACTTTCCTCCCACACACTTCTTTCGAGAGAAACTCTTTTTCTAGAAAGGATCCATTCTTAGCAATGAAAATCTTGCCTTCAGATCTGTGATAGAAGGTGGGTATCCTATGAAGACACACTTCTTAGACTTGGGTTCGAGCTTATCGGGTTGAAGCTTTTTCACATAAGCATCGCAGCCCCAAACTTCAAGAAACGACAACTTTGGTTTCTTGCCAAACGACAGTTCATATGGCGTCGTCTCAACAGATTTAGATGGTGCCCTATTTAATGTGAATGCAGCTGTCTCTAAAGCATAACCCCAAAATGATAGTGGTAAATCGATAAGAGACATCATGGATCGCACCATATCTAATAAAGTGCGGTTACGATATTCGGACACACCATTACGCTATGGTGTTCTGGGTGGCGTGAGCTATGAAACTATTCCACATTGTTTTAAATGAAGACCAAACTCGTAACTCAAATATTCGCCTCCATGATCAGATCATAGAAACTTTATTTTCTTGTTACGGTGATTCTCTACTTCACTCTGAAATTCTTTGAAATTTTCGAATGTTTCAAACTTGTGTTTCATTAAGTAGATATACCCATATCTGCTCAAATCATCAGTGAAGGTCAAAAAATAACGATACCCGCCGCGATCCTCAACACTCATCGGTCCACATACATCAGTATGTATGATTTCCAACGAATCAGTTGCTCGCTCCATTGTTTTGGAGAACGGAGTTTTAGTCATCTTGCCCATGAGGCATGGTTCGCAAGCACCAAGTGATTCCAAAAGACCATATGAATGGAGTTTCTTCATGCGCTTTACACCAATATGACCTAAACGGTAATGCCACAAATAAGTTGCACTATCATTATCAACCTTGCATCTTTTGGCTTCAATATTATGAATATGTGTATCAGTACGATCGAGATCTAACAAGAATATTGTTGGGGAACGTAGCAGAATTCAAAAAAAAATTCTACGCTTCACCAAGATCAATCTAAGGAGTCATCTAGCAACGAGGGGATAGGAGTGCATCTACATACCCTTGTAGATCGCAAGCGGAAGCGTTCAAGAGAACGTGGATGATGGAGTCGTACTCGTCGTGATCCAAATCACCGATGATCCCAGCGCCGAACGGACGGCACCTCCGTGTTCAACACACGTACGGTGCAGCGACATCTCCTCCTTCTTGATCCAGCAAGGGGGAAGGAGAGGTTGATGGAGATCCAGTAGAACGACGGCGTGGTGGTGGATGCAACGGAATTTCTGCAGGGCTTCGCCAAGCACCGCAGGAGGAGGTAGAGGTGTAACGGGAGGGAGAGGGAGGCGCCAGGAGCAAGGGTGCAGCTGCCCTCCCTCCCCCCACTATATATAGGGGCCCTGGGGGGGGGCGCCGGCCCTAGGAGATCCAATTTCCTAGGGGGGCGGTGGCCTAGGGGGGGGGGAACTTGCCCCCCAAGGCATGTGGGGCGCCCCCACCCCAAGGGTTCCCAACCCTAGGCGCAGGGGGAAGCCCAAGGGGGCGCACCAGCCCACTATGGGCTGGTTCCCCTCCCCTTTGGCCCATGGGGCCTGTAATGCCCAGGATGGGACTATACTTCCTACGTGTCGAGGCACGACTTAAAGGTATAAGCCCATCCTAGAATGATCTCAAGTTTGGTATCTTTGCACGACTCATGTAAAAGAGGGATTAAATTGCAAAAGGAGATAGTTGGCTTACACTCGCCACTTCACACAATACAATACATGAGCAATACATCATTCAAAAGATCACAACCCGACTACGGGTGAAGAACCAAAAGAAAGATACCAAAACAACATAAAGCCACAGGTCAGGATCGAATCCTAGTAGAAACCACTACTGATCGTCGAAACGTCACAAGCATACGGCCAAACTCTTCATCGAACTCCCCGTGAAGAACTGATCCATCTCCTGCATCAAACTCGGCTGAACCTGCATCTGGTGTGGTGAAGTAACTGTGAGCCACAGAGGACTCAGCAATCCCGTTCCCGGGTAACACGACTATTTAAGCCTTGGGTGAGGACAAGGCTGAAGAAAGAACAAGAGGTGAAGGAACAACAAGAGTCTGCAGCAGCAACTATACTAGCTTACGTAATAGAGAGCGAGAAGAGAAGTGCCTCAGTCGAGAGCTGATCACGAAGTGATCCTAACTAAACCCAGTCAAACATAACCCCACCGTGTTCAACTCCCGAATCCCTATTCGGAAATTGACAGTCACGGTACACACGCTGGTAGTGTATTAGAACATTGTGTCAAGTTATCTACAACCGGATATTAACAAGCTCCCATCTGCCACATAACCGCGGGCACGGCTTTCGAAAGTGCAAACCCTGCAGGGGTGTTCCAACTTGACCCATTACAAGCCCACGATCCGCGGAGTCGCACCTCCAAAAGTGGGAAGACCCGAGTATTCTCGGAATCCCGTGCTCAAGTTAAACCGAACTAAGGTAAGGCTAATCCAGCAAATCCTCCCGGCGTGTCGACACCCTGATAGTAGCCGCGCGTATCTAAGTCTCAGGACACGACCGGATGGGCGAAGCTACGGGTGTATGCCAGATACCTCGGGTTGCCCCAAGGCGGCCCCGCAGGCTCCCCGTTTCGGACCAACACTCATGTGGAGCACTGGCCCGGGGTTGTTGAATTAAAATAAAAGGGATAGCTAGTCCCTATGCAAGTTTTATTAGTTATTAGGCAAATAGTACCAATGTTGGGATTTGCTGGAAAAGACTTAGCACTTAGCGGTTTATCAAGGGGGTCCCATACACCCCAACCGTGTTAGGAACGCATAATCAAGGAACATAACACCGGTTTATACGGTTCCTAACGGCATGAGTGGAACAAAACACCAAGCAAAAGGCTTAGCCTTCCACCCTTGCCAATATATAGATGATTTCATTTAAGCATTTATATAGTGTGATACAACCCAACAAAACTTCAACATGAAGCAAGCATCTTCAATCTTCACCTGCAACTAGCAATGCTATAAGAAGGGCTGAGCGAAGCGTACTTAGCCAAGCAACGGTTTGCATAGGTAGGGTGGTTAAACAGGTTCATGGTTACAATAGGAGGCTGACAGGAAAACATGGGCATCGAGGCAAAACTATAGATCGAGACTTCTAGCAATAGGCAAAAATAGTAATGGTATCCGGGTTCGGTCATCTTGCCTGGAATTCCACAAGGGAGAAGAACGGATCCATGAAGCAGACGAAGCAACACAGTCGAGCGAAACCTCACAACTCCGGATCGGAACCAAAGCTAGCAAGAGAAGCAACCGGAAAGAAGCAAACAACACGGTAAACACACAAGCATAAACATGGCATACGATGCACATCCAAGTATGATGCATGTCCGTTTTAAATATGCATGGCATGGCAAAGTGCACAAACAAGTACTACAAGTTAAGTGGAGCTCAATATGCAACGAGTTGCATATTGACGAAACACCACATTTTAATTATTTAATTGACTCTCGTTTATTTACAAGACAAGGTTAAATGTTTTAACATGGCAAGAGGTGAAGCATAATAAAACTACACTATTTAGACAATTTAAATGAGGCCGGAAAATAACAACAACATATCCGGAAAAATCCCCATGAGCATGTTTAGTAATTATAAACAAACAACAATTAACATATTTTAATGTTGTTAGCATGATGCGGATGATATGATCAAGTTTATGCAATTATATTAAAAGGGTGAACAAGAAGATGATAAGGAGTATATGTCACCGAGGTGGAAAGGGATGCCACGGCGACGATAACCAAAATGATGCAACGGCAACATCTTGGTTCCGGTAACTCGGCGAGAGAGTCCGGTGCAAAAGGAAAGATGGCGTGAGCGAGTCAAATGAGATGAAAGGTGGGGCGATCCCGTTGCCGGGTTCCCACGGGTCGGCGACAAGGCAACCGAGGAACGTGACAAAAGGTCGAAACGGGCACGAAGCACACACGGGAAAACATTTCATACAACACAAGCAAGCATCCACGGTCATCCACGGGGTTATACCTTTGACGCGTCTGTTTCAGGGCGGTTCGAGATCGTAGAGGAAGTAGTGGTACTCGCGGTCGTAGAGGAAGTAGTTGTTCACGGGGTCTTCGATGGTCGACGGTAGACGTTCACGTCACGTGTCGGGGTACTTGCGACGTCGGGGTACACGTTATGTAGTGGTACTTGGTCTCGGCGACGGTAGTTGTACATGACGTCGAGGTACTTGTTACATCGCGATCGTAGGGGTACTTGACATATCGGAGGGGTACTTGGTCGGGTCGCCGTGTACTCGTTCATGTAGTCGTACACGGAGCTCGTAGCCGTAGAGGTACACGGGGCGACGGTAGATGTTCGGGCGACGGTAGACGAAAGTAGTGGTACATGGTGCGTCTCCGAGACGGTAGTTGTACGAGTCCAAAATCAGATATGCTTGATGTTACATGGTTACTTGAGATAACAATAACAGCAACAAAACAACAAAAAAGGAAAAAGGCTGCGGGTGACGACGATCTGGAAAAAGGACGGGGCCTTTGCTCGGAGCTGCTCATGGCCGCGGCTGGCTGTGCGCCATGGCGAGGAGGTGCTGGACGGCCTCGACGGGAGGAGGGCTCGGGCTCGAGGGAGCTGCGACCTGGCTGGCCTGGAGACGAGGCAGGTGCATCGGAGGCTGGAGAAGAGACCCGCGCGCGGCGCGAGGCGCTGGTGGCCATGCTGGAGAGCGGAGGCAGCCAGGCGACGACGGTGGTCCGCGAGGCGAAGGAGGCAGGAGGTTCGCGGCCTCGGGGCGGCCTCGCGGATCCAGAGGGCCGGGAGGACGAGGCAGGGCTTGAGGACGGGGCCTCTGCTCGGGCGCGATGGAGGCAGCCTCGGCCTTGGGTGCGGGGAGGCCGGAGCTCGGGGCTGGAGGTGCGTCGGGCTCGACGCTGGGGCTCGCAGGGAGAGAGAACGGCGCTGCGGCCTTGCTCCTTTGGCGCGGAGGACGGGCGCTGGAAGGTCGAGCGCGGTGCAGGAGAGGTGGTCGCGCGAGGTGGAGGCTCGGAGGGAGGAGGGGATCGGGAGACTCTGGCGATGCGGCGCTCGGCCAGGGCAATGCAGAGGCCTGGGAAGGGGATCGGGCCAGAAGGGGTGCGGGGCTAGCGAAGCTGCGGCGGCACGAGAAAACGGAGGGAGGAGCGATGGGGAGAGGGTGAGGCTGCGCGCTAGCTAGGGTTAGGTCGCCTGGGAGCGGGATGGGCCTATGGGCCAGGAGGGAGGCGGTTTGGCTGATGGGCCAGGGAGGCTGGGACAAAAGGAGGCCGGTGGGATGCTGGAACAACTGCGGCTGCACTTCTTCTTTTTATTTCTTTAGCAGAAACAAAAGAGAAGAAAAGAAAAAGAGGAGGGGGGTTAGGGCAAGAATTAGGACAAAGGTTAATTTTTCTCGGGCTCGTAAAAATGAGCACGGTCCGAGAAAATATAAAACGCCAGATCGGAAAAATAATTCGAACATATTTGAATTTAATTCAAATGGGTTTGAACTAAGACTTGAATATAGAAGTGTCCAAAAATGTTCGAATTTTTGGAGGAACCTCGAAACAACGGAAAAGAATTATTGGCAAGGTTTAGAAGTAGAAACTCGAAGTGAAAAGACATGGGGAAAATATGCAAGTGTGTTGCGGGTAATTCCAAAGAATGGAATATATATTTATAATAGCTCCATAATATTTGGAGGATATGTTATAAAGAGAAGTCACCTTCCCTCGATTTAAATGGACCGAAGGTCCACACAATTTATTAGGTTGAGATGCAAAATAAAAAAGACATGATGGCATGATGACATGATGCAATGCAAAAAAATAAATAACACAAGCACAAAGAAGCACACGGGCCACCTGGAACATCTGGAATCTTCTGGGATCCTCTGGGACGTCGGTCTTCGGGCGTCACAACTCTCCCACACTAACAGAGGATCTCGACCCGAGATCCTAGAGATATCACCGGGTAAAACGGAAGAGGAAGAGGTAAAACAAAGTTGCTTCTTTGACAGATGAGTGAAACCAAAGAACCTTGAGAGGTTGAACAAACTTGAAAGAAAGAATGCAACGGAGATGAATGAAGTTAATAGCACACCGGTAAAAGGAGGAACAAGGAACATAATGAGAACCTTGTAGGTTGAAAGACATGAAACAAGAGCTTACGAACGAAAAGAATAAGAAACCGCAACGGTATAGCCAAGGAATAAGGATGACAGAATTTGGATAGCACTTCGTCTGAAAATGGAAGGAATTAACCAAGAACTTGGCAAGTTGAGATGATACTTGATGAAAACGGCAACATATTGCCTCCGAAACAATTGAAAGAATGGCACAAGAGGTAAGAAGGATTCAGACAGCACTCCGGTTAAAAGAGAGTTAAAACTTGATAAGATGAGAGAACTGAAAAGAGGACATAAAACTCCGGTTAAATGGACAAGCAAGGAAAAGAACATGATCTCGATAAACGATATGATGGTTAAAGAGAGCAATATGACAAGACCTCCGGAATGAAAGAATATAGAATAAATCAATGAAAGAATTTCACGGAGAATAAAAAGACAACTTCTCCGACAAGCGAATATGAAAATCATCCTTACGAAGAAGGGTTGAATGGAGTTGTTGGAAAAATCAACAACGAAAACGAATAAGCTTGATGTGGGCTTATGGAAAACATCTCAAAATTAAGAGGTGACAACCAGCCACTAACGAAAACGATTGATTGGATTGAGATCAACAAGGAGATGATAAACTTATTTCGTCGGAATGATAAATGAAGAACTTGGGTCATTTATGAGCACCATAAATAGCAAAATCCTTAGGGAAAAGCTTTTAGGTGAAATACAACCCAAGATTACTCCAACAATAAATTGAAGAGTTGAAAAGATCTCCTGAACAAGGAAAATGATGGTTTTAAATATCTCATTCCTGACAACTCGTGAATCATGAAACATGAAGGAATTGTCAAAATGACATAACACCACCTGAAAAGATAAGGTAGAAAGAATTGCACTTCAAAATGCAAGAAGAAGAATATTTGAGCTCCAATAAGAATCTTGATGAAGACTTCGAGGATGAATTAAATCTTGATGAACCTCCATGAGAACTCCGGTAATGAAAGCATGAGAAGTGAAACATGAAAAGAATAAGATTCAAGGCTTGCGATGAATTAGATTGAGCTTTGGAATGATATAATAGAAATAACATGGAGCTCCGGAAAAGAAGATGAAAAACTTAGAACCAAGGATATGATATGATGAACAAGCTCCAGACAAAAGAATTAAATCACCTTGAAGGAATAAGAATAAGATTTATGTTATGCATCTCCTTCACCAATTTAAATTGACGACAACCAAAGGATTTGGCATACAACTTATTCTCGTTGGAAAGAATTAAAGAGAGATCTAGCACAAGCTTGGGTAAATCTTCAACGAAGCACCGGTAGGATTGTGAAAAGAACAAATGAATTAAAACGATAACAACGGAAGAGTAATCTTGAAAGAACCACCGTAAGAATAAGGAGACGAACGAAGAGACATCAATGAAGAATATTTGGAGGACGAAGTTGAAAACTGAGAACGAAGAAATATTCTGAAATGATGGCCTTCGGAGGATCACAAAGAAAAGAATTCATGAAGAATCTTGAGATAACGGCCAAGATTTTAAGAGAAATACTTCTCCGGTCTCCAAATGTTGAGAATGAAGGCGAGAAATGCCATACGAATTTCGAGATACTCCGGACGAATGCCAAGAGGAAGGTGGAGCTAAAGATGGAAATGATTGAAAACAAGCTTGGAGAAGGCATGTGACTGATGGAAATCATTCTTACGTCACACTTTCAAAAGAATTTGAGTATAACTCCAGAAAAATTAGAAGAGTCAGGTAAGATCCTGGGAAAAGACCTGTGGGTTAGGGCCCACTCAAAAGAAATCACCGTTTAAAAAGATTGCTTAAGAGATATAGCACCGGTTGAATTAAAAGGCTTGAGTAAGATAACAATCTCAAAATAGCTTGAACGGATTAAGAATGGAATTATGAATCTTGAGCACTCCGGATATGAATAGCAAGAGGAAAATGATTAATTGGGGCACCGGACTAAGAAAGCATTATGAAATGAGGAAAAAGGATAAGATCAACACCGAAATCTTGAATTACATCCACCGGCAGAATTTGAGAACAAAAGAATGATGAACTTGAAGCTGTTGAGCATCTTCACGATAAAACACCGGATAAGAACATTGAAGGAAAGAATGAAGAAATATCACATGAATAAAATGGATACTCCATCTGAGAATTCTAGCTCCATAAAGAAAAGGGTGGGAGGGTGGGGAAAACAAAGACAACTTGAGACGAACAGATGGACACCGGTTGAAAGAATTTAACATGACCATCTTGATGATCAAGAAGGATTTAGCACTCCCATAGAAATATGAGAACACCGATTAAGAAAGGTATGGAAACAACATTTGACATCGAAGCAACTCGAATACCAGAATCAAAACGAAACAAAGGATAGATAAGTAGCAACATGATCTTCACAATATCATCCGAACAGAGAATTGAACGAATGAATTCCGCAGGTACATCAACTTGACGAGAAGCCACTAGGGAGAACAAAAGATAAATAAAAAGGAACAAGGATCAGATAGAACAAATACAAGATAGAAGCTTCGTTCGACATATTCGTGCTGAAAGCTCATGGAACGTGTTAAAAAGGGTTTTGCGATCCCCGGATCAGCATAGCCAAGGACCCTTTAAGATGCAACTCCCGATCAGAACAAGTCCATAAAACCACTTCACTCAATGTAGAACCCCGAACTTCATATCGTGCATCCGTTGGAAGAATGCCTAGAACTACTAGATGAACCCACCTATAGATTTCCGAAAGTTTCCAGTTATGCAATCAGGTGTTGGGGATACAGGGGAAGCACCGCGCAATCAACTCTAAACCTACATCCAGGTGTATCCATCCTTCAACACATAACCAGTCTTTCTCGGAAACTGTTTACCTCGGACCTTCGAAACGCATCCACTATACAAGCTATGGCAATACTCCCGAACTACCTCCCCAGTACTGGGTGATGTCGGGGTTATCTTGCCACCAACCGCATAGGAGAGTTTTCGATGTCGGCCGTCTTAAGTATTCTAGTACTGCCGTGATGGATTTGTGACGACAACACCTCGGAGCTCAACTCCCCGGGACACTGCCACAACCCCTAATGTCAGGAGGCATCGAGAACAATATCCTCGTCACAAGAACATCGAAACAATCCCAGAATACTCGCGGGATTCCTAAAAAAAATTTGGTGCAATTTTTGGAAGTAGGAGAGACAAGAGTAGTTGTCAGGAGTCCTCACCAGAGAGAAAAGGGATGAGAAGCAAAGAAATCCTACTCTCCGATATAATATAGGACTCAAAAAGTTTTTCAGTGTGTGCCTAGACTCGACCGTCAACGATTCGATCAATCAGTGGGGGCTTCTAGGTCGGAGAAGGCTCTGAATACCAACTTGTAATGCCCAGGATGGGACTATACCTCCTACGTGTCGAGGCACGACTTAAAGGTATAAGACCATCCTAGAATGATCTCAAGTTTGGTATCTTTGCACGACTCATGTAAAAGAGGGATTAAATTGCAAAAGGAGATAGTTGGCTTACACTCGCCACTTCACACAATACAATACATGAGCAATACATCATTCAAAAGATCACAACCCGACTACGGGTGAAGAACCAAAAGAAAGATACCAAAACAACATAAAGCCACAGGTCAGGATCGAATCCTAGTAGAAACCACTACTGATCGTCGAAACGTCACAAGCATACGGCCAAACTCTTCATCGAACTCCCCGTGAAGAACTGATCCATCTCCTGCATCAAACTCGGCTGAACCTGCATCTGGTGTGGTGAAGTAACTGTGAGCCACAGAGGACTCAGCAATCCCGTTCCCGGGTAACACGACTATTTAAGCCTTGGGTGAGCACAAGGCTGAAGAAAGAACAAGAGGTGAAGGAACAACAAGAGTCTGCAGCAGCAACTAACACTAGCTTACGTAATAGAGAGCGAGAAGAGAAGTGCCTCGGTCGAGAGCTGATCACGAAGTGATCCTAACTAAAGCCAGTCAAACATAACCCCACCGTGTTCAACTCCCGAATCCCTATTCGGAAATTGACAGTCATGGTACACACGCTGGTACTGTATTAGAACATTGTGTCAAGTTATCTACAACCGGATATTAACAAGCTCCCATCTGCCACATAACCGCGGGCACGGCTTTCGAAAGTTCAAACCCTGCAGGGGTGTTCCAACTTGACCCATTACAAGCCCACGATCCGCGGAGTCGCAACTCCAAAAGTGGGAAGACCCAAGTATTCTCGGAATCCCGTGCTCAAGTTAAACCGAACTAAGGTAAGGCTAATCCAGCAAATCCTCCCGGCGTGTCGACACCCTGATAGTAGCCGCGTGTATCTAAGTCTCAGGACACGACCGGATGGGCGAAGCTACGGGTGTATGCCAGATACCTCGGGTTGCCCCAAGGCGGCCCCGCAGGCTCCCCGTTTCGGACCAACACTCATGTGGAGCACTGGCCCGTGGTTGTTGAATTAAAATAAAAGGGATAGCTAGTCCCTATGCAAGTTTTATTAGTTATTAGGCAAATAGTACCAATGTTGGGATTTGCTGGAAAAGACTTAGCACTTAGCGGTTTATCAAGGGGGTCCCATACACCACAACCGTGTTAGGAACGCATAATCAAGGAACATAACACCGGTTTATACGGTTCCTAACGGCATGAGTGGAACAAAACACCAAGCAAAAGGCTTAGCCTTCCACCCTTGCCAATATATAGATGATTTCATTAAGCATTTATATAGTGTGATATAACCCAACAAAACTTCAACATGAAGCAAGCATCTTCAATCTTCACCTGCAACTAGCAATGCTATAAGAAGGGCTGAGCGAAGCGTACTTAGCCAAGCAACGGTTTGCATAGGTAGGGTGGTTAAACAGGTTCATGGTTACAATAGGAGGCTGACAGGAAAACATGGGCATCGAGGCAAAACTATAGATCGAGACTTCTAGCAATAGGCAAAAATAGTAATGGTATCCGAGTTCGGTCATCTTGCCTGGAATTCCACAAGGGAGAAGAACGGATCCATGAAGTAGACGAAGCAACACAGTCGAGCGAAACCTCACAACTCCGGATCAGAACCGAAGCTAGCAAGAGAAGCAAACAACACGGTAAACACACAAGCATAAACATGGCATACGATGCACATCCAAGTATGATGCATGTCCGGTTTAAATATGCATGGCATGGCAAAGTGCACAAACAAGTACTACAAGTTAAGTGGAGCTCAATATGCAACGAGTTGCATATTGACGAAACACCACATTTTAATTATTTAATTGACTCTCGTTTATTTACAAGACAAGGTTAAATGTTTTAACATGGCAAGAGGTGAAGCATAATAAAACTACACTATTTAGACAATTTAAATGAGGCCGGAAAATAACAACAACATATCCGGAAAAATCCCCATGAGCATGTTTAGTAATTATAAACAAACAACAATTAACATATTTTAATGTTGTTAGCATGATGCAGATGATATGATCAAGTTTATGCAATTATATTAAAAGGGTGAACAAGAAGATGATAAGGAGTATATGTCACCGAGGTGGAAAGGGGTGCCACGGCGACGATAACCAAAATGATGCAACGGCAACATCTTGGTTCCGGTAACTCGGCGAGAGAGTCCGGTGCAAAAGGAAAGATGGCGTGAGCGAGTCAAACGAGATGAAAGGTGGGGCGATCCCGTTGCCGGGTTCCCACGGGTCGGCGACAAGGCAACCGAGGAACGTGACAAAAGGTCGAAACGGGCACGAAGCACACATGGGAAAACATTTCATACAACACAAGCAAGCATCCACGGTCATCCACGGGGTTATACCTTTGACGCGTGCGTTTCGGGGCGGTTCGAGATCGCAGAGGAAGTAGTGGTACTCGCGGTCGTAGAGGAAGTAGTTGTTCACGGGGTCTTCGATGGCCGACGGTAGACGTTCACGTCACCTGTCGGGGTACTTGCGACGTCGGGGTACACGTTATGTAGTGGTACTTGGTCTCGGCGACGGTAGTTGTACATGACGTCGAGGTACTTGTTACATCGCGATCGTAGGGGTACTTGACATATCGGAGGGGTACTTGGTCGGGTCGCCGTGTACTCGTTCATGTAGTCGTACACGGAGCTCGTAGACGTAGAGGTACACGGGGCGACGGTAGATGTTCGGGTGACGGTAGACGAAAGTAGTGGTACACGGTGCGTCTCCGAGACGGTAGTTGTACGGGTCCAAAATCAGATATGCTTGCTGTTACATGGTTACTTGAGATAACAATAACTGCAACAAAACAACAAAAAAGGAAAAAGGCTGCGGGTGACGACGATCTGGAAAAAGGACGGGGCCTTTGCTCGGAGCTGCTCATGGCCGCGGCTGGCTGTGTGCCATGGCGAGGAGGTGCTGGACGGCCTCGACGGGAGGAGGGCTCGGGCTCGAGGGAGCTGCGACCTGGCTGGCCTGGAGACGAGGCAGGTGCATCGGAGGCTGGAGAAGAGGCCCGTGCGCGGCGCGAGGTGCTGGTGGCCATGCTGGAGAGCGGAGGCAGCCAGGCGACGACGATGGTCCGCGGGGCGAAGGAGGCAGGAGGGTCGCGGCCTCGGGGCGGCCTCGGGGATCCAGAGGGCCGGGAGGACGAGGCAGGGCTTGAGGACGGGGCCTCTGCCCGGGCGCGATGGAGGCAGCCTCTGTTGGAGATATTCCCTAGAGGCAATAATAAAAGCATTATTATTATATCTCCTTGTTCATGATAATTTAGTGTTATTCATGCTTGAATTGTATTGTACGGAAACAGCGATACATGTGTGAATACACAGACCACAATGAGTCCCTGGTAGGCCTCTAGTTACCAGCTCGTTGATCAACAGATGGTCACGGTTTCCTGACCATGGACATGAGATGTCGGTGATAACGGGATCACATCATCAGGAGAATGATGTGATGGACAAGACCCAAACTTGAGCATAACACGAGATCGTATAGTTCGTAATGCATAAGCTTTTCGGTGTCAAGTATTTATTCCTTAGACCATGAGGTTGTACAACTCCCGGATGCCGTAGGAATACTTTGGGTGTGCCAACCGTCACAACGTAACTGGGTGGCTATAAAGGTACGCATCGGGTATCTCCGAAAGTGTCTGTTGAGTTGGTACGAACCGAGACTGGGATGTTGTCACTCCGTATGACGGAGAGGTACCTCTGGGCCCACTCGGTAAGACATCATCATAATGAGCTCAATGTGACTAAGTGGTTAGTCACGGGATGATGGATTACGGATCGAGTAAAGAGACTTGCCATAACGAGATTGAACAAGGTATCGGGGATACCGACGATCGAATCTCGGGAAAGTACCGTGCCGATGGACAAAGGGAATAACATACGGGATTGAGTGAATCCTTGACACAGTGGTTCATCCGATGAAGATCATCGAGGAACACGTGGGAACCAACATGGGTATCCTGATCCCGCTGTTGGTTATTGACCAGAGAGTGGTCTCGGTCATGTCTACGTGTCTCCCGAACCCGTAGGGTCTACACACTTAAGGTTCGGTAACGCTAGGGTCATAGAGATAAATGCACGTGGAAACCCGAAAGTTGTTCGGAGTCCCGGATGAGATCCCGAACGTCACGAGGAGTTCCGGAATGGTCAGGAGGTAAAGATTGATATATGGGAAGTCCAGTTTCGGCCAACGGGTGATCTCCGGGGGTCACCGGGAGCGTCCCGGGACCACCGGAGGGGCCCCGGGGGTCCACCGGGTGGGGCCACCCATCCCGGTGGGGCCCCTAGGCCGCGACGGGATGTGTCCAGCCCTCTGGGCTGGTGCACCACAAGGTGGCCCACCTCCCCATGCGCCTAGGGTTAAAACCCTAAGGGGAGGGGGGCCACCACTTGCCTTGGGGGAGGGGGACTCCTCCCTGGCCGCCGCCCCCCCTTGCAGATTGGATCTGCAGGGGGCTGGCGCCCCCCTGGCCCCCTATATATATGTGGGGGGGGGAGAGGGCAGCCGCACCTGAGCCCTGGCGCCTCTCCCCCTCCCGTCACACCTCCCAATCCCACGCAGGGCGCCCGGTGAAGCCCTGCTGCGATCTCCACTGCATCCGTCATCACGCCGTCGTGCTGCCGGATCTCTGACGACTTCTCCTCCCCCCTTGCTGGATCAAGAAGGAGGTGACGTTGCTGCACCGTACGTGTGTTGAACGCGGAGGTGCCGTCCGTTCGGCGCTAGATCATCGGTGACGAAGAACGTGAAGAGTACGACTACTTCATCCTTGCTTCGTTGAAAGCTTCCGCACGCAATCTTCATAACGGTATGTAGATGCACTCTTAGTTCCTCGTTGCTAGATGTCTCCATAGTTGGATCTTGGTGAAGACGTAGAATTTTTTTGATTTATGCTACATTCCCCAACAGTGGCATCTGAGCCTAGGTTTTATGCGTAGCATCTTGCACGAGTAGAACACAAAGCAGTTGTGGGCGTATGATCTTGTTCAACTTTCTTACCGTTACTAGTCAATCTTGATTCGGCGGTATTGTGGGATGAAGCGGCCCGGACCGACCTTACACGTACGCTTACGTGAGACTGGTTCCACCGACAGACATGCACTAGATGCATAAGGTGGCTGGCGGGTGTCTGTCTCTCCTACTTTAGTCGGATCGGATTCGATGAAAATGGTCCTTATGAAGGGTAAATAGAAGTTGACAAATCACGTTGTGGTTTTGGCGTAGGTAAGAAACGTTCTTGCTAGAAATCCTATAGAAGCCACGTAAAACTTGCAACAACAATTAGAGGACGTCTAACTTGTTTTTGCAGCATGTGTTTTGTGACGTGGTATGGCCAAGAACGAAGATGTGATGAATGATATATGTGATGTATGAGATTGATCATGTTTTTGTAATAGGGAATCACGACTTGCATGTCGATGAACTTGACAACCGGCAGGAGCCATAGGAGTTATCCTTATTATTGTATGACCTGCGTGTCACTGAATAACGCCATGTAATTACTTTACTTCATTGCTGTAATGCCCCGGATGTAATACTTTCCCTTTTGGGTATATAATATATCTTCGGCTTCAACTATTTCCATTCTGGGTTCTTGTCTTTCGGGTTTTCGTCGTTTGTCGTGTGAGTGTGTGGCATTCATTCATATCATGTAGACATGTGCATCGCATTGCATTTGTGTTGTCGGTTGCATCCGGTTCCGCGTGTTTCTTCCCGTTGTCCGTTTCGCGCGTATAATATGTCCAGACGTTCGTGGAGACTTGCTCTACGTTTTACCTGTTGTTGTCATGCATGTTAGAGATCATCTAGGTGCTCGTTTTGCTGTTGCAAGAGTGCATCATGTTATAAACTGCTGCTATGTGATGTTTTTGTGCCACCTTTGTCATGTGATATCTTTTAGCTCGTTTGTCTGAATGATGCAAATGACATGTCCACGTGTTCGTCTTGCCATGATCTACGTGTTGTATGTGATAGGTTGCCTGGTAGATTTATTATTGCCTTGTTATCATCGTTGCAAAGTGCCATGTGGCTGTGATGTTATTTCACTTGTTATGAAATGCCATCTTGTTGAGCTCGTTGCAAACGTTGTGTTCACCTCTATGATGCATGCTTGTGTGTTTCGGGATCACCTTCATGTGTATTTTGATGAGGTGCTTACCTCTTGCCATGTTTAGTTTCGAGGTGAATTAAACATGCTCTTTTATAGGCCATGATGATATTGCTGTTTTAGGACTTAGTGGTTTTTCACTAAGTCTGAAATCTGTAACGTTCCGATGCCATGTTCGTGTGATGTTCTAGGACAAAGCATGATAGTTTTGGAGTGGATTTTGATTGTTCCTTGTAGTATATATTGTTGTCTTTCCATTCATGTCCTCACATGTCTATTTGAGTGGCTGTAGCATGTTTACCTTTTGCTTCAAAGTTTCAATAAAATTCTGCTGCCAGAATTTTATTGTCAAGTTCAATATGTCCAAGATCATTGCTATTGATCCGTGGCTCCGTTGGGGTGCACCTTTGGACTTAGTTGCTGTAGTATATGTCTAGTTTGTGTTCATGTCCTTTGCCATGTTATTTGAGTGCTGTAGCTTAATTATTTTGAGCTCCGAAGTTGCTATGTTGCTGTAATTTTCAGCTTTCGCTCAAATCTTGTTTCGGGCATAACTTTTAGCCCGTAACTCCGATTTCAGCGAATCTTATATCAAACTTGATTGTTTTTCCGTGTAGATTAATAATATCAGATTGTTATCATGTTTTGAGGTGATTTGCTTGAGTGATATTTTTCCGTGCTCCGTGTGCATCCTTAGTGCATCCATCATGCATTCATCTTTTTCGAGTGCGCATTGCATCTTGTTGATTGGTGCTTTGTGTGATTGTTTTGTTTAGAGCCGGAAGCTGAGACCGAGTACGAAGTTGAGCACGAGGTTACCAACGAGGTTGATCACGAGGACCCTTCTTACGATCCGAACGACTTCTCTTCAGGCAAGATGACCGAACCCCGATAACATTACTATCTTTGCCTATTGCTAGTAGTCTCGATCTATAGTTTTGCCTCGATGCCCATGATCTTCTTGTCAGCCTCCTACTTGTAACCAATTGCCATGTTTAACCAACCTACCTATGCAAACCGTTGCTTGGCTAAGTACGCTTCGCTCAGCCCCTTCTTATAGCGTTGCTAGTTGCAGGTGAAGATCGAAGATGCTTGCTTCATGTTGAAGTTTGGTTGGGTTATATCACACTATATAATTGCTAAAATGAAATCATCTATATATTGGCAAGGGTGGAAGGCTAAGCCTTTTGCTTGGTGATTTGTTCCACTCATGCCGTTAGGAACCGTATAAACCGGTGTTATGTTCCTTGATTATGCGTTCCTAACACGGTTGGGGTGTATGGGACCCCCTCGATAAACCGCTAAGTGCTAAGTCTTTTCCAGCAAGTCCCAACATTGGTACTATTTGCCTTATAACAAACTAAACTTGCATAGGGAGTAATTAACCCTCTTTCTTAATCAACAACCCCGGGCCAGTGCTCCACATGAGTGTTGGTCCGAAACGGGGGTTCTGCGGGGCCGCCTTGGGGCAACCCAAGGTATCTGGTATACACCCGTAGAATCGCCCATCCGGCCGTGTCCTGAGACTTAGATATGCGCGGCTACTATCAGGGTGTCGACACGCCGGGAGGATTTGCTGGATTAGCCTTACCTTAGTTCGGTATATCTTGAGCACGGGATTCCGAGGATACTCGGGTCTTCCCACTTTGGAGTTGCGACTCCGCGGATCGTGGGCTTGTAATGGGTCAAGTTGGAACACCCCTGCAGGGTTTGAACTTTCGAAAGCCGTGCCCGCGGTTATGTGGCAGATGGGAGCTTGTTAATTCCGGTTGTAGATAACTTGACACAATGTTTCTAATACACTACCAGCGTGTGTTCCGTGACTGTCAATTTC
>LR738713.1:122834977-122858858 GCA_902687465.1 Secale cereale | reverse complement strand
GAATAGGCATTCGGGAGTTGAACACGGAGGGGTTATGTTTGTGGAGCTTGTAGCTAGGATCACTTCGTGATCACTTCTCGCCGAGGCCTTCTCTTCTCGCTCTCACTCACGTAAGCTAGTTGCTAGTTGCTGCTGCAGACACTTATTCTTTTCTTCAGCCTTATCCTCACCCAAAGGCTTAAATAGTCTTGTTACCCGAAGACGGGATTGCTGAGTCCTCTGTGGCTCACAGTTACTTCACACACCAGATGCAGGTCCAGTTGTGAGCTATCCAGGTGATGGCACTGAGCTGGATTGGGAGTACGACGAGGAGCGTAGTCGGTACTATGTGCGATACCCGGATGATCTGTAGTGGAGACTCTTACTAGGATTCGATCCGCCTGTGGTTTATTTATCTAAGTTTGGTATCTTTGACATTTGGATTTTGCTCTTAGAGGGTTGTGATGTTCTTAATGTATGATGTTTGAGACTTGTACTGTTATTCTGTGACGTGGCGAGTGTAAGCCAACTATTTTCTGCTTACTATCCCCTCTTTTACATGAGTTGTGCAAAGATTACCAAACTTGAGATCATTCTAGGATGGATTTATGCCTTTAAGTCGTGCCTCGACACGTAGGAGGTATAACTCCATCCTGGGCATTACAATTGCTAAACGTTAGCTATAGTAGTAGAAGTAATAGTTGGCGTGACGACTTCTTCAAGACACGATGATGGAGTTCATGATGATGAAGATCATGGTGTCGAGCCGGTGACAAGATGATCATGGTGCCCCGAAGATGGAGATCCAAGGAGCAAGATGATATTGGCCATATCATGTCACTTTAATTGATTGCATGTGATGTTTATCATGTTTATGCATCTTGTTTACTTAGAACGACGGTAGTAAATAAGATGATCTCTCACTAAAATTTCAAGTATTGTGTTTCCCCTAACTGTGCACCGTTGCTAAAGCTCGTTGCTCCGAAGCACCACGTGATGATCGGGTGTGATAGGTTCTAACGTTCACATACAACGGGTGTAAGACAGATTTACACACGCGATACACTTAGGGTTCACTTGACGAGCCTAGCATGTACAAACATGGCCTCGGAACACGGAAGACCGAAAGGTCGAACACGAGTCGTATAGAAGATACGATCAACATGAAGATGTTCACCGTTTTTGACTAGTCCGTCTCACATGATGATCGGACACGGACTACTCGATTCGGATCGTGTATCACTTAGATGACTAGAAAGATGTCTTTCTGAGTGGGAGTTCATTAAAATTTGATTAAGATGAACTTAATTATCATGAACTTAGTCTAAATTCTTTACAATATCTCTTGTAGATCAAATGGCCCACGCTCAGGTTTCCCTCAACTTCAACGCGTTCCTAGAGAAAACCAAGCTGAAAGACGATGGTAGCAACTATACGGATTGGGTCCGTAACCTGAGGATTATCCTCATAGCTGCCAAGAGATCATATGTCCTAGAAGCACCGCTAGGTGATGCACCTGCTCCCGATGCGGACCAAGACGTTTTGAACGTCTGGCAGTCGCGTAGTGATGATTACTCCCTGGTTCAGTGCGGCATGCTTTACAGTTTCCGAGAAAGACTGGTTATGTGTTGAAGGATGGATACACCTGGATGTAGGTTTAGAGTTGATTGCGCGGTGCTTCCCGTGTATCCCCAACACCTGATTGCATAACTGGAATCTTTCGGAAATCTATAGGTGGGTTTTATCCAGTAGATCGTAGGCATTCTTCCAACGAATGCAGGTTAGTGAGTTCGGGGTTCGACATTGAGTGAAGGGGTTATATGACCGATGTTACTATCTGGATTTGCATCTTAAAGGGTCCTTGGCTATGCTGATCCGGGGATTGCAAAACCTTTTCGTAACGTGTTCATATGCTTTCAGCACAAATATGTTAGAACGAAACTCCTCTCTTGTGTTTGTTCCCGACTGTACCTTGTTGTTTTTCTTATTTTATCCTTTTGTCCCCTATGTGGCTTCTCGTGAAGATTGATGTTATCATTTAACTGAGAATTTCATTCGTTCCTCTTGTTCGAATGATTTCATTCGTTCTTATTGTTCGAATGATTATTGTGAAGACTTGTTGCAATTCATGCCATTGATTCAGCTTATTCCTTTTGTCAATCAATTGCTGATTCGTGGTCATCTCTTACAGGATGGCTCCGAAAAAGGTTCCCAACGCTAACCCAGAGGTGGAAGAGGTCCCAGATCATCCTCCTTCCCCTCCTCCTCCGCCTGAGGCTTGGAGAGCAATTATGCACACTACAGCTCAGAACACTCAGTTGATGATGCAGATGATGCAGCAGATGCAAGCTATGCAAGCTAATCAGGGTGTTCCAGGGAACCAAGGCAACTTCTTCCAGCAGCACCATGCTACCCTCAATAAGTTCTTGGCCAACAATCCTAAAGCTTTCAGTTACTGTGTCGACCCTCTTGATGCTGAAGATTGGTTAACCGATATCAAGAAGCATTTTGAGTGCAGTAACGTGAAGGAAGATGACTATGTGAAGTTTGCAGCCTTCCAACTGAAAGATCAAGCAGCTGACTGGTGGCAGCAGTACAAAGACTCCAGGCCGGGTCAAGTGATCTCTTGGGAGAATTTCTGCAAGGATTTCCGTTCGCACCACATTCCTACAAGTGTCATCGAGGGTATGCGTGAGCAATTCCGCAACCTGAAGCAGGGCTCCATGACAGTCTATCAGTATAATGTCAAGTTCCAAAACCTCGCTCGCTATGCTAAGCAAGACATTCCTGATGCCAAGAGTAAAACCTATCAGTTCCGTGGAGGTCTCAAAGATGAACTTCAGCTTGCTCTCACTTTGTTCGAGCCGGATGAATTCGACAAGTTCTATAACATGGCTTTGAAACAAGAAGCAGCTCAGCTTAAGATGGAGGCTTCTAAGAAGAGAATTCGAGATGCTGTTCACTCTTCCTCATCGTCTCAGTTGGCTGCGAAACAACAGAAATTCTGGCTTCCTCCTCCTCTAGTGATTCGAGCTCCACACAACAACTCCAACAACTCAAACAACTCCAACTACAAGAACTCTAGTGGTCGTGGTTTCTCCCACCCACCCAACCCGAGCAACCAGTCGAAGAAGCAGTTTCAGTCTCAAGGCTCCAAGTCAAGTGGCTCTCATTTCCGTCCTCTCTCTGAAGTGGTGTGCAACAAGTGTGGCCAGAAGGGTCACTATGCCAACGGATGTCCGAATCCGAAGCGTCTTCCTCCTCCTCCACCTGTGAGTTCAGCTATTGTCAGGCATGATCCAAAGGCAGCAAGGGTCAATCTGATGAATGCAGCGCAAGCGGAGAATTCTTCTGATGTCATTCTGGGTAACCTTCCAGTTAACTCTTTTCCAGCTAAAGTGTTATTTGATTCGGGTGCTTCACATTCTTTCATGTCATACCCTTTTGCATCCAAGCATAGTGTGACCACATCAGCTTTACCGAGACAGTTGGCAGTTTCTTCTCCGGGAAAGCAGATGCATTCCAGTTTATATGCTCCAAATGTTTCTATTCGCATGGGTGATTATCGATTTTTGGCTTCTCCGGTGATTCTTGGCAATTCTGACATCGACCTCATCCTCGGAATGGATTGGCTTTCTCAGCACGATGCTCATATTGATTGTGCACAGAAGGAAGTCAAGATGACTCATTCTGATGAAGATGTGATTATCTTCGCCTCCAGGTATAACACTATCAGACTTTTCTCTCTCAATGATAAGGGCGAAATTAATGCCATATCTCAAATTCCGGTGGTGAACGAATATCAAGACGTCTTTCCTGAAGAACTTCCAGGCATGCCTCCACACCGTCAGGTGGAATTTGTCATTGAACTCGAGCCGGGTACTGAGCCAGCATGCCGGCGTCCGTACAAGCTCTCTCCGGATGAATTGAAGGAATTGAAGAAGCAGCTTGATAAGCAGGAGAGTATGGGTCTCATCAGACCTAGTACGTCTCCGTGGGGCTGTGGTGTCTTGTTTGTCAAGAAGAAAGATGGCACGGAGCGTCTCTGTGTTGACTACCGGCCATTGAACAAGAAGACGATTAAGAACAAGTATCCGCTCCCCAACATCAACGAACTCTTCGAGCAGCTCAAAGGAGCTAAAGTGTTCTCTAAGCTTGACCTCCGAATGGGCTATCATCAAATTCGCATTCGCGAGGAAGACATTCCCAAGACGGCCTTCAGAACGAGCTACGGTTCATACGAGTATACCGTCATGTCCTTCGGTCTCGCCAATGCTCCTCCTACCTTTTCAAGGATGATGCATTACATCTTCAACCCCTATACTGGCGAGTTCGTGCTTGTGTATCTGGATGATATTCTGGTGTTTTCCAAGAATGAAGAAGATCACGAAAAGCACTTACGTCTGGTTCTTGATCGACTCCGAGAGCATAAATTCTATGCCAAGTTCTCCAAGTGCGAGTTTTGGCTCGATAAGGTTTTGTACCTGGGCCACATCATCTCAGCTGACGGTATTGCGGTTAATCCCGAGAAAGTTGAAGCAATTGTTAACTGGGAAGCTCCTCAGAACGTCAAGCAGCTCCGCAGTTTTCTGGGTCTTGCCAGCTATTGCAGAAGGTTTGTTGAGAACTTCTCCAAGATTGCCAAGCCTCTTTCCAACCTGCTTCAGAAGAATGTCAAATACTTTTGGTCTCCAGAGTGTGAAGTGGCATTCAAAACCCTCAAAGAGAAGCTTGTCTCTGCTCCAGTTCTGACTCCTCCGGATGAATCCAAGCCCTATGAAGTTTTCTGTGATGCTTCTCTTCAAGGTCTTGGTGGTGTGCCTATGCAAGATAAGAGAATTGTGGCATACACTTCTCGTTAGCTAAAGCCAAGTGAGAAGAACTATCCCACACATGATCTCGAGCTAGCAGCTGTGGTACATGCTCTGATTACGTGGAGACATCTGTTGTTGGGCAGAAAGGTCGACATCTTCACCGATCACAAGAGCTTGAAGTACATCTTCACACAGCCGCATCTGAACCTCCGCCAGACTCGTTGGGTTGAAATGATCCAAGAGTACAATCCCAGCATTGAATACACTCCTGGCAAGGCGAATGTGATTGCAGATGCTTTGAGCAGAAAGGCATATTGCAACAGCCTTCTTATCAAGCCATATCAGCCTGAGCTGTGTGAAGCATTCAGGAAGCTCAACCTTCAAGTTGTTCCGCAGGGTTTTCTTGCAAATCTCCAAATTGCTCCTACCTTGGAAGATCAAGTCCGTGAGGCCCAACTCAGTGATACCATGGTGAAGAAAGTGAAACATGGGATTGCAAAGGGCACTCCAAAATACAAGTGCTTCCATGTTGATGAGAGAGATACCTTGTTCTTCGAGGACAGACTCGTTGTTCCCAAAGGTGATCTCAGGAAGCTCATAATGGAAGAAGCTCATGATTCTCTCCTTTCCATTCATCATGGCAGTTCCAAGATGTACCAAGATCTCAAGCAGTCTTACTGGTGGACACGCATGAAAAGAGAAATTGCCCAATTCGTGAATGAATGTGATGTATGCAGAAGAGTGAAAGCAGAACATCAACGTCCAGCCGGTCTTCTCCAACCTCTTCCTATCCCCGAGTGGAAGTTCGACCACATTGAAATGGACTTCGTCACTGGCTTTCCTAAATCCAAGCGAGGAAATGATGCTATCTTTGTGGTGATCGACAAGCTTACCAAAGTCGCTCACTTTCTTCTAGTCAAAGAATCAATCAATGCAGCTCAACTTGCAGAGCTGTACACTTCCAGAATCGTGTCCCTACATGGCATTCCTCAAGTTATATCCTCAGACCGTGGAAGCTTCTTCACATCAAGGTTCTGGGACTCCTTTCAGTCCGCCATGGGCACTAAGATCAGGTTCAGCACTGCATTTCACCCTCAGACTAGTGGTCAAGTCGAGCGTGTGAATCAGATTCTAGAAGACATGCTCAGAGCCTGTGTCATCTCCTTCGGCATGAAATGGGAAGACTGCCTTCCATTTGCCGAGTTCTCTTACAACAACAGCTTTCAAGCAAGTGCAGGCAAAGCACCGTTTGAAATTCTCTATGGCAGAAAGTGCCGTACCCCTCTCAACTGGTCTGAAACAGGCGAACGCCAACTTCTTGGCAATGACTTGATCTCAGAAGCCGAAGAAATGTGCAAAGTCATACGTGAGAATCTCAAGGCCGCTCAGTCGCGTCAGAAGAGCTACTATGACGACAAGCATCGTGATTTGGCATTCAACATCGATGATCATGTCTATCTCCGTGTGTCTCCGATGAAAGGAACCCAAAGATTCGGTATCAAAGGAAAACTTGCTCCTAGATACGTCGGGCCTTTCAAGATTCTTGGCAAAAGAGGCGACCTAGCCTATCAACTTGAGCTCCCGTCAAACTTCGCCAATGTTCATGATGTCTTCCATGTGTCTCAACTTCGCAAATGCTTCAAGGCACCTAAGCGCATGATTCCGTTTGAAGAGATTGATCTTCAACAAGACCTGTCCTACCGAGAGCATCCTATTGCAATTCTCGAAGAAACCGAACGCAAGACCCGCAACAAGTCCATCAAATTTCTGAAAGTCAAGTGGTCACATCACACCGACCGAGAAGCTACCTGGGAACGAGAAGATCATCTTCGTTCCAAGTACCCTTCCTTTTTCCAGTCCTAGATCTCGGGACGAGATCTTTTTGTAGTAGAGGAGAGTTTGTAATGCCCCGGATGTAATACTTTCCCTTTTGGGTATATAATATATCTCCGGCTTCAACTATTTCCATTCTGGGTTCTTGTCTTTCGGGTTTTCGTCGTTTGTCGTGTGAGTGTGTGGCATTCATTCATATCATGTAGACATGTGCATCGCATTGCATTTGTGTTGTCGGTTGCATCCGGTTCCGCGTGTTTCTTCCCGTTGTCCGTTTCACGCGTATAATATGTCCAGACGTTCGTGGAGACTTGCTCTACGTTTTACCTGTTGTTGTCATGCATGTTAGAGATCATCTAGGTGCTCGTTTTTCTGTTGCAAGAGTGCATCATGTTATAAACTGCTGCTATGTGATGTTTTTGTGCCACCTTTGTCATGTGATATCTTTTAGCTCGTTTGTCCGAATGATGCAAATGACATGTCCACGTGTTCGTCTTGCCATGATCTACGTGTTGTATGTGATAGGTTGCCTGGTAGATTTATTATTGCCTTTTTATCATCGTTGCAAAGTGCCATGTGGCTGTGATGTTATTTCACTTGTTATGAAATGCCATCTTGTTGAGCTCGTTGCAAACGTTGTGTTCACCTCTATGATGCATGCTTGTGTGTTTCGGGATCACCTTCATGTGTATTTTGATGAGGTGCTTACCTCTTGCCATGTTTAGTTTCGAGGTGACTTAAACATGCTCTTTTATATGCCATGATGATATTGCTGTTTTAGGACTTAGTGGTTTTTCACCAAGTCTGAAATCTGTAACGTTCCGATGCCATGTTCGTGTGATTTTCTAGGACAAAGCATGATAGTTTTGGAGTGGATTTTGATTGTTCCTTGTAGTATATATTGTTGTCTTTCCATTCATGTCCTCACATGTCTATTTGAGTGGCTGTAGCATGTTTACCTTTTGCTCCAAAGTTTCAATAAAATTCTGCTGCCAGAATTTTATTGTCAAGTTCAATATGTCCAAGATCATTGCTATTGATCCGTGGCTCCGTTGGGGTGCACCTTTGGACTTAGTTGCTTTAGTATATGTCTAGTTTGTGTTCATGTCCTTTGCCATGTTATTTGACTGCTGTAGCTTAATTATTTTGAGCTCCGAAGTTGCTATGTTGCTGTAATTTTCAGCTTTCGCTCAAATCTTGTTTCGGGCATAACTTTTAGCCCGTAACTCCGATTTCAGCGAATCTTATATCAAACTTGATTGTTTTTCCGTGTAGATTAATAATATCAGATTGTTATCATGTTTTGAGGTGATTTGCTTGAGTGATATTTTTCCGTGCTCCGTGTGCATCCTTAGTGCATCCATCATGCATTCATCTTTTTCGAGTGCGCATTGCATCTTGTTGATTGGTGCTTGGTGTGATTGTTCTGTTTAGAGCCGGAAGCTGAGACCGAGTACGAGGTTGAGCACGAGGTTACCAACGAGGTTGAGCACGAGGACCCTTCTTACGATCCGAACGACTTCTCTTCAGGCAAGATGACCGAACCCCGATAACATTACTATCTTTGCCTATTGCTAGTAGTCTCGATCTATAGTTTTGCCTCGATGCCCATGATCTTCTTGTCAGCCTCCTACTTGTAACCAATTGCCATGTTTAACCAACCTACCTATGCAAACCGTTGCTTGGCTAAGTACGCTTCGCTCAGCCCCTTCTTATAGCGTTGCTAGTTGCAGGTGAAGATCGAAGATGCTTGCTTCATGTTGAAGTTTGGTTGGGTTATATCACACTATATAATTGCTAAAATGAAATCATCTATATATTGGCAAGGGTGGAAGGCTAAGCCTTTTGCTTGGTGATTTGTTCCACTCATGCCGTTAGGAACCGTATAAACCGGTGTTATGTTCCTTGATTATGCGTTCCTAACACGGTTGGGGTGTATGGGACCCCCTCGATAAACCGCTAAGTGCTAAGTCTTTTCCAGCAAGTCCCAACATTGGTACTATTTGCCTTATAACAAACTAAACTTGCATAGGGAGTAATTAACCCTCTTTCTTAATCAACAACCCCGGGCCAGTGCTCCACATGAGTGTTGGTCCGAAACGGGGGTTCTGCGGGGCCGCCTTGGGGCAACCCGAGGTATCTGGTATACACCCGTAGAATCGCCCATCCGGCCGTGTCCTGAGACTTAGATACGCGCGGCTACTATCAGGGTGTCGACACGCCGGGAGGATTTGCTGGATTAGCCTTACCTTAGTTCGGTATATCTTGAGCACGGGATTCCGAGGATACTCGGGTCTTCCCACTTTGGAGTTGCGACTCCGCGGATCGTGGGCTTGTAATGGGTCAAGTTGGAACACCCCTGCAGGGTTTGAACTTTCGAAAGCCGTGCCCGCGGTTATGTGGCAGATGGGAGCTTGTTAATTCCGGGTGTAGATAACTTGACACAATGTTTCTAATACACTACCAGCGTGTGTTCCGTGACTGTCAATTTCCGAATAGGGATTCGGGAGTTGAACACGGAGGGGTTATGTTTGTGGAGCTTGTAGCTAGGATCACTTCGTGATCACTTCTCGCCGAGGCCTTCTCTTCTCGCTCTCACTCACGTAAGCTAGTTGCTAGTTGCTGCTGCAGACACTTATTCTTTTCTTCAGCCTTATCCTCACCCAAAGTCTTAAATAGTCTTGTTACCCGGAGACGGGATTGCTGAGTCCTATGTGGCTCACAGTTACTTCACACACCAGATGCAGGTCCAGTTGTGAGCTATCCAGGTGATGGCACCGAGCTGGATTGGGAGTACGACGAGGAGCGTAGTCGGTACTATGTGCGATACCCGGATGATCTGTAGTGGAGACTCTTACTAGGATTCGATCCGCCTGTGGTTTATTTATCTAAGTTTGGTATCTTTGACATTTGGATTTTGCCCTTAGAGGGTTGTGATGTTCTTAATGTATGATGTTTGAGACTTGTATTGTTATTCTGTGACGTGGCGAGTGTAAGCCAACTATTTTCTGTTTACTATCCCCTCTTTTACATGAGTTGTGCAAAGATTACCAAACTTTAGATCATTCTAGGATGGATTTATGCCTTTAAGTCGTGCCTCGACACGTAGGAGGTATAACTCCATCCTGCGCCGTAGTAGTAGAAGTAATAGTTGGCGTGACGACTTCTTCAAGACACGATGATGGAGTTCATGATGATGAAGATCATGGTGTCGAGCCGGTGACAAGATGATCATGGTGCCCCGAAGATGGAGATCCAAGGAGCAAGATGATATTGGCCATATCATGTCACTTTAATTGATTGCATGTGATGTTTATCATGTTTATGCATCTTGTTTACTTAGAACGACGGTAGTAAATAAGATGATCTCTCACTAAAATTTCAAGTATTGTGTTTCCCCTAACTGTGCACCGTTGCTAAAGCTCGTTGCTCCGAAGCACCACGTGATAATCGGGTGTGATAGGTTCTAACGTTCACATACAACGGGTGTAAGACAGATTTACACACGCGATACACTTAGGGTTCACTTGACGAGCCTAGCATGTACAGACATGGCCTCGGAACACGGAAGACCGAAAGGTCGAACACGAGTCGTATAGAAGATACGATCAACATGAAGATGTTCACCATTTTTGACTAGTCCGTCTCACATGATGATCGGACACGGACTACTCGATTCGGATCGTGTATCACTTAGATGACTAGAAAGATGTCTTTCTGAGTGGGAGTTCATTAAAATTTGATTAAGATGAACTTAATTATCATGAACTTAGTCTAAATTCTTTACAATATCTCTTGTAGATCAAATGGCCCACGCTCAGGTTTCCCTCAACTTCAACGCGTTCCTAGAGAAAACCAAGCTGAAAGACGATGGTAGCAACTATACGGATTGGGTCCGTAACCTGAGGATTATCCTCATAGCTGCCAAGAGATCATATGTCCTAGAAGCACCGCTAGGTGATGCACCTGCTCCCGATGCGGACCAGGATGTTTTGAACGTCTGGCAGTCGCGTAGTGATGATTACTCCCTGGTTCAGTGCGGCATGCTTTACAGTTTAGAATCGGGGCTCCAAAAGCGTTTTGAGCACCATGGAGCATACGAGATGTTCGAAGAGCTGAAAATGGTTTTCCAAGCTCATGCCCGAGTCGAGAGATATGATGTCTCCGACGTATTCTACAGCTGTAAGATGGAGGAGAACAGTTCTGTCAGTGAGCACATCCTCAAGATTTCAGGATTGCACAACCGCTTGTCTCAACTGGGAATGAATCTCCCAGATGAAGCGGTCGTTGACAGAATCCTCCAGTCGCTCCCACCAAGCTTCAAGAGCTTCGTGTTGAACTTCAATATGCAGGGGATGGAGAAGTCCATTCCCGAGGTGTATTCGATGCTGAAATCAGCGGAGGTAGACATCAAGAAAGAACATCAAGTGTTGATGGTCAATAAAACCACTAAGTTCAAGAAAGGCAAGGGTAAGAAGAACTTCAAGAAGGACGGCAAGCAAGTTGCCGCGCCTGGCAAGCCTGTTGCCGGGAAGAAGCCAAAGTATGGACCCAAGCCTGAAACAGAGTGCTTTTATTGCAAGGGAACGGGTCACTAGAAGCGGAACTGCCCCAAATACTTAGAAGACAAGAAGGCCGGCAACGTCAAAGGTATATATGATATACATGTTATTGATGTGTACCTTACCAGCACTCGTAGTAGCTCCTGGGTATTCGATACCGGTGCAGTTGCTCACATTTGTAACTCAAAACAGGAGCTGCGGAATAAACGGAGACTGGCGAAGGATGAGGTGACGATGCGCGTTGGGAATGGTTCCAAGGTCGATGTGATCGCCATCGGCACACTACCTCTACATCTACCCTCGGGATTAGTTTTAAACCTGAATAATTGTTATTTAGTACCAGCTTTGAGCATGAACATTGTTTCTGGATCTCGTCTTATGTGAGATGGTTATTCTTTCAAATCGGAGAATAATGGTTGTTCTATTTATTTGAGAGATATGTTTTATGGTCATGCCCCGCTGGTCAATGGTTTATTTTTGATGAATCTCGAACGTAGTGATACACATATTCATAGTGTAGATGCCAAAAGATGTAAAATTGATAACGATAGTCCCACATACTTGTGGCATTGCCGCCTTGGTCATATTGGTGTCAAACGTATGAAGAAGCTCCATTCGGATGGACTTCTAGAGTCTCTTGATTATGAATCATTTGACACGTGCGAACCATGCCTCTTGGGCAAGATGACCAAGACTCCGTTCTCCGGAACAATGGAGCGAGCAACCAACTTGTTGGAAATCATACATACCGATGTGTGCGGTCCAATGAGTGTTGAGGCTCGCGGAGGCTACCGTTATGTTCTCACCCTCACGGATGACTTGAGTAGATACGGGTATATCTATTTGATGAAACACAAGTCTGAGACCTTTGAAAAGTTCAAAGAATTTCAGAATGAGGTTGAGAATCAACGTGACAGAAAAATAAAGTTCTTGCGATCGGATCGTGGGGGTGAATATTTAAGTCATGGATTTGGCACACACCTTAGGAGCTGTGGAATTGTTTCACAATTGACACCGCCCAGAACACCTCAACGTAACGGTGTGTCGGAACGTCGAAATCGTACTCTGTTGGACATGGTGTGATCTATGATGTCCCTCACCGATTTACCGCTATCTTTTTGGGGCTATGCTTTAGAGACCGCCGCATTCACTTTAAATAGGGCTCCGTCAAAATCCGTTGAGACGACTCCATATGAACTTTGGTTTGGCAAGAAACCAAGCTGTCGTTTCTGAAAGTTTGGGGTTGCAATGCTTATGTCAAGAAACTTCAACCTGAAAAGCTCGAACCCAAATCGGAAAAATGCGTCTTCATAGGATACCCAAAGGAAACTATTGGGTACACCTTCTACCATAGATCTGAAGGCAAAGTCTTTGTTGCCAAGAATGGATACTTTCTGGAGAAAGAGTTTCTCTCGAAAGAAGTGAGTGGGAGGAAAGTAGAACTTGATGAGGTGACAGTCACCACTCCTGTACCGCAAAGTAGCACAGCACAGGAAACTGTTCCTGAGGTGCCTGCACCGACAAGGGAGGAGGTTCATGATAATGATCATGAAGAAACAGATCAAGTTACTACTGAACTTTGAAGGTCCACAAGGGCACGTTCCGCACCAGAGTGGTACGGCAACCCTGTACTGGAAATCATGTTGTTAGACAACGGTGAACCTTCGAACTATGAAGAAGCGATGGCGGGCCCAGATTCCAATAAATGGCTTGGAGCCATGAAATCCGAGATAGAATCCATGTATGAAAACAAAGTATGGACTTTGGTGGACTTGCCTGATGATAGGCACGCCATAGAAAACAAATGGATATTTAAGAAGAAGACAGACGCGGATGGTAATGTGACCATCTATAAGGCTCGGCTTGTCGCTAAAGGTTATCGACAAGTTCAAGGGATTGACTACGATGAGACTTTCTCTCCCGTAGCGATGCTGAAGTCAGTCAGAATCATGTTAGCTATTGCCGCATTCTATGATTATGAGATATGGCAAATGGATGTCAAAACAGCATTCCTTAATGGCTTCCTCAAGGAAGAGTTGTATATGATGCAACCGGAAGGTTTTGTCGATCCAGAGAACGCTAACAAGGTATGCAAGCTCCAGCGCTCGATTTACGGGCTGGTGCAAGCATCTCGGAGTTGGAATATTCGCTTTGATGAGGTGATCAAAGCGTTTGGCTTTATACAGACTTATGGAGAAGCCTGTATTTACAAGAAAGTGAGTGGGAGCTCTGTGGCATTTCTCATATTATATGTGGATGACATATTGCTGATGGGAAATGATATAGAATTCTTGGAAAATGTAAAGGCCTACTTGAATAAAAGTTTTTCAATGAAGGACCTTGGAGACGCTGCTTACATATTAGGCATCAAAATCTATAGAGATAGATCGAGACGCCTCATTGGTATTTCACAAAGTACATACCTTGATAAAATATTGAAGAAGTTCAATATGGATCAGTCAAAGAAAGGATTCTTGCCTGTTTTACAAGGTATGAGATTGAGTAAGACTCAGTCGCCGACCACGGCAGAAGATAGAGAAAAGATGAGTGTCATTCCCTATGCCTCGGCAATAGGTTATATCATGTATGCCATGCTGTGTACCAGACCTGATGTGAACCTTGCCATAAGTTTGGTAGGGAGGTACCAAAGTGATCCCGGTACGGAACACTGGACAGCGGTCAAGAACATCCTGAAGTACCTGAAAAGGACTAAGGATATGTTTCTCGTTTATGGAGGTGACGAAGAGCTCGTCGTAAAGGGTTACGTCGATGCTAGCTTCGACACAGATCTGGATGACTCTAAGTCACAAACCGGATACGTGTATATTTTGAACGGAGGGGCAGTCAGCTGGTGCAGTTGCAAGCAAAGCGTGGTGGCAGCATCTACATGTGAAGCGGAGTACATAGCTGCTTCTGAAGCAGCACAGGAAGGAGTCTGGATGAAGGAGTTCATCACCGACCTAGGAGTCATTCCAAGTGCGTCAAGCCCGATGACTCTCTTCTGTGACAACACTGGTGCTATTGCTATTACCAAGGAGCCCAGGTTTCACAAGAAGACCAAGCACATCAAGCGCCGTTTCAACTCCATCCGGAATTATGTTCAGGATGGAGACATAGATATTTGTAAAGTGCATACGGATCTGAATGTAGCAGACCCGTTGACTAAACCTCTTTCACGGGCAAAACATGATCAACACCAGAACTCTATGGGTGTTCGATTCATCACAATGTAACTAGATTATTGACTCTAGTGCAAGTGGGAGACTGTTGGAGATATGCCCTAGAGGCAATAATAAAAGCATTATTATTATATCTCCTTGTTCATGATAATTGTCTGTTATTCATGCTTGAATTGTATTGTACGGAAACAGCGATACATGTGTGAATACACAGACCACAATGAGTCCCTGGTAGGCCTCTAGTTACCAGCTCGTTGATCAACAGATGGTCACGGTTTCCTGACCATGGACATGAGATGTCGGTGATAACGGGATCACATCATCAGGAGAATGATGTGATGGACAAGACCCAAACTTGAGCATAACACGAGATCGTATAGTTCGTAATGCATAAGCTTTTCGGTGTCAAGTATTTATTCCTTAGACCATGAGGTTGTAAAACTCCCGGATGCCGTAGGAATACTTTGGGTGTGCCAACCGTCACAACGTAACTGGGTGGCTACAAAGGTACGCATCGGGTATCTCCGAAAGTGTCTGTTGAGTTGGTACGAACCGAGACTGGGATGTTGTCACTCCGTATGACGGAGAGGTACCTCTGGGCCCACTCGATAAGACATCATCATAATGAGCTCAATGTGACTAAGTGGTTAGTCACGGGATGATGGATTACGGATCGAGTAAAGAGACTTGCCATAACGAGATTGAACAAGGTATCGGGGATACCGACGATCGAATCTCGGGCAAGTACCGTGCTGATGGACAAAGGGAATAACATACGGGATTGAGTGAATCCTTGACACAGTGGTTCATCCGATGAAGATCATCGAGGAACACGTGGGAACCAACATGGGTATCCAGATCCCGCTGTTGGTTATTGAAAGCACATTTGCTCTCCGGGTGGTTTTGATAATTAATGACAACATACTTTGTGGTTGGACTAATGCTTTTATCAAGTATGTTTCAGGAAATTCAATCACATTGGCTATGGCAAAAGGACTGAAGAAGTGGACCCCTCAAAATGCTAAGGCAAGCATTGGCAAAAGATCAAGACTCCATTTTTGGTTTAGTGATCCAAGATCACATTGAGTCCATAGGAAAAGCCAATACTATTAAAAGGGGATGAGGTTGTGTTGATGATCTGGTTGCTCAAGTGCTTAGTGGTATATCTCCTTCAACTATCAGCAACTTTCACTACTATACACACTCATAAGTAATCTCGGACAAACCGATTTTCCAACCTCAGTCCCACCGAGATGAACCACCTCAGCCATAAGCCAAACCCTAGAAAAATCGGTCATTCCGAGTTTGAGATCGGTCTCACCGAAATATGGGCTGCCAAGCTTCTGTAACCGTTTGTCCTCAAATCGGAATAACCGAGTTGATGATTTCGGTCCCACCGAAATTGGCAAGTTCCTGTCTTTGCTCAAGTCGGACTAACCGAGATGGTATTTTCGGTCCCACCGAAAACCCCAACGTTCACTATATTTGAACTTTCGGTCTGACCGAGTTTCCACTTCGGTCTCACCGAGATTGCTCAATTATGTGTGTAACGGTTAGATTTTGTGTGGAGACTATATATACCCCTCCACCCCCTCTTCATTCGTGGAGAGAGCCATCAGAAAGAACTACCACTCCTACCTTACACTTTCTGAGAAGAGAACTACCTACCCTTGTGTTGAGATCAAGTTGCTCCACTCCCACCATATGAAACTTGATTTCTAACCTTCCCAAGTTGCTTTCCACTCAATCCTTTCTTCCACCACAGCCAAATCAGTGAGGAGAGTTGAGTGTTGGGGAGATTATCATTTGAAGCACAAGAGCAAGGAGTTCATCATCATCTACAACATCTATTACCTTTTGGAGGGTGGTGCCTCCTAGATTGGTTAGGAGTCGCTTGGGAGCCTCCGTCATCGAGATGTGGAGTTGAACCAAGAAGTTTGTAAGGGCAAGGAGTTCGCCTACTTCGTGAAGATCTACCCCGAGTAAGGCTAGCCCTCCGTGGGCGTAGGCCATGATGGAATAGACAAGGTTGCTTCTTCGTGGACCTTTCGTGGGTGGAGCCCTCCGTGGACTCGCGCAGCCGTTACCCTCCGTGGGTTGAAGTCTCCATCAACGTGGATGTACGATAGCACTACCTATCGGAACCACGGGAAAAATCATTGCGTCTCCAAATTGCGTTTGATCTTCTCCACTTCTCTTCACTACTTGTGCAATTTACTTTCCGCTGCCCATACTCTAGAATTGCATGTGTAGTGTGCTACTTGACTTGTGTGTTATGCAAAATCTGTTAAAATCTGTCCTTGATAAAAGACAGAATTTTTATCTTGTCGAGTAGTCTAATCACCCCCCCTCTAGACACTCTCACCTTCTTCGATCCCTCAATTGGTATCAGAGCTTTGGTCTCCATTGCTTTGGTTTACACACCATTGGAGGAAGATGGACGTGTCTACGTTTGGGAGTGTTAGCCATAGAGTGCCTATTCTTAATGGGGAGTCATATAACTCATGGAGGTCTGAAATGCTTAGTATCTTTAAGAAGTACAATTTGTGCAAATATATTGAGACCCCCTATGTGCCTCCTTTTGATCCCTTGCACCCTACCATGGATGAAGAGCTTGATTTGCTTTGTAACCTTAGAACTGTAAATCTTATCATTAGAGGGTTACCCGATGACTTGCTTAAGCTTGTTACAAACTTTGAGTGTGCCTATGCTATGTGGAAGTTCTTGGAAGAACTTTATCCGGACTACTCTATGAGAGGTCTTGATAAAATTCTATACAAGACTATTGAATTTGATAAGATCCACCCCAATGATCCTAACTTTGATAAATGCTTCTTTGAGCTTCGTGATCTTATGAAAAAGAAGGGTGATCCCGCTCTTATCAATGTTTTAATTAGAAATGCTCTTGCATTGCATTCCGAAGATTATTGTCACATTGACAAAACTAATGCAAGTACTTATCAAATTGACCTAGGTGTTGATGATGAACAATCTATGGGTCAATATGATGATGAACATGAGCATGATGATTACTTCGATTCGGACGCCAAGCTAGACAAGGTCATGAAGAGTCTCAATCTCATGGCAAACCTGAGAGACTACATGTCCGGCGGAAAAGAGTGGATTCTTGATAGTGGATGCACCGATCACATGACCGGAGATAAAGACATGTTTCGAGAGCTTGCAAAGAACGATGGTCCACGCAAGTATGTGACCTTTGGAGACAACTCCAAGGGTAAGGTACTTGGCCTTGGTAAGGTGGCCATATCTCATGATAGCTCTATTCAAAATGTCATGCTTGTAGAATCTCTTGTATACAATTTACTTTCCGTGTCTAGATTAGCTGACTTTGGATTCAATGTGCTATTCACCAAAGTAGATTGCCAAGTCTTTCGTCGTGACAATCAAAACAAGGCATTTACCGGTATCCGTAGAGGTGATCTATACATTATTGATTTCACTAAGAAAGCCCAACCTAGAGCTTGTTTCATTGCTAAATCCTCTAAAGGTTGGTTATGGCATAGAAGGCTAGGACATGTTGGTATGCGTAATCTAGACAAGCTGATCAAAGGTGATCATATTCTTGGTGTTAAAGATGCTCTCTTTGACAAAGATAGACTTTGTAGTGCTTGTCAAGCAGGAAAACAAGTAGGTGGAAGTCATCCCGTAAAGAACATCATGACCACAAGGAGACCGCTTGAGCTTCTTCATATGGATCTCTTCGGTCCCAATGCTTACAAAAGCCTTGGTGGTAACTCCTTTGGTCTAGTTATAGTTGATGATTATTCCAGATTTACGTGGGTATTTTTCCTTGATGACAAATCGCAGGTTCAGAGAATCTTCAAGACCTTTGCCAAAAAGGCCCAAAATCAATTTGAGGTGAAGATCAAGAAAGTTCGGAGTGACAATGGAACGGAGTTCAAGAACGCCAATGTACACTCTTTTCTCGATGAGGAAGGGATTCTACATGAGTTCTCGGCTACGTACACTCCTCAACAAAATGGAGTTGTTGAGAGGAAGAACCGAACGCTCATAGAGATGGCGAGAACGATGCTTGATGAATACAAGACACCGAAGCATTTTTGGGGAGAAGCGGTCGAGACAGCTTGTCATGCTATCAACAGGCTTTATCTTCATAAACTCCTCGGCAAGACGTCATACGAGCTTCTCACCGGTAACAAACCCCAAGTGGGATACTTTCGTGTCTTTGGTTCAAAATGCTATATCCTTGATAAGCATCGTCGGTCTAAATTTGCTCCTAAATCTCATGAAGGATTTCTCCTTGGTTATGGATCAAACTCCCACACCTACCGTGTCTACAATAATTTCACCCGAAAGGTTGAAGAGACGGTAGACGTGAAGTTTGATGAATCTAATGGCTCGCAAGTAGAGCAAATGCCTATTGATGTAGGAGACAAGGACCCATAGGAAGCTATCCAAGACTTATCTATTGGAAAGATCCGTCCCATGGAAGTGAAGCAGAGTACCTCATCTACATATGTGGAGCCACCTACCTCACGGCAAGATGAACCTCAAGGCAACATGGAGGCCTCGACAAGTGGAACTCACCAAGATGAGGAAGTGCAACAAGAAGATCCACCACAACCTCCTTCTCCACCGCCTCAAGACAACACCAACAACAATGAAGAAGAAGAAGAGGAAGATGAAGATGATAAGGAAGCTCAGCCACAACATCAAGAAAAGCTATCCCGAGTTCGAGCAAGAGTCAAGAAGAATCATCCCGTGGAACAAATGATGAACGACATCAACTCCGGGAGAATTACTCGCCCTAAAACTCGCTTAGCTAACTTTTGTGAGCATTACTCATTTATCTCTAGTATTGAACCTATGAAGGTAGAAGAAGCACTTGAAGACCCGGATTGGGTGAACGCTATGCACGAAGAACTACACAACTTCGAGAGGAACAAGGTATGGACTTTGGTAGAGAAGCCCAAGGATGATCAAAACATCATTGGAACCAAATGGGTGTTTCGGAACAAGCAAGATGAAGATGGACAAGTCATCCGCAACAAGGCTCGTCTCATAGCTCAAGGTTACACACAAGTCGAAGGTATGGACTATGGTGAGACCTATGCCCCCGTTGCTAGACTTGAGTCCATTCGCATTCTTCTTGCTTATGCCAATCACCATGATATTACTCTCTATCAAATGGATATCAAAAGTGCTTTCCTAAATGGTGAAATTGAGGAGGAAGTATTTGTGAAACAACCTCCCGGATTTGTGAATCCCAAAAAGCCTAATCATGTTTACAAGTTGCACAAAGCTCTTTATGGTCTTAAACAAGCTCCTAGAGCTTGGTACAAATGCTTGACTAGTTTTCTTCTTGAAAAAGGCTTTGAGATTGGAAAGATAGACTCAACGCTGTTCACGAAAAGGGTTAATGGTGAACTATTTGTGTGCCAAATATATGTTGGTGATATTATCTTTGGTTCAACTAACCCTCATTTTAGCAAGAAGTTTGGACAGCTCATGTCAGAGAAGTATGAGATGTCCATGATGAGTGAACTCAAATTCTTCCTTGGGTTGCAAATCAAGCAATCTAAGGAGGGTACCTTTGTCTCACAAACAAAGTACACCAAGGATCTCTTCAAGAAGTTCAACATGCAAGAAAGCAAAGGTATGAGTACCCCCATGCCTACAAGTGGACATAATGACTTGACAAAAGATGGAGAACCCGTTGATCAAAGGGTTTACCGATCTATGATTGGTTCTCTACTTTGTCTTTGTGCTTCTCGTCCTGACATAATGTTGAGTGTATGCATGTGTGCGCGATATCAAGCAGCCCCTAAAGAATGCCATCTTAAAGCTGTTAAAAGGATAGTGAGATATTTGATACACACACCAAACTTTGGCATTTGGTATCCTAAGAGAGCCTCTTTCGACCTTGTTGGCTATTCCGACTCGGACTATGCCGGTGACAAAGTTGATAGAAAGTCAACTTCGGGTACATGTCAATTCCTTGGTCGATCCCTTGTATCTTGGTCCTCCAAGAAACAAAATTCGGTATCATTATCCACTGCTGAAGCGGAATATATTGCTGCTGGTTCGTGTTGTGCTCAATTGCTATGGATGACACAAACGCTTAAGGATTATGGGATACATGTGAGACATGTTCCCTTGCTTTGTGACAATGAGAGTGCAATTAAAATTGGACACAATCCAGTGCAATACTCTCGAACAAAGCATATTGAAGTTCGTCACCATTTTATTCGTGATCATATTGCCAAGGGTGACATTAATCTTAAGCATGTTCGTACTGACAAACAACTTGCTGATATCTTTACAAAACCTCTTGATGAGAAGGTGTTTTGTCGCTTAAGGAGTGAGTTGAACATCATTGATGCTTCAAACTTGGAGTGATAACTCCATTGATGCATGCAAGGCATGAGCCCTCTTGACTAATCCTTGATATTTCTCTTATGATGGTGATCATATGTCTCGGACACATTTGCCTCCTTGTATTGCATCTAACTCTTTGCAGGTACTTGGATGATCTACATTCCACAAGATTACCACACACTCAAATCATGAGTAATCTTGTCATTAACCAAGTATCTAGCCCTTTGGGATGATAAGTTCAAGGAACAAAATTCCACATATCCTTTTTGACATCTTATACATCTTGTATTTCACTCTTGTCATCTTGGATATCCTCGAGTATTTCCTTGCTTGCCTAACCCATGTAGGAAGATGAACTACACAAGTAGAAATGGCGCTCCAACTTCACATTCAATGATCACCTATATCAAGTCTACCTACATGAGCAAAACAACAACAAGCCCAAGGTATGTTCTTCACATCTTTAAGGAGCTTTGCTCAAAGTCATGAGTACAAGCAGCTTCATAAGATGTGATCACATCGAATGCTTAATCGAAAAATGGCAACCCCATTTTGAGCTTAAATGATGAGTATGACCCATGATCAAATGTCCTCATTTGACTCCTAAGTCAATATACTCAAACATAGGTGACCTTGTCGCCGACCTTTATCTAGATGAAGTACATATGTTTTTGGAGTCATTCTGTTTTCTCTTATGTTCTCTCATTGAGTTTTCTTTAAACAAAACAAAAAAAACTTCATCTGGGAATCCTTTTTATTTCTATTTCTTCTGTCTTTGTGAATATCCTTCTGGCTCTGATCAATTTCCCGAAAATCTTTCACAAATTCATTGCAAATCCTTTGAAACATTCCTCGCAAAGTGAGCTGAATTATTTCTGTATTTCCTTGGAATTAAACTCGGCGTCACCGATTTATTTATTTCGATCTAACCGAAAAGGGTCTACCCTAACTCAATTCGGTGTCACTGATTTATTTCCTCCAGGATATCATCTCCTGCAGCTCCACTCATTGTTTCTCTATGCATGTTCTTATTTGCCCTGTTGTGATTCTTAAGGATCCCACCTCTTTCCTTCCATCTTTCCCGTCCTTCCTAGTTTGCTGTCCTTTTCGGCACTTGATGTCAAAGGGGGAGAAGACTTAGGGGGAGTAGGGGAGAAGAGAACACTTAGGGGAGAAGAAGAGCAATCTTACCTTAAGGGGGAGAGAATCACATCAAAGCTTTGTCGTGTTTTACATTGGACATTACATTTGGCATCATTCTTTTGATTTTGCTCTTTCCATCAAACCCATTGTTCTGAGAGAACTCAAAGGGAGAGGAATCTTCACAATTGATATCTTATGGAAAGCAAAATCTCTCAGTGTTCATTGGAATTTTTTTAGTTTCGGAGACATGTTTGCTGATTCAAGCCTGTGCTCAATATGAGACACTCTTTATACATGTCATCCCTGGCTTGGTACTCTTGATGTTCGTGCAGTTGGTTGAAGGAATACTCTTGTGTTATCTAACCTGTTTTTCCCAGGTTTTATCCCTTCAGGTACAATGCCAAGGAACCTCAAGGTAAGTATATGCACCTTGCAGAATGTGCATGATGGTGACTTGCTTGTGAATACTTGTTTGCAAGAAATCACCATGCACATATGCATTATCACTCACTTGTTTTCATCTGCTCTGATGCATATAGCCAAGCTGCATGTAGCACATCTTGCTTATCTCTCTTGTGTGCTTGAGGTAGTCCAAAACCAAAATTTATGAAAATCTTGCACACTTGTAGGGGGAGCCTGTGTACTACATGCTTGTCAAAGCTTTCGTAATAATTATGTCTTTCTTTCAATAAGCTTTGATGTCTTGTTTAGTGTGATTTTAGTGTGTTGCCATCAATTACCAAAAAGGGGGAGATTGAAACCACATTTGCTCTCCGGGTGGTTTTGGTAATTAATGACAACATACTTTGTGGTTGGACTAATGCTTTTATCAAGTATGTTTCAGGAAATTCAATCACATTGGCTATGGCAAAAGGACTGAAGAAGTGGACCCCTCAAAATGCTAAGGCAAGCATTGGCAAAAGCTCAAGACTCCATTTTTGGTTTAGTGATCCAAGATCACATTGAGTCCATAGGAAAAGCCAATACTATTAAAAGGGGATGAGGTTGTGTTGATGATCTGGTTGCTCAAGTGCTTAGTGGTATATCTCCTTCAACTATCAGCAACTTTCACTACTATACACACTCATAAGTAATCTCGGACAAACTGATTTTCCAAACTCAGTCCCACCGAGATGAACCACCTCAGCCATAAGCCAAACCCTAGAAAAATCGGTCATTCCGAGTTTGAGATCGGTCTCACCGAAATATGGGCTGCCAAGCTTCTGTAACCGTTTGTCCTCAAATCGGAATAACCGAGTTGATGATTTCGGTCCCACCGAAATTGGCAAGTTCCTGTCTTTGCTCAAGTCGGACTAACCGAGATGGTATTTTCGGTCCCATCGAAAACCCCAACGTTCACTATATTTGAACTTTCGGTCTGACCGAGTTTCCACTTCGGTCTCACCGAGATTGCTCAATTATGTGTGTAACGGTTGGATTTTGTGTGGAGACTATATATACCCCTCCACCCCCTCTTCATTCGTGGAGAGAGCCATCAGAAAGAACTACCCTCCTACCTTACACTTTCTGAGAAGAGAACTACCTACCCTTGTGTTGAGATCAAGTTGCTCCACTCCCACCATATGAAACTTGATTTCTAACCTTCCCAAGTTGCTTTCCACTCAATCCTTTCTTCCACCACAGCCAAATCAGTGAGGAGAGTTGAGTGTTGGGGAGATTATCATTTGAAGCACAAGAGCAAGGAGTTCATCATCATCTACAACATCTATTACCTTTTGGAGGGTGGTGCCTCCTAGATTGGTTAGGTGTCACTTGGGAGCCTCCGTCATCGAGATGTGGAGTTGAACCAAGAAGTTTGTAAGGGCAAGGAGATCGCCTACTTTGTGAAGATCTACCCCGAGTAAGGCTAGCCCTCCGTGGGCGTAGGCCATGATGGAATAGACAAGGTTGCTTCTTCGTGGACCCTTCGTGGGTGGAGCCCTCCGTGGACTCGCGCAGCCGTTACCCTCCGTGGGTTGAAGTCTCCATCAACGTGGATGTACGATAGCAC
>LR738713.1:122806338-122829967 GCA_902687465.1 Secale cereale | reverse complement strand
CGGTTGTCATACTCATCGACATGCAAGTCGTGATTCCTATTACAAGAACATGATCAATCTCATACATCACATATATCATTCGTCACATCTTTTGGCCATATCACATCACATAGCACATGCTGCAAAAACAAGTTAGACGTCCTCTAATTGTTGTTGCAAGTTTTTACGTGGCTTCTATAGGTTTCTAGCAAGAACATTTCTTACCTACGCCAAAACCACAACGTGATATGCCAATTTCTATTTACCCTTCATAAGGACCCTTTTCATCGAATCCGATCCGACTAAAGTGGGAGAGACTGTCACCCGCTAGCCACCTTATGCAACTAGTGCATATCAGTCGATGGAACCTGTCTCACGTAATCATACGTGTAAGGTCGGTCCGGGCTGCTTCATCCCACAATGCCGCCAAATGAAGATAAGACTAGTAGCGGCAAGAGAATTGAACAAATCTATGCCCACAACTGCTTTGTGTTCTACTCGTGCAAGATGTTACGCAAAGACCTACCTCAGATGCCACTGTTGGGGAACGTAGCAGAATTCAAAAAAAATTCTATGCTTCACCAAGATCAATCTAAGGAGTCATCTAGCAACGAGGGGATAGGAGTGCATCTACATACCCTTGTAGATCGCAAGCGGAAGCGTTCAAGAGAACGTGGATGATGGAGTCGTACTCGTCGTGATCCAAATCACCGATGATCCCAGCGCTGAACGGATGGCACCTCCGCGTTCAACACACGTATGGTGCAGCAACGTCTCCTCCTTATTGATCCAGCAAGGGGGGAGGAGAGGTTGATGGAGATCCAGCAGCATGACGGCGTGGTGGTGGATGCAACAGAATTTCTGCAGGGCTTCGCCAAGCACCACGGGAGGAGGGAGAGGTGTAACGGGAGGGAGAGGGAGGCGCCAGGAGCAAGGGTGCGGCTGCCCACTCCCCCACTATATATAGGGGCCCTGGGGGGCGCCGGCCCTAGGAGATCCAATCTCCTAGGGGGGCGGCCTAGGGGGAGAACTTGCCCCCCAAGGCATGTGGGGCGCCCCCACCCCTAGGGTTCCCAACCCTAGGCGCAGGGGGAAGCCCAAGGGGGGCGCACCAGCCCACTATGGGCTGGTTCCCCTCCCCCTTCGGCCCATGGGGCCTTCCGGGATAGGTGGCCCCACCTGTTGGACCCCCGGGACCCTTTCGGTGGTCCCGGTACACTACCGGTGACCCCCGAAACTCTCCCGATGGCCGAAACTGGACTTCCTATATATAATTCTTTACCTCCGGACCATTCCGGAACTCCTCGTGACTTCCGGGATCTCATCCGGGACTCCGAACAACATTCGGGTTACCGTGTGCATATATCTCTACAACCCTAGCGTCACCGAACCTTAAGTGTGTAGACCCTACAGGTTCAGGAGACACGTAGACATGACCGAGACGACTCTCCGGTCAATAACCAACAGCGGGATACCCATGTTGGTTCCTACATATCCCTCGATGATCTCATCGGATGAACCACGATGCCAAGGATTCAATCAATCCCGTATACAATTCCCTTTATCTATCGGTATAGTACTTGCCCGAGATTCGATCGTCGGTATACCGATACCTAGTTCAATCTCGTCATGGCAAGTCTCTTTACTCGTTCCGTAATACATCATCCCGTGACCAACACCTTAGTCACATTGAGCTCATTATGATGATGTCTTACCGAGTGGGCCCAGAGATACCTCTCTGTCATACGGAGTGACAAATCCCAGTCTCGGTTCGTGCCAACTCAACAGATACTTTCGGAGATACCCGATGCGTACCTTTATAGCCACCCATTTACGTTGTGACGTTTGGCACACCCAAAGTATTCCTACGGTATCCGGGAGTTGCACAACCTCATGGTCTAAGGAAAAGATACTTGACATTGGAAAAGCTTTAGCATTACGAACTACACGATCTGTGCTAGGCTTAGGATTGGGTCTTGTCCATCACATCATTCTCCTAATGATGTGGTCCCGTTATAAATGACATCCAATGCCCATGGTCAGGAAACCATAACCATCTGATGATCAACGAGCTAGTAACTAGAGGTTTACTAGGGACACGTTGTGGTCTATGTATTCACACATCTATCACTGTTTCCGGATAATACAATTCAAGCATGAATAACCGACAATTATCATGAACAAGGAAATATAATAATAACCATTTTATTATTGCCTCTAGGGCATATTTCCAACAAATATACCACTCTTTAAGGGTGCATGACCATAAAAGATATTACTCATAAAAATAGAACAACCATTATTCTCTGATTTAAATGAATAACCGTCTCGCAACAAAAAAGATCCAAATATAATGTTCATGCTTAACGCTGGCACCAAATAACAATTATTCAGGTCTAAAACTAATCCTGAAGGTAGATGTAGAGGTAGTATGCCGACGGCGATCACATCGACCTTAGAACCATTTTTCATGCCCATCGTCACCTCGTCCTTAGCTAATATGCGTTTAATCCATAGCCCCTATTTCGAGTTACAAATATTAGCAACCGAACCAGTATCAAATACCCAGGTGCTACTATGAGCATTAGTAAGGTACACATCAGTAACATGTATATCAAATATACCTTTGTTCACTTTGCCATCCTTCTTATCTGCCAAATACTTGGGGCAGTTCCGCTTCCAGTGTCGAGTCCCTTTGCAGTAGAAGCACTCAGTTTCAGGCTTGGCTCCAGACTTGGGTTTCTTTGCAGGAGTAGCAACCGTCTTGCTATTCTTCTTGAAGTTCCCTTTCTTTCCCTTGCTTTTTTTCTTGAAACTAGTGGTCTTGTTAACCATCAACACTTGATGCTCCTTTTTTATTTCTATCTCCGCAGCTTTGAGCATAGCGAAGAGCTCGGGAATTGTCTTTTGCATCCCTTGCATATTATAGTTCATCACAAAGCCTTTATAGCTTGGTGGCAGTGATTGAAGAACTCTATCAATAACACTATGTTCGTCAACTTTGCAACCAAGTTGAGTGATATGATTGTAGTACCCAGACATTTGAGCAAGTGTTCATTGATAGAACTGTTCTCCTCCATCTTGCAGCTATAGAACTTATTGGAGACTTCATATATCTCAATTTGGGCCTTTGCTTGAAATATTAACTTCAACTCTTGGAACATCTCATATGCTCCATGACGTTCAAAATGTCGTTGAAGTCCCGATTTGAAGTTGTAAAGCATGGCACACTGAACTATCGAGTAGTCATCCGAACGAGCTTGCCAGATGTTCATAACGTTTGTTGTTGCTCCTACAGCAGGCATGTAGCCTAGCGGTGCTTCCAGGACATAATTCTTATGTGCAGCAATGAGGATAATCCTCAAGTTACGGACCCACTCCGTGTAGTTGCTACCATCATCTTTCAACTTAGCTTTTTCTAGGAATGCATTAAAATTCAAGGGAATGGGAGCACGGGCCATTGATCTACAACAACATAAATATGCAAAAACTATCAGGACTAAGTTCATGGTAAATTAAAGTTCAATTAATCATATTACTAAAGAACTCCCACTTAGATAGACATCCCTCTAGTCATCTAAATGATCACATGATCCAAATCAACTAAACCATGTCAGATCATCACGTGAGATGGAGTAGTTTTCAATGGTGAACATCTTCTGTTGATCATATCTACTATATGATTCACGCTCGACCTTTCGGTCTCCAGTGTTTCGAGGCCATGTCTGTATATGCTAGGCTCGTCAAGTTTAACCCGAGTTTTCTGCATGTGCAAAACTGTCTTACACCTGTTGTATTTTAACGTAGAGCTTATCACACCCGATCATCACGTGGTGTCTCGGCACGACGAACTTTCGCAATGGTGGATACTCAGGGAGAACACTTGTACCTTGAAATTTTGTAAGGGGTTATCTTATAGTGCTACCGTCGTACTAAGCAAAATAAGAAGCATAATAAGATAAACATCACATGCGATGAAAATATGTGACATGATATGGCCATCATCATCTTGTGCTTTTGATCTCCATCTCCAAAGCATCGTCATGATCTCCATCGTCACCGGCTAGACACCATGATCTTCATCGTAGCGTCGTGGTTGCCTCTCCAACTATTGCTACTACTACTATAGCTAACTCATAGTGATGAAGTAAAGCAATTACATGGCCTTCACAATTGATACAATAAAGAGACAACCATAAGGCTCCTGCCGGTTGCCGATACCTTTACAAAACATGATCATCTCGTACAATAACGTATAACTCATCATGTCTTGACCATATCACATCACAACATGCCCTGCAAAAACAAGTTAGACGTCCTCTACTTTGTTGTTGCAAGTTTTACATGGCTGCTACGGGCTTAGCAAGAACCGTTCTTACCTACACATACAAAAACCACAACGATTTTTCGTCAAGTGTGCTATTTTAACCTTCACAAGGACCGGGCGTAGCCACACTCGATTCAACTAAAGTGAGAGAGACAGACACCCACCAGTCACCTTTAAGAAACGAGTGCTCGTAACGGTGAAATCAGTCTCGGGTAAGCGTACGCATAATGTCGGTCCGGGCCGCTTCATCTCACAATACCGCCGAATCAAAGTATGACATGCTGGTAAGCAATATGACTATTATCGCCCACAACTCATTGTGTTCTACTCGTGCATATCATCTACGCATAGACCTGGCTCATGATGCCACTGTTGGCGAACGTAGTATTTCAAAAATTTCCTACGATCACGCAACATCTATCTACTAGAAGCATAGCAACGAGTGGGGAGAGTATGTCTACATAACCTCGTAGACCGAAAGCGGAAGCGTCTAGTGATGTGGTTGATGTAGTCGAACGTCTTCGCGATCCAACCGATCCAAGCACCGAACGTACGGCACCTCCGCGTTCAGCACACGTTCAGCTCGATGACGTTCCACGAGCTCTTGATCCAGTTGAGCGTCACGGGAGAGTTTCGTCAGCACGATGGTGTGGTGACGGTGATGCTGAAGCTACCGACGCAGGGCTTCGCCTAAGCACTACAACGATATGACTGAGGTGTCTATCTGTGGAGGGGGGCACCGCACACAGCTAAAACTGATGTTAACTTGTGTGTTCTAGGGTGCCCCTTGCCCCGGTATATAAAGGAGCAAGGGCGAGGCCGGCCGGCCCTTGTGGCGCGCGGGGAGAGGAGGAGTCCTCCAGATAGTAGGAGTAGGACTCCCCTTTCCTACTCCTACTAGGAGGGGGAAAGGAAGGGGGTGAGGGAGAAGGAAAGGGGGGAGCCGCCCCCCTTCCCTAGTCCAATTTGGACTAGAGGGGGAGGGGGCGCGCGGCCTGCCCTGGCTGGCCCTCTCTCTCTCCACTAAGGCCCATGTGGCCCATTAGTTCTCCGGGGGGGTCCAGTAACCCTCTCACACTCTGGTTTTCTCCGAAATCACCCGGAACACTTCCAGTGTCCGAATATAGCTGTCCAATATATCAATCTTTATGTATCGACCATTTCGAGACTCCTCGTCATGTCCGTGATAACATACGGGACTCCGAACTACCTTCGGTATATCAAAACACGTAAACTCATAATATCGATCGTCATCGAACGTTAAGCATGCGGACCCTACGGGTTCGAAAACTATGTAGACATGACCGAGACTCATCTCAGGTCAATAACCAATAGCGGAACCTGGATGCTCATATTGGTTCCTACATATTCTACGAAGATCTTTATCGGTCAAACCGCATAACAACATACGTTGTTCCATTTGTCATCGATATGTTACTTTCCCGAGATTCGATCGTCTGTATCATCATACCTAGTTCAATCTCGATACCGGCGAGTCTCTTTACTCGTTCCGTAATACATCATCTCGCGACTAACTCATTAGTCATTTGCTTGCAAGGCTTATTATGATGTGTATTACCAAGAGGGCCCAGAGATACCTCTCCGACACTCGGAGTGACAAATCCTATTCTCGATCTATGCCAACACCACAAACACCTTCGGAGACACCTGTATAGCATCTTTATAATCACCCAGTTACGTTGTGACGTTTGATAGCACACAAGGTGTTCCTCTGGTATTCGGGAGTTGCATAATCTCATAGTCATAGGAACATGTATAAGTCATGAAGAAAACAATAGCAGTAAAACTAGACGATCAAGTTGCCAAGCTAACGGATAGGTCGTGTCCATCACATCATGTTCCTAATGATGTGATCCCGTTGATCAAATGACAACTCATGTCTATGGTTAGGAAACATAACCATCTTTGATCAATGAGCTAGTCTAGTAGAGGCATACTAGGGACACTCTGTTTTGTTTATGTATTCACACATGTACTAAGTTTTCGGTTAATACAATTCTAGCATGAATAATAAACATTTATCATGATATAAGGAAATACAAATAACAACTTTATTATTGCCTCTAGGGCATATTTCCTTTATTTATAATTGAGGTAACCTTGCATGACGATAAGGGCATTGGTTGGACAATTGAACCACGATGCAGGTGTTGTTGATGGGTCATGAGGTTATTGTAGGAAATATGCCCTAGAGGCAATAATAAAGTTGTTACTTTATATTTCCTTATATCATGATAAATGTTTATTATTCATGCTACTATTGTATAAATCGGAAACTTGATACATGTGTGGATGCATAGACAAAACATCGTGTCCCTGGTAAGCCTCTACTAGACTAGCTCGTTAATCAACGATGGTTAAGTTTCCTAACCATAGACATGTGTTGTCATTTCATGAACGGGATCACATCATTAGGAGAATGGTGTGATGGACAAGACCCATCCGTTAGCTTAGCATCATGATAGTTAAGTTTTATTGCTATTGCTTTCTTCATGACTTATACATATTCCTCTGACTATGAGATTATGCAAATCCCGAATACCAGAGGAACACCTTGTGTGCTATCAAACGTCACAACGTAACTGGGTGATTATAAAGATGCTCTACAGGTGTCCCCGAAGGTATTTGTTGGGTTGGCATAGATCAAGATTAGGATTTGTCACTCCGAGTATCAGAGAGGTATCTATGGGCCCTCTCGGTAATACACATCATAAGAAGCCTTGCAAGCAAATGACTAATGAGTTAGTAACGGGATGATGTATTACAGAATGAGTAAAGAGACTTGCCGGTAACGAGATTGAACTAGGTATGAAGATACCGACGATCGAATCTCGGGAAAGTAACATACCGATGGACAAAGGGAATTACGTATGTTGTCATAATGGTTCGACCGATAAAGGTCTTCGTGGAATATGTAGGAATCAATATGGGCAACCAGGTTCCGCTATTGGTTATTGACCGGAGAGGTGTCTCGGTCATGACTACATAATTCCCAAACCCGCGGGGTCGCACGCTTTACGTTCGTTGACGCTAGAGTAGTATTGGGATATTTGATGAGTGGTAACGAAATGTTGTTCGGAGTTCCGGATGAGATCCCGGACGTCGCGAGGAGTCTCAGAATGGTCGAGAGGTAATGATTTATATATGGGAAGTCATATTTTGGGTTACGGAAAAAAGTGTAGTTTTTTTGGTATTGTACCGAGAAGCTTCCAGAAGGTTTCAGAGGATTCCGGCGGGGGGCCATAAGTCCACAAGTGGGTTCACCATGTCCCAAGGGCTGGCATGGGCTAAGGGGAGGCGCCCTGGCCTTATTGGGCCAGGCACACCAAGTCCTCAAAAGCCCATGCGGTTAGGGAAGGCAAAAAGGGAAGGAATCCTAATAGGAATAGGATTGGACTTGGAGTCCAGGCCCTCTCCCCTATTGCTGCGCCCTAGGGATTGGAGGGGCTATTTGTCACGCCCCTCCACATATATATAGAGGGGAGGGGACGCCCCAAGAGGACACACCAAGCCCTTGGCGCCCCTCTCTCTCTCGTTACTCTGTAGTTCCATCGTCCCATCCCGGCGACGCTTAGCGAAGCGCTGTCAGTGCTCCACCATCACCACCACGCCTTCGTGTTGGTTGTGATCCCATATAATTCTCCTCTCCCACTTGCTGTATCAAGAAGGAGGAGACGTCATCGAGCCGCACGTGTGCTAAACTCGGAGGTGTCGTACGTTCGGTACTAGATCGGTTGGATAGTGCAGTTGGATCGTGCAGTTGTTCCACTACATCAACCACATTGATATAACGCTTCCGCTTACAGTCTACGAGGGTACGTAGACTCACTCCCCCTCTCGTTGTTATGCATCTCCTAGATAGATCTTGCGTGAGCGTTGGAAATTTTTGAAATTGCATGATGCGTTCCCCAATAGTGGTATCAGAGCCAGATCTATGCATAGATGATATGCACGAGTAGAACACAAAGATTTGTGGGTGATAGTATTCATACTGCTTACCACCAACATTTTAATTTGATTCGGTGGTGTTGTTGGATGAAGCGGCCCGAACCGACATTACATTACCGCGTTCATGAGACTGGTTCTACCAACGTGCTTTGCACAGAGGTGGCTGGCGGGTGTCTGTTTCTCCAACTTTATTTGAATCGAGTTTGACTACGCCCGGTCCTTGTTGAAGGTTAAAACAACACAGTTGACAAAAAATCGTTGTGGTTTTGATGCGTAGGTAAGAACGGTTCTTGCTAGAAGCCCGTAGCAGCCACGTAAAACTTGCAACAATAAAGTAGAGGACATCTAACTTGTTTTTGCAGGGCATGTTGTGATGTGATATGGTCAAGACGTGATGAGTTATACGATATTGTATGAGATGATCATGTTTTGTAAATTATCGGCAATCGGCAGGAGCCTTATGGTTGTCTCTTTATTGTATGAATTGCAAACACCATGTAATTGCTTTACTTTATCACTATGAGTTAGCGATAGTAGTAGAAGCATTGGTTGGCAAGATGACCACGACGCTACGATGAAGATCATGGTGTCAAGCCGGTGACGATGAAGATCATGACGATGCTTTGGAGATGGAGATCAAAAGCACAAGATGATGATGGCCATATCATGTCACATATTTTGATTGCATGCGATGTTTATCTTATTATGCATCTTATTTTGCTTAGAACGACGGTAGCATTACAAGATGATCCCTTACTAAATTTCAAGGTATAAGTGTTCTCCCTAAGTATGCACCGTTACGACAATTCTTCATGCTGAGACACCACGTGGTGATCGGCTGTGATAGGCTCTACGTTCTCATACAATGGGTGCAAGACAGTTTTGCACATGCGGAATACTCGGGTTAAACTTGACGAGCCTAGCATGTACAGACATGGCCTCGGAACACTGGAGACTGAAAGGTTGAGCGTGAGTCATATAGCAGCTATGATCAACATAAGATGTTCACCATTGAAAACTACTCCATCCCACATGATGATCGGACATGGTTTAGTTGATTTGGATCACGTGGTCATTTATATGACTTGAGGGATGTCTATCTAAGTGGGAGTTCTTTAGTAATATGATTAATTGAACTTTAATTTACCATGAACTTAGTCCTGATAGTATTTGCAAATTATGTTGTATATCAATAGCTCGGGTTGTAGCTCCCTTATGTTTTTGATATGTTCCTAGAGAAAACTAAGATGAAAATGTTAGTAGGAACGATGCGGACTAGGTCCGTGATCTGAGGATTATCCTCATTGCTGCACAGAAGTATTATGTCCTTAATGCACCGCTTGGTGAAAGACCTAGTGCAGGAGCATATGCAAATGTTATGAACATTTGACAAAGCTCAATGTGATGTCTACTTAATAGTTTAGTACACCATCTTTACGGGTTAGAACATGGACTTCAAAAACGTTTTGAACGCCACGGAGCATATGAGATGTTCCAAGAGCTGAAATTGGTATTTCAGACCCATGCCCATGTCGAGAGGTATGAGACCTCTGACAAATATTTTGCCTACAAGATGGAGGAGAATAGCTCAGCTAGTGAGCATGTGCTCAGAATGTCTGGGTACTACAGTCACTTAAATCAAGTGGGAGTTAATCTTCGAGATAAGATAGTGATTGACAGAGTTCTCTAGTCACTATCACCAAGCTACTAGAACTTCATGATAAACTATAATATGCAAGGGATGACGAAAACGATTCATGAGCTCTTCGTGATGCTGAAATCAACGAAGGTAGAAATCAAGAAAGAGCATCAAGTGTTGATGGTTAAACAAGACCACTAATTTCAAGAAAAAAAGCAAGGGAAAGAAAGGGAACTTCAAGAAGAACGGCAAGCAAGTTGCCACTCCTGAGAAGAAGCCCAAAGCTAGACCCAAGCCTAAAACTGAGTGCTTATACTGCAAAGGAACTGGTCACTGGAAGCGGAACTACCCCAAATATTTGGCGGATAAGAAGGATGGCGAAGTAAATAAAGGTATATTTAATATACATGTTATTGATGTGTGCCTCACTAGTGCTCGTAGTAACCCCTGGGTATTTGATACATGTTCGATTGCTAAGATTAGTAACTCGAAACATGAGTTGCAGAATAAACGGAGACTAGTTGAGGGTGAGGTGACGATGTGTGTTGGAAATAGTTCCAATATTGATATGATCATCATCGCACACTCCCTGTACTTTCAGGATTAGTGTTAAACCTAAATAAATGTTGTTTGGTGTTTGCGTTGAGCATGAACAAGATTGGATCGTGTTTATTGCACGATTATTCATTTAAGTCAGAGAATAATTGTTATTGTGTTTACATGAATAAAACCTTCTATGGTCATACACCCAAGGTGAATGGTGTATTGAATCTCGATCGTTGTAATACACATATTCATAATATTGAAGCCAAAAGATGTAGAGTTAATAATGATAGTGCAACATACTTGTGACACTGTCGTTTAGGTCATATTGGTGTAAAGCGCATGAAGAAAATCCATGCTGATGGACAAATCATTTGATTATGAATCATTTGATGCTTGCGAACCATGCCTCATGGGCAAGATGACTAAAACTCTGTTCACCGGAACAATGGAGCGAGCCAATGACTTATCGGAAATCATACATGTAAATGTATGTGGTCCGATGGGTGTTGACACTCGCGGCGGGTATCGTTACTTTCTGACCTTCGCAGATGATTTGAGCAGATATGGGAATATCTACTTGATGAAACATAAGTCTGAAACATTTGAAAAGTTCAAAGAATTTTAGAGTGGAGTAGAGAATCATCATAACAAGAAAATAAAGTTTCTACGATCTGATCGCGGAGGTGAATAATTGAGATATGAGTTTGGTCTTCATTTAAAACAAGATGGAATAGTTTCACAACTCACGCCACCTAGAACACCACATCGTAATGGTGTGTCCGAATGTCATAACTGTACTTTATTAGATATGGTGCGATCTATGATGTCTCTTACCGATTTACCACTATCGTTTTGGGGTTATGCATTAGAGACAGCTGCATTCACGTTAAATAGGGCACCATCTAAATCCATTGAGATGACAACGTATGAACTATGGTTTGACAAGAAACCTAAGCTGTCGTTTCTTAAAGTTTGGGGTTGCGATGCTTATGCGAAAAAGCTTCAGCATGATAAGCTCGAACCCAAATCGGAGAAATGCGTCTTCATAGGATACCCAAAAGAAACAGTTGGGTACACCTTCTATCATAGATCCAAAGGCAAGATCTTTGTTGCTAAGAATTGATCCTTTCTAGAGAAGGAGTTTCTCTCGAAAGAAGTGAGTGGGAGGAAAGTAGAACTTGATGAGGTAATTGTACCTTCTCTCGAATTGGAAAGTAGCTCATCACAGAAAATCGTTCTCGTGATGCCTACACCAATTAGTGATGAAGCTAATGATGATGATCATGAAACTTTAGATCAAGTTACTACCGAACCTCATAGGTCAACCAGAGTATGTTCCGCACCAGAGTGGTACGGTAATCCTGTTCTGGAAGTCATGTTACTAGACCATGACGAACCTACGAACTATGAGGAAGCGATGATGAGCCCACATTCCGCGAAATGGCTTGAGGCCATGAAATCTGAGATGGGATCCTTGTATGAGAACAAAGTGGACTTTGGTTGACTTGCCCGATGATCGGCAAACCATAGAGAATAAATGGATCTTCAAGAGGAAGACAGACGCTGATGGTAATGTCACTGTCTACAAAGATCAACTTGTCGCAATAGGTTTTCGACAAGTTCAAGGAGTTTACTATGATGAGACTTTATCACCCGTAGCGATACTTAAGTATGTTCGAATCATGTTAGCAATTGTCGCATTTTATGAAATCTGGCAAATGGATGTCAAAACTACACTACTTCATGGATTTCTGAAAGAAGAGTTGTATATGATGCAATGAGAAGGTTTTGTCAATCCTAAAGGTGCTAACAATGTGTGCAAGCTCCAGCGATCCATGTATGGACTGGTGCAAGCATCTCGGAATTGGAATATATGCTTTGATAAGGTGATCAAAGCATATGATTTTATACAGACTTACGGTGAAGCATGTATTTACAACAAAGTGAGTGGGAGCACTACAACATTTCTGATAAGTATATGTGAATGACATATTGTTGATCGGAAATGATGTAGAATTTTCTGGAAAGCATAAAGGATTGTTTAAAAGGAGTTTTTCAATAAAAGACCTCGGTGAAGCTGCTTACATATTGCGCACCAAGATCTATAGATATAGATCATGATGCTTGATAAGACTTTCGATTAGTACATACCTTGATAAGATTTTGAAGCAGTTCAAAATGGACCAGTCAAAGAAGGAGTTCTTGCCTGATTTGTAAGGTGTGAAGTTGAGTAAGACCCAAAGCCTGACCATGACAGAAACATACAGAGAGAATGAAAGTCATTCCTTATGCCTCAGCCATAGATTCTATAAAGTATGTCATGTTGTGTGCTACTTCTCGAGTTTGCGTTGTATTCCCTCGAAGAGGAAAGGGTGATGCATGTAATGCCCCATATGTAACACTTTCCTATAATGGCAATAAAACTTCCTCTTTGATCCTTGTCATTATCCTTGGGGATTCTTGTCATCTATTTTATTTGCATTGCCATATCTTTTATTATTTTTGCATCCTTGCATTGCTCATCATCATATCATCATGGCATCATAGTTTACCTTATTTTGTGCATGTGTGAGACCTTGTGATATTGTTGTGTGTGAGGTTAAGCTAAGCCTAGCCAAACCCTACCCCTCTTCTTCTTCTTCTTCTTCTTCTTCTTCTTCATCTTCTTCTTTATTTTCTTCTGGCCTCTTCTTTGTTCTATTATGCAAGCCACCTAGCCAAGTGCCTTATGTTTCTTTCTTATCCTTTAAATCTTGCACCATGTGAGCAACCTCTCCACCAAATATCAACCTATTTTAAAATGATTTGGTTGGGTTTTAAACTTTCAAGAGTTTGAACCATATTCAAACTCCTTTTATTTTTCTGCCTCTAAAAATGTCCAAGTCAATTTATTTAAATAGGGCATAATTCACTGAGCATGGGGATATTTTCCCTTTTCCCTAACTCTTCTTATTTATTTCTGTGCTTTTCTTTTTCTTTTCTGTCTGAAGAAATAAAAGGAAAAAGAAAAGAGGCAGCAGCCAACACAGTGCATCTGGGCCTCCTCCTCCCTCTCTCTCTCACCGCAGGCCCATCTCTCCTATCCACCCGCAGCGTAGCCCAACTCCACCGCAGGCCCAGCCAACAGCGCTCGCAGTCGCGCCGTGGCCTTTCTGAGCGCGTGGCCCCACCTGTCTATGACACATGGCCGTGTCTCCGTCTTCCTTCGTCAGAAAAGCAGAGCACGCCCGCGCTCACCGTCGCGCTGTCAGTTCACGGACGTCGAGGCTGTGCGCCGAGCCCCCTTATAAACCCAAAGCGTGTCCTCTCTTCCTCCCTAGGTTTCCTCTCCCCCCTCTCGCCCTCTGGAGAGCCGAAATCCTCCAGATCCGCCGCCCCCATCGACACCCGAGCGCATCTGAGAGCAGCCTATCATCGTCGGCGAGCCCCGCGTCGTCATCAACCTCGCCAAAGCTGTCTACCTGCTTCCACGACGTCGTCTTCTTCCTCTACGTCAACTACGCGGACCCGATCGCCTCCACGTCGAGCTCTTCTTCCTCTCCTTCATCTACGGTGGCCGTAGGTGTTCGAGGCACGTCGTCGACACCGTCCACGCCTGGGCCAGCCGAGCACACCGTCGTGCTCGTGGTGAGCTCCTCTCTCTCCCCGAGCCCTTTTCCCCTTTCTGCGCGTCCTCTAGGCCTTAGTTCTCCGAGCGCCCGAGCGCGTCGCCGTCGTACCTAGTCGCCGGCGAGTGTTCTGACCCCTCTAGCTCATGCCGTGCTGCCCGTTCGCTTCGACTAGTTGCGTAAGATCTCCCTGTGCAGTCGCTGTGCCGCCTAGGGCCTTGCTTCACCTCGCCGTTGCTCCATCGCCGTCGTGCTGTAGTAGCTCGCCGCCGGTGATGTAGTGCCCCGTAGGCGCTGCTAGTAGGCTGGTTGGATGTGGAACTCCTCAAGGAGCCTCTCGCATCCCTCCGCCGTGCCAATTGGTCACCGGAGCGGCTCCGACGAGCAGCTCCGACGAGGGCCAGTGTCTCCCATGTTCTCCCTGTTGTTGTATATTCTTCAGATATACTACCTACTATCTGTCAAGTTCGATTCGGTAGCGCAGTGGTTTGTCTCTGTCCGATTCAGCGAAGGGGCGTGGGTTTGATCCCTCGCGGGCGCAGTGGAAATTCGCCCATTTTTGCCTTTCGCCTGAGGCTGACAGGTAGGCCCCACCTGCCAGCCTCACAGCTCCATCTCCACCCCCGCGCGCACCCACTTCGCCAGCTCAGCTTCGCCGGGCCCCTTGTCAGTCGGCGTGGCTAGCTGAGCCTGGGTCATTTTAGACCCTCGCGCCATTTTGTTTTATTTCTTTTTCAGTTTTTCTTTTTCTTTTCTGTTTTTCTTGTTTATTTAATATCTGCATATTTATGTTTCAGATGAAGTTGAGTTATATATGAAAAGTTCTTAGAATTTTATGTAGATTATGAATATGCTACTTGCTGCCATGTTTAAAACCTTTTAAAATGTTGTTTGAATTTAAACTTTTTTAAATGTGCCTAAACTTGCAAAAATCATAACTAAATATCTACAACTCCAAATCTAACAAACTTTATATGCATTTGGGGTAGAAAAATGTGTAGAATATTTTGGTGATGTTGTTTAGCATGTTTGACAACTCTTTCTCAGTAGTTTTTCAAATCTGTCCCAAATGCAAATAAATTAATATGGGAGTTTCTGGATATTGTTGTTATTGTTTTCCAGCCCATTTAAATGTGCTAGCATGTTGCTGTTATGATAGTTGCACCCTTGCCATGTTAACCAACCTCTTTAAAACATGTTGGTTGCTTGTTTCTTAATCAACATAAACTTTCTGAATTGTTCCTTTGCTTGTTTCATGCTTGAGGTTGATCTTGTTTGTTTATGATGTGGATGCATTCTTGTGACCCTAGGCCATGCATCATTTCTTCCTTGCTCATATGCTTCATGTGCATGCATCATGTGGTTGAGCACTGCATGTTGATTGATTTTGTTCCGTTGTTGCATTGTTGTGTTTGGTTAGAGCCTGGTGACGATACGAAGTACGAGGTTTCTACCGAGGTTGAGAGTGAGGAGCAAGGTTACGTTCCCTCCGAGGATTCAACAGGCAAGATGACCTGACCCAGATATCATTACTATCTTTGCCTATGCTAGATGTCTCGCTCTTTAGCTTATTGCCTCGATGCATATGTCTGTTTGTCAGCCACCTATTGTTGCCATGAACCTCTCTAACCACCCAACCTAGCAAACCTTTGATTGGCTACGTAAGCTTCACTCAGCCCCTCTTATAGCATTGTTAGTTGCAGGAGAAGATTTGAATATTCTTGCTTCATGATGAAGTTATTGTTGGGATATCACTCTATATAATCTGTTAAACTAAATCATCTATATATTTGGCAATGGGTGGAAGGCTAAGCCTCTTGCTTGGTGTTTTGTTCCACTCATGCCACCCTAGGAACCATTTAAACTGGTGTTATGTTCCTTGATTTTGCGTCCCTAACACAGTTGGGGTTTATGGGCCCCCCTCGATAACCCGCTTAGCGCTAAAGCTTTTCCAGTAAGGCCCAACGTTGGTTTTACATTTGCCTAATAACTAAAACTTGCATAGGGAGTTATAAACCCTTTTCTTAATCAACAACCCGGGCCAGTGCTCCACATGAGTGTTGGTCCAGACTGGGCAGGCTGCGGGGCCACCTCGAGGAAACTCAAGGGCTGGTAAAAACCCGTAGGATGTCCCATCCGGTCGTGGCTTGAGACGAGATACGCGCGGCTACTATCAGGGTGTCGGCACGCCGGGAGGTCTTGCTGGATTAGTTTTACCTTAGTCGGAATATCTTGCGCACGGGATTCCAAGAATACTCGGGTCTTCCCACTTTGGAGTTGCGACTCCGTAGATCGTGAGCTTGTGATGGGCTAAGTTGGGACACCCCTGCAGGGTTTTGATCTTTAGAAAGCCGTGCCTGCGGTTATGTGGCAGATGGGAATTTGTTAATATCCGGTTGTAGAAAACTTGACACTATGTTCTTAATACACTACCAGCGTGAGTAATCGTGATGATCGCTTTCCGAAGGGGTTCGGGAAGTGAACACGGTGGGGTTATGTGTGACGTGCTTAGATAGGGTCACTTAGTGATCACTTTGGCGATAGTTGGCACTTTTCTTCTCGCTCTAAACATGTAAGCTAGTGCTAGTGCAGCTGCAACCTTGTATTTCAGCCTTGTTCCACACCCAAGGCTTTGATAGTGTTGCTACCCGGGAACGGGATTGCTGAGTCCTCCGTGGCTCACAGATTTCTACACCACACCAGATGCAGGTACCGTTGAGAACTACACAGCTGGTGGTTCAGAGTTGTACTGGGAGTTCGATGAAGAACGTGGGCGATACTACGTGTCTTATCTAGAGGATCAGTAGGGCTCTTACTAGGATGATCGGGACCTTGTGTAGTTTATTTATGGTATCTTTCATTTGGATCTTCGTCCGTAGTCGGACTCTGGTGTTATTTGGATGATGATTGTTTATGTAATGCATTGTGTGACGTGGCCAGTGTAAGCCAACTACTCTTTTACAATTTCATCCCTCTTTTACATGAGTTGTGCAAAGATACCATTCTTGAGATCATTCTAGTATGATATTATGCCTTTAAGTCGTGCCTCGACACGTGGGAGGTATAATCTCATACTGGGCATTATAAGTTCGTATCAGAGCCTTCTCCGACCTAGGAGCCCCCACTGATTGATCGAATCGTTGACGGTTGAGTCTAGGCACACACTTGAAAATGTTTTGAGTCCTATCGGAGAGTAGGATTCCTTTTTACTCCTCATCTCTTTATCACTCTGGTGAGGACTCCTGACGATTACTCAACCTGTTCTACTCTCAAAAATTCACTAAATTCTTTTTAGGATCATGCGAGTATTGTTTGGATTGTTCCGATGTCTTTGTGACGAGAACATTGTTCTCGATGCCTCCTGTCATTTAGGGGTAGTGGCAGTGTCCCGGGGAGTTGAGCTCCGAGGTTTTGTCGTCACAAATCTACCGCAGCAGTTCTGTAATACTTAAGATGGCCGACATCGAAAACTCTTCTATGCGGTTGGTGGCAAGATAACTCCGACATCACCCAGTACTGGGGAGGTAGTTCGGGAGTATTGCCATAGCTTGTATAGCAGATGTGTTTCAAATGTCCGAGGTAAACGGTTTTCGGAAATAACTGGTTATGTGTTGAAGGATGGATACAGCTGGATGTAGGATTAGAGTTGAGTGTGCGGTGCTTCCCCTGTATCCCCAACACCCGATTGCATAACCGGAAACTTTCGGAAATTAATAGGTGGGTTCATCTAGTAGCTCGTAGGCATTCTTCCAACGAATGCATGATATGGAGTTCAGGGTTCTACATTGAGTGAAATGGTTTTATGGGCGTTTGTTCCGATTGGGAGTTGCATCTTAAAGGGTCCTTGGCTATGCTGATCCGGGGATTGCAAAACCCTTTTGTAACACGTTCCATGAGCTTTCAGAACGAACATGTGGGACGAAGCTTCTATCTTGTATTTGTTATATCTGATCCTTGTTGTTTTTATTTACCTTTTGTTCTACCAAGTGGCTTCTCATGAAGATAGTGATACCATTGAACTGTGGATTACATTCGTTCATTTTGTTCGAATGTTCTTGTGAAGACTTATGTTGCAAGTTCTAGCCGTTGAGTCATCTTATATCTTTCAATCAATGGCTAATAGTTGTCATCTCATTCAGGATGGCTCCTAAGAAGTTTCCCAATGCTAACCCGGAGGGTGAAGAAGTTCCTGATCGTCCTCCTTCCCCTCCTCCTCCGTCTGAGGCCTAGAGAGCAATTATGCAAGCGACCAACCAGAACACCCAGATGCTTATGCAAATGATGCAAAACATTCAAGCCAACCAAGCAAATCAAGGTGGTCATGGGAACCAAGGCCAAGGCAATCTGTTCAATCAATCTCACTTTGGCACTCTCAACCAATTCCTGGCAAACCAACCGAAGGTGTTCAGTTACTGTGTGGATCCGCTAGATGCTGAAGACTGGATAACAGACATCAAATAGCATTTCGAGTGCAGTAACGTGAGACCTGAGGATTATGTCAAGTTTTCCGCCTTCCAACTCAAGGGTCAAGCTGCTGATTGGTGGCAACAGTACAAAGATTCTAGAGAAGGACGTGAGATCTCGTGGACTGACTTCTGCAAGGATTTCCTCTCTCACCACATTCCAACTAGTGTCACCGAAGGCATGCGTGAGCAATTCCGCAACCTGAAGCAAGGCACCATGTCAGTATATCAATACAATGTCAAGTTCCAGAACCTTGCCCGCTATGCCAAGCAAGACATCCCAGATGCCAAGAGCAAGATTTATCAGTTCCGTGGGGGTCTGAAGGATGAACTCCAGCTAGCTCTCACCTTGTTTGAGCCGGAGGAATTTGATCAATTCTATAACATGGCTCTTAAGCAAGAGGCAGCCCAGCTCAAGGTTGAAGCTTCCAAAAAGAGAATCAGAGATGCTGTTAACTCCTCCTCTTCTTCCCAAGTGGTCGCAAAGCAACAGAAGTTTTGGCTTCCACCTCCTCCAGTGCTCCGCCCCCCCAACAACAACAACAACAACAACAAGCACTCTGGTGGCCGTGGTTTCTCCCACCCACCCAACCCAAGCAATCAGTCCAATAATCACTTTCAAGCTTCGAAGTCAAGTGCTCCTTATCACCGTCCTCTCTCAGAAGTGGTTTGCAACAAGTGCACTCAGAAGGGTCATTATGCTAACAAGTGTCCCAACCCAGGGTGCCTTCCGCCTCCTCCACCTGTCATCACTGCTATTGTCAAGCACAATCCCAAGCAAGCAAGAGTGAATCTGATGAATGCAGCTCAAGCAGAGAATTCTTCAGATGTGATACTTGGTAACCTTCCAGTCAATCTTAAACCTGCTAAAGTTTTGTTTGATTCGGGTGCATCATGTTCTTTCATGTCATATCCATTTGCATCCAAGCACAATGTGGGCACAGTGGCATTACCTCAAAAGTTGCAAGTTACTTCTCCGGGGAAGCTAATGACTTCTAGCTTGTATGCTCTGGATATATCTATTCACATGGGTGATTACAGTATTCTGATTTCTCCGGTTATTCTCGACAACTCCGACATTGATCTTATTCTTGGGATGGATTGGCTGTCCAAGCATGACGCAAACATTGATTGTGCAAATAAGGAAGTCAAGCTTACTCATCCCGATGAAGACGTGATTATCTTCGCCTCTCGAGATAACACAATCAGGCTATTCTCTCTCAATGACAAGGGCGAGATTAATGCCATCTCTCAGATTCCGGTGGTCAATGAATATGAAGATGGTTTCCCTGAAGAGCTTCCAGGCATGCCTCCGCATCATCAAGTTGAATTTGTCATTGAACTCGAGCCCGGTACCGAGCCAGCATGTCGGCGTCCGTACAAGATTTCTCCTAATGAGTTGAAGGAGCTGAAGAGACAACTCGATGTCCAAGAGAGTATGGGTCTAATCAGGCCTAGCACTTCTCCTTAGGGCTGTGGTGTTCTATTTGTCAAGAAGAAGGATGGCACGGAGCGCCTTTGTGTTGATTACCGGCCATTGAACAAGAAGACAATAAAGAACAAGTATCCGCTCCCCAATATCAATGAATTGTTCGAGCAGCTCAAAGGAGCAAAGGTGTTCTCAAAGCTCGATCTCCAGATGGGTTATCACCAGATCCGTATCCGTGAAGAAGATATTCCCAAGACCGCATTCAGAATGAGTTTTGGCTCTTATGAATACACGGTCATGTCTTTTGGCCTCGCAAATGCTCCACCCACTTTCTCGAGGATGATGCACTTCATATTCAATCCCTACACCAATGAATTTGTTCTCTTCTATATGGATGACATCTTGGTATTCTCCAAGAATGAAGAAGACCATGCCAAGCACCTCCGTTTGGTCCTAGACATGCTCCGTGAACACAAGTTCTATGTGAAGTTCTCCAAATGTGAATTTTGGTTGGATAAGGTCTTATATCTTGGCCATATCATCTCTGCTAAGGGTATTTCTGTCAACCCCGAGTAATTTGAAGCTATTGTCAACTGGGAACCCCGCAGAATGTCAAGCAACTCCGAAGCTTCCTTGGTCTCGCTAGCTATTGCAGAAGGTTCGTTGAGAACTTCTCCAAGATTGTCAAGCCTCTTTCCAACCTGTTGCAGAAGAATGTCAAGTACTCCTGGACTCCTGATTGTGATGTGGCAGTCAAAACACTCAAAGAGAAACTCATTTCTGCTCCGGTTCTTACTCCTCCAGATGAGTCCAAGCCATATGAAGTCTTTTGTGATGCTTCTTTACAAGGACTTGGTGGTGTTCTCATGCAAGACAAGAAGATTGTGGCATACACTTCTCGTCAATTGAAACCAAATGAGAAGAATTACCCCATACATGATCTCGAGCTAGCAGCAGTTGTACATGCCTTGATCACGTGGAGACACCTTCTATTGCGCATAAAAGTGGACATCTTCACCGATCACAAGAGCTTGAAGTACATCTTCACACAGCCTAACCTGAACCTTCGCCAGACTCGTTGGGTTGAGATGATCCAAGAGTATGATCCAAGCATTGAGTACACACCTGGCAAGGCCAATGTCATTGCAGATGCCTTGAGCAGAAAGGCATATTGCAACAGTCTCCTTCTCAAGCCGTTCCAGCCTGAGCTTTGTGAATCATTCAGGAAGCTAAACCTCCAAGTTGTTCCGCAAGGCTTTCTTGCAAATCTTCAAGTTGCTCCTACCTTGGAAGATCTGATCCGTGAGGCCCAACTCAGTGATGCTATGGTGCAGAAAGTGAAACATGGTATTGCAAAGGGTACTCCCAAATACAAGTGCTATCGTGTTGATGAGAAAGGCACCTTGTTCTTTGAGGACAGAATTGTGGTACCCAAGGGTGATCTCAGGAAGCTCATAATGAACGAAGCACATGACTCCCTCCTCTCGATTCATCCCGGAAGTTCCAAGATGTACCAAGACCTCAAGCAATCTTACTGGTGGACTCGCATGAAAAGGGAGATTTCCCAATTCGTGAATGAATGTGATGTCTACAGAAGAGTGAAGGCAGAGCATCAACGACCAGCCGGTCTCCTCCAACCTCTACCTATTCCCGAGTGGAAATTCGACCACATTGAAATTGATTTCGTCACTGGGTTTCCTAAGTCCAAAAAGGGGAATGATGTTATCTTTGTAGTCATTGACAAGCTAACCAAAGTAGCTCACTTCCTTCCCGTCAAAGAATCCATCAACGTAGCTCAGTTGGCAGAGTTGTACACTTCCAGAATTGTTTCGTTGCATGGCATTCCTCAAGTCATCTCCTCAAACCGTGGAAGTTTGTTCACATCCAAGTTCTGGGACTCCTTTCAGTCAGCCATGGGCACTAAGATTCGTTTCAGCACCGCGTTTCACCCTCAGATTAGTGGTCAAGTCGAAAGAGTGAACCAGATCCTCGAAGACATGTTGAGAGCTTGTGTCATCTCTTTTGGCATGAAGTGGGAAGATTGTCTTCCGTTTGCCGAGTTCTCTTACAACAACAGTTTCCAAGAAAGTGCCAGCAAAGCTCCTTTTGAAATCCTCTATGGCAGAAAGTGTCGTACCCCTCTCAACTGGTCCGAGACTGGTGAACGTCAACTTCTTGGAAATGACTTGATCTCAGAAGCCGAAGAAATGTGCAAAGTCATACGTGAGAATCTCAAAGCCGCTCAATCGTGTCAAAAGAGTTACTATGACGGCAAGCATCATGATTTGGCCTTCGACATTGGGGATCATGTCTATCTCCGTGTTTCTCCTATGAAAGGAACCCAAAGATTCGGTATCAAAGGAAATCTTTCTCCTAGATACGTGGGCCCTTTCAAGATTCGTGGCAAAAGAGGCGATCTAGCCTATCAACTTGAGCTCCCCTCCAACTTTGCAAATGTTCATGATGTGTTTCACGTGTCTCAACTCCGCAAGTGCTTCAAGACACCGGAACGCACCATTCCGTTCGAGGAGATTGATCTTCAACAAGACGTGTCTTATCGTGAGCACCATGTTGACATTCTTGAGGAAACTGAGCGCAAAACCCGCAACAAGTCAATCAAGTTCTTGAAAGTTAAGTGGTCACACCATACCGACCGAGAAGCTACGTAAGAACGAGAAGATCACCTTCGTTCCGAGTATCCTTCCTTCTTCCAGTCCTAGATCTCGGGACGAGATCTTATTGTAGTGTATGAGAGTTTGTAATGCCCCATATGTAACACTTTCCTATAATGGCAATAAAACTTCCTCTTTGATCCTTGTCATTATCCTTGGGGGTTCTTGTCATCTATTTTATTTGCATTGCCATATCTTTTATTATTTTGCATCCTTGCATTGCTCATCATCATATCATCATGGCATCATAGTTTACCTTATTTTGTGCATGTGTGAGACCTTGTGATATTGTTGTGTGTGAGGTTAAGCTAAGCCTAGCCAAACCCTACCCCTCTTCTTCTTCTTCTTCTTCTTCATCTTCTTCTTTCTTTTCTTCTGGCCTCTTCTTTGTTCTATTATGCAAGCCACCTAGCCAAGTGCCTTATGTTTCTTTCTTATCCTTTAAATCTTGCACCATGTGAGCAACCTCTCCACCAAATATCAACCTATTTTAAAATGATTTGGTTGGGTTTTAAACTATCAAGAGTTTGAACCATATTCAAACTCCTTTTATTTTTTTGCCTCTAAAAATGTCCAAGTCAATTTATTTAAATAGGGCATAATTCACTAAGCATGGGGATATTTTCCGTTTCCCTAACTCTTCTTATTTATTTCTGTGCTTTTCTTTTTCTTTTCTGTCTGAAGAAATAAAAGGAAAAAAGAAAAGAGGCAGCAGCCAGCACAGTGCACCTGGGCCTCCTCCTCCCTCTCTCTCTCACCGCAGGCCCATCTCTCCTCTCCACCCGCAGCGTAGCCCAGCTCCACCGCAGGCCCAGCCAACAGCGCCCGCAGTCGCGCCGTGGCCTTTCCGAGCGCGTGGCCCCACCTGTCTGTGACACAGGGTCATGTCTCCGTCTTCCTCCGTCAGAAAAGCAGAGCACGCCCGCACTCACCGTCGTGCCGTCAGTTCACGGATGTCGAGGCCGTGCGCCGAGCCCCCCTTTTAAACCCAAAGCGT
>LR738713.1:122765764-122795308 GCA_902687465.1 Secale cereale | reverse complement strand
GGACCGAAGCAGCCGCTTGGGCCGCCGCCTCTGCCAGATCTCCCCGCGGGCCGAGCCCATCTCCTTCTCTACAGATCTGAGGTTGCCTCTTTTAGTCCTCCAAGTCCCTGTGAATTGATTTCTGATGCATTTTTTCAACTTCTCTAACTTTTTGTGTGATTGTCCGTTTCGCGCAAATAGCATGTCCAGACATTCGTGGTGATTAGCACTACGTTTTATCTTTTTGTGTCATGCATGTTAGAGATCATCTAGGTGCTTGTTTTCCCGTTGCAAGAGTGCATCCCGATATAATTGCTGCTATGTGATGTTTTTATGCCATCTTTGCCATGTGATAACTTTTAGCTCGTTTGTCCGAATGATGCAAATGACATGTCCACGTGTTCGTCTTTCCATGCTCTACATGTTGTTGGTGATAGGTTGCATGATAGATTTATTCTTGCCATGTTTATCATCGTTGCAAAGTGCCATGTGGCTGTGATGTTGTTTCACTTGTTATGAAATGCCATCTTGTTGAGCTCGTTGCTATCGTTGTGTTTATCTCCATGATGCATGCTTGTATGTTTCGGGATCACCATCATGTGTACTTTGATGTGGTGCTTACCACTTGCCATGTTTAGTTTCGAGGTGACTTAAACTTGCTCGTTTAGATGCCATGATGAAACTGCTGTTTTAACACTTAGTGGATTTTCACTAAGTCTGAAATCTGTAACGTTCCGATGCCATGTTTGCTTGCTGCTCTAGGACAAACCATGATAGTTTTGGGGTGGATCTTGATTGTTCCTTGTAGTATATATTGTTGGCTTTCCATTCATGTTCTCACATGCTTATTTAAGTGGCTGTAGCATGTTTAAATTTTGCTCCAAAGTTTCAATAAAATTCTGCTGTCAGAATTTTATTGTCAAGTTCAATATGTCCAAGCTTGTTGCTATTGATCCGTGGCTCCTTTGGGGGTGCACCTTTGGACTTATTTGCTGTAGGATATGTCTAGTTTATGTTAATGCTCTTTGCCATGGTGTTTGAGTGCTGTAGCTTAATTATCTTGTGCTCCGAAGTTGCTATGTTGCTGTAATTTTCAGCTTTCGCCTATTTCTTGTTTCGGGCATAACTTTTAGCCCGTAGCTCCGTTTTCAGCGAGTATTATATGAAACTTGATTGATTTTCTGTGTAGATTCATAATCTCCTGTTGTTATCATGTTTTGAAGCTTTTTGCTTGAGTGCTATTTTCCGTGCTCCGTGCTCCCTTAGTGCATCCATCATTTTGGTGTGCGCATTGCATCTTGTTGATTTGTGCCTTGTGTGATTGTATTGTTTAGAGCCGGAAGCTGAGACCGAGTACGAGTACGAGCACGAGGTTACCAACGAGGTTGAGCACGAGGACCCTTCTTACGATCCGAACGACTTCACTTCAGGCAAGATGACCGAACCCCGATAACATTACTATCTTTGCCTATTGCTAGTAGTTCCGCTCTATAGTTTTGCCTCGATGCCCATGTCTTTATTGTCAGCCTCCTACTTGTAACCGTTACCATGTTTAACCACCCTACCTATGCAAACCGTTGCTTGGCTAAGTACGCTTCGCTCAGCCCCTCTTATAGCATTGCTAGTTGCAGGTGAAGATCGGAGATGCTTGCTTCATGTTGAAGTTTGTTGGGTTATATCACACTATATAAATGCGTTAAAATGAAATCATCTATATATTGGCAAGGGTGGAAGGCTAAGCCTTTTGCTTGGTGATTTGTTCCACTCATGCCGTTAGGAACCGTTTAAACCGGTGTTATGTTCCTTGATTATGCGTTCCTAACACGGTTGGGGTGTATGGGACCCCCTCGATAAACCGCTAAGTGCTAAGTCTTTTCCAGCAAGTCCCAACATTGGTACTTTCGCCTAAACAACTAAAAACTTTCCGAGGGAGTAATTAACCCGAGGCTTAATTAATTCAACCCCCCCTGGGCCAGTGCTCGATTTGAGTGTTGGTCCAAACTAGAGTCACTTGTGGATACCACCCAGTTCGCTGGGATCTTCGGTATCTGTACGTAGCGCTCATCCGGTCGTGGCCTGAGACTAGATACGCGCGGCTACTATCAGGGTGTCGGCACGCCGGGAGGATTTGCTGGATTAGCCTAACCTTAGTTCGGAGTATCTTGAGCACGGGATTCCGAGAACACTCAGGTCTTCCCACTTTGGAGTTGCGACTCCGCGGATCGTGGGCTTGTAATGGGCCAAGTTGGAACACCCTTGCAGGGTTTTGAACTTTCGAAAGCCGTGCCCGCGGTTATGTGGCAGATGGGAGCTTGTTAATATCCGGTTGTAGATAACTTGACACAATGTTCCAATACACTACCAGCGTGTGTACCGTGACTGTCAATTTCCGAATAGGGATTCGGGAGTTGAACACGGTGGGGTTATGTTTGTTGAGCTTTAGCTAGGATCACTTCGTGATCATCTCTCGACCGAGGCACTTCTCTTCTCGCATTCTTTCACGTAAGCTAGTGCTAGTTGCTACTGCAAACACTTATTCTTTTCTTCAGCCTTATCCTCTCCCAAGGCTTAAATAGTCTTGTTACCCGGGAACGGGATTGCTGAGTCCTCTGTGGCTCACAGTTACTTCACCACACCAGATGCAGGTCCGATGTTGAGCTATCCAGGTGATGGCACCGAGCTAGATTGGGAGTACGACGAGGAGCGTAGTCGATATTATGTTCGTTATCCTGATGATCAGTAGTGGAGACTTCTACTAGGATTTGATCCGACCTGTGGATTTAATTTATGTTTGGTATCTTATCTTTTGGATTTTACCCTTAGAGGGCAGTGATGTTTTAAATGTATGATGTTTGAGACATGTATTGTATTTGTGTGACGTGGCGAGTGTAAGCCAACTATTTTTATGTTTACAATCCCCTCTTTTACATGAGATGTGCAAAGATTACCAAACTTGAGATCATTCTAGGATGGACTTATACCTTTAAGTCGTGCCTCGACACGTAGGAGGTATAGTTCCATCCTGGGCATTACAAGTTGGTATCAGAGCCTTCTCCGACCTAGGAGCCCCCACTGATTGATCGAATCGTTGACGGTCGAGTCTAGGTACACACTAAAAATATTTTGAGTCCTATATATTATATCGGAGAGTGGGATTTCTTTGCTTCTCATCCCCTTTCTCTCTGGTGAGGACTCCTGACGACTACTCTCGTCTCTTCTATCTTCAAAAATTGCACCAATTTTTTTTTAGGAATCTCGCGAGTATTCTGGGATTGTTTCGATGTTCTTGTGACGAGAATATTGTTCTCGATGCCTCCTGACATTAGGGGTTGTGGCAGTGTCCCGGGGAGTTGAGCTTCGGGGTATTGTCGTCACAAGCATATCGCGGCAGTACTAAATACTTAAGACGGCCGACATCGAAAATCTCTCCTATACGGTTAGTGGCAAGATAACCCCGACATCACCCAGTACTGGGGAGGTAGTTCGGGAGTATTGCCATAGCTTGTTATAGTGGATGCTTTTCGAAGGTCCGAGGTAGACAGTTTCCGAGAAAGACTGGTTATGTGTTGAAGGATGGATACACCTGGATGTAGGTTTAGAGTTGATTGCGCGGTGCTTCCCGTGTATCCCCAACACCTGATTGCATAACTGGAATCTTTCGGAAATTCATAGGTGGGTTTATCCAGTAGATCGTAGGCATTCTTCCAACGAATGCAGGTTAGCGAGTTCGGGGTTCTACATTGAGTGAAGTGGTATTATGACCGATGTTCCGATCGGGAGTTGCATCTTAAAGGGTCCTTGGCTATGCTGATCTGGGGATTGCAAAACCCGTTCGTAACGCGTTCATATGCTTTCAGCACAAAGATGTTAGAACGAAGCTCCTATCTTGTGTTTGTTCCCGTCTGTACCTTGTGTTTTTTCTTATTTACCTTTTGTCCCCTAGGTGGCTTCTCGTGAAGATTGATGTTATCATTTAACTGAGAATTTCATTCGTTCCTCTTGTTCGAATGATTTCATTCGTTCCTATTGTTCGAATGATTATTGTGAAGACTTGTTGCAATTCATTCCATTGATTCAGCTTATACCTTCTGTCAATCAATTGCTGATTCGTGGTCATCTATTTCAGGATGGCTCCGAAAAAAGTTCCCAACGCTAACCCAGAGGGTGAAGAGGTCCCAGATCGTCCTCCTTCCCCTCCTCCTCCGCCCGAGGCTTGGAGAGCGATTATGCAGACTACGGCTCAGAACACCCAGATGTTGATGCAGATGATGCAGCGGATGCAAGCTAATCAAGCTAATCAGGGTGTTCCAGGGAATCAAGGCAACTTCTTCAACCAGCAGCACCATGCTACTCTCAACCAGTTCTTGGCCAATAATCCAAAAGCTTTCAGTTACTGTGTCGACCCTCTTGATGCTGAAGATTGGTTAACCGACATAAAGAAGCATTTTGAGTGCAGTAACGTGAAGGAAGATGATTATGTGAAGTTTGCAGCCTTCCAACTCAAAGACCAAGCAGCTGACTGGTGGCAGCAGTACAAAGACTCCAGGCCAGGTCAGGTGATCTCTTGGGAGAATTTCTGCAAGGACTTTCGCTCTCACCATATTCCAACAAGTGTCATCGAGGGTATGCGTGAGCAATTCCGCAACCTGAAGCAGGGCTCTATGACAGTCTATCAGTATAATGTCAAGTTCCAAAACCTCGCCCGCTATGCTAAGCAAGACATTCCTGATGCCAAGAGCAAGATCTACCAGTTCCGTGGAGGTCTCAAAGATGAACTTCAGCTTGCTCTCACTTTGTTCGAGCCCGATGAATTCGACAAGTTCTATAACATGGCTTTGAAACAAGAGGCAGCTCAGCTTAAGATGGAGGCTTCTAAAAAGAGAATTCGAGATGCCGTTCACTCTTCCTCATCGTCTCAGATGGTCTCGAAGCAACAGAAATTTTGGCTTCCTCCTCCTCCAGTGATTCGAGCTCCCTACAACAACTCCAATAACTCCAACAGCAACAAGAACTCTAGTGGACGTGGTTTCTCCCACCCACCCAACCCGAGCAACCAGTCGAGGAAGCAGTTTCAGTCTCAAGGCTCCAAGTCAAGTGGTTCTCTTTTCCGTCCTCTCTCAGAAGTGGTGTGCAACAAGTGTGGCCAGAAGGGTCACTATGCCAACAGATGTCCCAACCCAAAGCGTCTTCCTCCTCCTCCGCCTGTCAGTACAGCGATTGTCAAGCATAATCCAAAGTCTGCAAGGGTGAATCTGATGAGTGCAGCTGAAGTGGAGAATTCTTCTGATGTGATTTTGGGTAACCTCTCAGTTAACTCTTTTCCAGCTAAAGTCTTGTTTGATTCGGGTGCTTCATTGTCCTTCATTTCAAGACCTTTTGTTGCTAAGCATGAGTTGGTTTCGGAGAGGATTCCTAGACCGTTGAAGATTATTTCTCTGGGTTTGCAAATGACTTCCAACTCAGTTGCTCCGAATGTGTCTATTCGCATGGGCGATTATCGATTTCTGGCTAATCCGGTGGTTCTTGGTAATTCTGACATTGACCTCATCCTCGGAATGGATTGGCTTTCTCAGCATGATGCTCACATTGATTGTGCACAGAAAGAAGTCAAGATGACTCATCCTGATGAAGATGTGATTATCTTTGCCTCCAGGGATAACACTATCAGGCTTTTCTCTCTCAATGATAAGGGCGAAATTAATGCCATATCTCAAATTCCGGTGGTGAACGAATATCAAGACGTCTTTCCTGAAGAACTTCCAGGCATGCCTCCACACCGTCAGGTGGAATTTGTCATTGAACTCGAGCCGGGTACTGAGCCAGCATGCCGACGTCCGTACAAGCTCTCTCCGGATGAATTGAAGGAATTGAAGAAGCAGCTTGATAAACAGGAGAGTATGGGTCTCATCAGGCCCAGTACGTCTCCTTGGGGCTGTGGTGTCTTATTTGTCAAGAAGAAAGATGGCACGGAGCGTCTCTGCGTTGATTACCGGCCATTGAACAAGAAGACAATAAAGAACAAATATCCGCTCCCCAACATCAGTGAACTCTTCGAGCAGCTCAAAGGAGCTAAAGTGTTCTCTAAGCTCGACCTCCGAATGGGCTATCACCAAATTTGCATTCGTGAGGAAGACATTCCCAAGACGGCCTTCAGAACGAGCTACGGTTCATACGGGTATACCGTCATGTCTTTTGGTCTCGCCAATGCTCCTCCTACCTTTTCGAGGATGATGCACTACATCTTCAACCCCTATACTGGCGAGTTTGTGCTTGTGTATCTGGATGATATTCTGGTGATTTCCAAGAATGAAGAAGATCACGAAAAGCACTTACGTCTGGTTCTTGATCGACTCCGAGAGCATAAGTTCTATGCCAAGTTCTCCAAGTGCGAGTTTTGGCTCGATAAGGTTTTGTACCTGGGCCATATCATCTCAGCTGACAGTATTGCGGTTAATCCCGAGAAAGTTGAAGCAATTGTCAACTGGGAAGCTCCTCAGAACGTCAAGCAACTCCGCAGTTTTCTGGGTCTTGCAAGCTATTGCAGAAGGTTCGTTGAGAACTTCTCCAAGATTGCCAAGCCTCTTTCCAACTTGCTTCAGAAGAATGTCAAATACTTTTGGTCTCCAGAGTGTGAAGTGGCATTCAAAACTCTCAAAGAAAAGCTCGTCTCTGCTCCAGTTCTGACTCCTCCATATGAGTCCAAGCCCTACGAAGTATTCTGTGATGCTTCTCTTCAAGGACTTGGTGGTGTGCTTATGCAAGATAAGAGAATTGTGGCATATACTTCTCGTCAGCTCAAGCCAAGTGAGAAGAACTATCCCACACATGATCTCGAACTAGTAGCTGTGGTACATGCTTTGATTACGTGGAGACATCTGTTGTTGGGCAGAAAAGTCGACATCTTCACTGATCACAAGAGCTTGAAGTACATCTTCACACAGCCGCATCTGAACCTCCGCCAGACTCGTTGGGTTGAAATGATCCAAGAGTATAATCCCAGCATCGAATACACTCCTGGAAAGGCGAATGTGATTGCAGATGCTTTGAGAAGAAAGGCATATTGCAACAGCCTTCTTATCAAGCCGTACCAGCCCGAGCTTTGTGAAGCATTCCGGAAACTCAACCTCCAAGTTGTTCCGCAGGGTTTTCTTGCAAATCTTCAAATTGCTCCTACCTTGGAAGATCAAGTCCGTGAGGCCCAACTCAGTGATACCATGGTGAAGAAGGTGAAACATGGTATTGCAAAGGGCACTCCGAAATACAAGTGCTTTCGTGTTGATGAGAGAGATACCTTGTTCTTCGAGGACAGACTCGTTGTTCCCAAAGGTGATCTCAGGAAGCTCATAATGGAAGAAGCACATGATTCTCTCCTTTCCATTCATCCTGGCAGTTCCAAGATGTATCAAGATCTCAAGCAATCTTACTGGTGGACACGCATGAAAAGGGAGATTGCCCAATTCGTGAATGAATGTGATGTTTGCAGAAGAGTGAAAGCAGAACATCAACGTCCAGCCGGTCTTCTCCAACCTCTTCCTATTCCCGAGTGGAAGTTCGACCACATTGAAATGGACTTCGTCACTGGTTTTCCTAAGTCCAAGTGAGAAAATGATTCTATCTTCGTGGTGATCGACAAGCTTACCAAAGTCGCTCACTTCCTGCCAGTCAAAGAATCAATCAATGCAGCTCAATTGGCAGAGTTGTACACTTCCAGAATTGTGTCCTTACATGGCATTCCTCAAGTTATATCCTCAGACCGTGGAAGCTTGTTCACATCAAGGTTCTGGGACTCCTTTCAGTCCGCCATGGGCACTAAGATCAGGTTCAGTAGTGCTTTTCACCCTCAGACTAGTGGTCAAGTCGAGCGAGTGAATCAGATTCTAGAAGACATGCTCAAAGCCTGTGTCATATCTTTTGGCATGAAATGGGAAGACTGCCTTCCATTTGCCGAGTTCTCTTACAACAACAGCTTTCAAGCAAGTGCCGGCAAAGCTCCGTTTGAAATCCTCTATGGCAGAAAGTGTCGTACCCCTCTCAACTGGTCTGAAACAGGCGAACGTCAACTTCTTTGCAATGACTTGATCTCAGAAGCCGAAGAAATGTGCAAAGTCATACGTGAGATTCTCAAGGCCGCTCAGTCGCGTCAGAAGAGCTACTATGACGGCAAGCATCGTGATTTGGCTTTCAACATTGATGATCATGTCTATCTCCGTGTGTCTCTGATGAAAGGCACCCAAAGATTCGGTATCAAAGGAAAGCTTGCTCCTAGATACGTCGGGCCTTTCAAGATTCTTGGCAAAAGAGGCGATCTAGCCTATCAACTTGAGCTCCCTTCCAACTTCGCCAATGTCCATGATGTGTTCCATGTGTCTCAACTCCGCAAATGCTTCAAGGCACCTGAGCGCATGATTTCGTTTGAAGAGATTGATCTTCAACAAGACTTGTCCTACCGAGAGCATCCCATTGCTATTCTCGAAGAAACCGAACGCAAGACCCGCAACAAGTCCATCAAATTCTTGAAAGTCAAGTGGTCACATCACACCGACCGAGAAGCTACGTGGGAACGAGAAGATCATCTTCGTTCCGAGTACCCTTCCTTTTTCCAGTCCTAGATCTCGGGACGAGATCTTTTTGTAGTAGAGGAGAGTTTGTAATGCCCCGGATGTAATACTTTCCCTTTTGGGCATATAATATATCTCCGGCTTCATTCCGGGTTCTTTGTCTCTCGGGTTTTCGTCGTTTTGTTGTGTGAGTGTGTGGCATTCATTCATATCATGTAGTCATGTGCATCGCATTGCATTTGTGTTGTCGGTTGCATCCGGTTCCACGCGTTTCTTCCCGTTGTCCGTTTCGCGTTCCGGAGCTCCCTCACGTGTCCGTGTCGTTCCGTAGGCCTACTTTGTTGTTTGGGCGTGTAACGTTGCCGGTGTGGCGCGAGACTTGTCGTGTGTTGTTGTTTTGTTGTGTGTAACCCGCCTCTCAAATCTCGTCGCGTTTGGACTCTGTTTGCTATTCTCAACAGTTATTCGTGTGGTCCAAAGTGCCTTCACTTTGTGGCCCAGAAACACCCCTACAGCAGCCCACTACCCTCTCCTAGGCCCATCTTAACTCCCCTCGCGATCGGATCCGTCGGATCACGATCGGAGGGCTCCAAACACCCCTAGATCCCCCAAACCCTAGCAGTCTGCTATATAGTAGACCCCTAGGTCCATTTTAGGCATCTCTAGCTTCTTCCTCCTCCTTCCCCCTAATTTTTTGGATCTGGCCAGCCCCCCCTTCTCCACTTGGCAGCTCCCCTCCCGCAAATCTCGTGGATCAAGGGAGATCCTTCGATCGAAGCAGCCAGCCGCAGCGACCAGATCGCGTCGATCTCGGCCAGGTCAACGCACATCGGGCCTCCCGCAGTCTCCATCGCCGATCGCTACTCCCCTCCGCTGCTCGAGCCAGCCGCACCGGGCCGTCCCGTCGCCAGGGACCACTTCCCCTTCGCGCCCGCACCGTCCCACTCCGTCGCCCTCCAGAGCCACCTCGCTCCCGCACCAGGCAGGCCCCAGCCAGCCGCCTTCCCTGGGCCGCGCCTCGCCAGGGCCTCCGATCGGGCCCCTCGCCAGGCTCCGCCGCTCCGCCAGGCCGCGGGCCGCGCCAGGCGGGCCGGCCTCCCGCATCGCCGCCGCTCCTTCCCGAGCCGCCGTTCGGCCCCGCCGCGCTGGGCCTCCCGACCGCCCTGGGCCCAGTCGCCTCCCGGCCTCCGCAGCTCGCCCAGCCAGGCCGGCCCATCCGTCGCCAGCCAGCCACCGCGGACCGAAGCAGCCGCCTGGGCCGCCGCCTCTGCCAGATCTCCCCGCGGGCCGAGCCCATCTCCTTCTCTGCAGATCTGAGGTTGCCTCTTTTAGTCCTCTAAGTTCCTGTGAATTGATTTCTGATGCATTTTTCCAACTGCTCTAACTTTTTGTGTGATTGTCCGTTTCGCGCAAATAGCATGTCCAGACGTTCGTGGTGATTAGCACTACGTTTTATCTTTTTGTGTCATGCATGTTAGAGATCATCTAGGTGCTTGTTTTCCCGTTGCAAGAGTGCATCCCGATATAATTGCTGCTATGTGATGTTTTTATGCCATCTTTGCCATGTGATAACTTTTAGCTCGTTTGTCCGAATGATGCAAATGACATGTCCACGTGTTCGTCTTGCCATGCTCTACATGTTGTTGGTGATAGGTTGCATGATAGATTTATTCTTGCCATGTTTATCATCGTTGAAAAGTGCCATGTGGCTGTGATGTTGTTTCACTTGTTATGAAATGCCATCTTGTTGAGCTCGTTGCTATCGTTGTGTTTATCTCCATGATGCATGCTTGTATGTTTCGGGATCACCATCATGTGTACTTTGATGTGGTGCTTACCACTTGCCATGTTTAGTTTCGAGGTGACTTAAACTTGCTCGTTTAGATGCCATGATGAAACTGCTGTTTTAACACTTAGTGGATTTTCACTAAGTCTGAAATCTGTAACGTTCCGATGCCATGTTTGCTTGCTGCTCTAGGACAAACCATGATAGTTTTGGGGTGGATCTTGATTGTTCCTTGTAGTATATATTGTTGGCTTTCCATTCATGTTCTCACATGCTTATTTAAGTGGCTGTAGCATGTTTAACTTTTGCTTCAAAGTTTCAATAAAATTCTGCCGTCAGAATTTTATTGTCAAGTTCAATATGTCCAAGCTTGTTGCTATTGATCCGTGGCTCCTTTGGGGGTGCACCTTTGGACTTATTTGCTGTAGGATATGTCTAGTTTATGTTAATGCTCTTTGCCATGGTGTTTGAGTGCTGTAGCTTAATTATCTTATGCTCCGAAGTTGCTATGTTGCTGTAATTTTCAGCTTTCGCCTATTTCTTGTTTCGGGCATAACTTTTAGCCCGTAGCTCCGTTTTCAGCGAGTCTTATATGAAACTTGATTGATTTTCTGTGTAGATTTATAATCTCCTGTTGTTATCATGGTTTGAAGCTTTTTGCTTGAGTGCTATTTTCCGTGCTCCGTGTGCTCCCTTAGTGCATCCATCATGCATCCATCATTTTGGTGTGCGCATTGCATCTTGTTGATTTGTGCCTTGTGTGATTGTATTGTCTAGAGCCGGAAGCTGAGACGAGTACGAGTACGAGCACGAGGTTACCAACGAGGTTGAGCACGAGGACCCTTCTTACGATCCGAACGACTTCACTTCAGGCAAGATGACCGAACCCCGATAACATTACTATCTTTGCCTATTGCTAGTAGTTCCGCTCTATAGTTTTGCCTCGATGCCCATGTCTTTGTTGTCAGCCTCCTACTTGTAACCGTTACCATGTTTAACCACCCTACCTATGCAAACCGTTGCTTGGCTAAGTACGCTTCGCTCAGCCCCTCTTATAGCATTGCTAGTTGCAGGTGAAGATCGAAGATGCTTGCTTCATGTTGAAGTTTGTTGGGTTATATCACACTATATAAACGCGTTAAAATGAAATCATCTATATATTGGCAAGGGTGGAAGGCTAAGCCTTTTGCTTGGTGATTTGTTCCACTCATGCCGTTAGGAACCGTTTAAACCGGTGTTATGTTCCTTGATTATGCGTTCCTAACACGGTTGGGGTGTATGGGACCCCCTCGATAAACCGCTAAGTGCTAAGTCTTTTCCAGCAAGTCCCAACATTGGTACTATTCGCCTAAACAACTAAAAACTTTCCGAGGGAGTAATTAACCCGAGGCTTAATTAATTCAACCCCCCTAGGCCAGTGCTCGATTTGAGTGTTGGTCCAAACTAGAGTCACTTGCGGATACCACCCAGTTCGCTGGGATCTTCGGTATCTGTACGTAGCGCTCATCCGGTTGTGGCCTGAGACTAGATACGCGCGGCTACTATCAGGGTGTCGGCACGCCGGGAGGATTTGCTGGATTAGCCTTACCTTAGTTCGGAGTATCTTGAGCACGGGATTCCGAGAACACTCGGGTCTTCCCACTTTGGAGTTGCGACTCCGCGGATCCTGGGCTTGTAATGGGCCAAGTTGGAACACCCCTGTAGGGTTTTGAACTTTCGAAAGCCGTGCCCGCGGTTATGTGGCAGATGGGAGCTTGTTAATATCCGGTTGTAGATAACTTGACACAATGTTCCAATACACTACCAGCGTGTGTACCGTGACTGTCAATTTCCGAATAGGGATTCGGGAGTTGAACATGGTGGGGTTATGTTTGTTGAGCTTTAGCTAGGATCACTTCGTGATCATCTCTCGACCGAGGCACTTCTCTTCTCGCACTCTTTCACGTAAGCTAGTGCTAGTTGCTACTGCAGACACTTATTCTTTTCTTCAGCCTTATCCTCTCCCAAGGCTTAAATAGTCTTGTTACCCGGGAACGGGATTGCCGAGTCCTCTGTGGCTCACAGTTACTTCACCACACCAGATGCAGGTCCGATGTTGAGCTATCCAGGTGATGGCACCGTGCTAGATTGGGAGTACGACGAGGAGCGTAGTCGATATTATGTCTGTTATCCTGATGATCAGTAGTGGAGACTTCTACTAGGATTCGATCCGACCTGTGGATTTAATTTATGTTTGGTATCTTATCTTTTGGATTTTACCCTTAGAGGGCAGTGATGTTTTAAATGTATGATGTTTGAGACATGTATTGTATTTGTGTGACGTGGCGAGTGTAAGCCAACTATTTTTATGTTTGCAATCCCCTCTTTTACATGAGATGTGCAAAGATTACCAAACTTGAGATCATTCTAGGATGGACTTATACCTTTAAGTCGTGCCTCGACACGTAGGAGGTATAGTTCCATCCTGGGCATTACACTCTTGCCACTCTTTGTTCCATAGTCCATCAAAGCAATACTCAAAACTTGAGAACTTCACAACACAAAACTTAGACAAAAATCTCTTGAGCTCCGTTAGCATAAGAAAACAAACCACTACTCAAAGGTACTGCAATGAATTCATTCTTTGTTTATATTGGTGTTAAACCTACTGTATTCCAACTTTTCTATGATTCATACTTCTCAATACTACTCATAGATGCACCGAAATAAACAAACAACACACGAAAAACAGAATCTGTCAAAAACAGAACAGTCTGTAGTAATCTGTAGCTTTCGCATCCTTCTGTAACTCCAATAAAAAATATAAAAAATTGGTAAACGTGAGGAATTTGTCTATTAATCATCTGTAAAAAGAATCAACTAAATAGCACACTCGAGTAAAATCTGGTGACCACTAGCGAGCGCTAACGATTCTGTTTTTCACAGCAAGATCATATAAACTTCACACAAGTCTTCCCAAAGGTTCTACTTGGCACAAACACTAATTAAAACACAAAACCACATCTAAATAGAAGCTAGATGCAATATTTATTCCTAAACAGAAGCAAAAACAAAATATAAAAATGGGTTGCCTCCCAACAAGCGCTGTCGTTTTACGCCCCTAGCTAGGCACGATACAAAGATAGATCTAGGTATTGCCATCTTTGGTTTTTACCTTTTTGGCGGTATCAAGTTCGAATCCGGGAGGTTCTTTGCGTTTCCCTTCATATTCAGAAATCTTTAGATCTAACGAATCCAGCCGCTTATTGCAAAGGGTAATCAACATATTCATGCGGTGGAGATTTCCACTAACATTCTTAAGAGGTTCAAGAGACTTTTGTAATATTTTTGTTACTTCGCAAATTTTCTCAAAAACTTTAGTCTCTTTCGGGGTAGAAGGTTGCCCGAATAACTCTATCAAGGCATTGTAAGAATCAAGGGTATGACTCCCCAAGAAATTTCCTCCAGTAACGGTATCAAGAACAAGCCTATTCCAAGGAGTAATGCCAATACAAAAATTGTGAAGAAGCACGGAAGTGGAAAGCTTCCTATTAGATCTATTTTGAGCATTGCAAATTCTATACCAGGCATCTTTTAAGTTTTCTTCCTCCCTTTGTTTAAAATTGAGAACCTCACTCTCCGGAGTATTGATAACGATTGGTGTGCTAGACATGATGACAAGCAAGCAATCCAACACACAAGCAAACAAGAAGCAAGCGAACGATAAACACACGGCAGAAGAAGGGCAAATAAAATGGCAAGGGTGAAGTGGGGGAGAGGAAAACGAGAGGCAAATAAATGTAATGCGAAGGATAAGGTTTGTGATAGGTACTTGGTATATGACTTTTGCGTAAGCCACCCCGGCAACGGCGCCAGAAATTCTTCTTGCTACTTCTCGAGCTTGTGTTGTATTCCCTCGAAGAGGAAAGGGTGATGCAGCACAGTAGCGTAAGTATTTCCCTCAGTTTTTGAGAACCAAGGTATCAATCCAGTAGGAGACCACGCGCGAGTCCCTCACACCTGCACAAACAAATAAGAACTTCGCAGCCAACGCGATAAGGGGTTGTCAATCCCTTTACGGTCACTTACGAAAGTGAGATCTGATAGAGATGATAGTTTGATATTTTGGGTATTTTTGGATATAAGAACAGAAAGTAAAAATGGAAAAGTAAAGTAGATTGTAGATTGATATGTTGAGAATAGACCCGGGGGTCATAATGTTCTCTAGTGGATTCTCTCATGATAGTGATATTCTACGACGGGTAAACAAATTACTATCGAGCAATTGATAGAAAAGCGAATAATTATGAGACTATCTAGGCATGATCATTATATATAGGCATCACGTCCGATACAAGTAGACCGAAACGATTCTGCATCTACTACTATTACTCCACACATCGACCGCTATCCAGCATGCATCTAGAGTATTAAGTTCATAAGAATAGAGTAACGCCTTAAGCAAGATGACATGATGTAGAGGGATAAACTCAAACACAGTGATATAAACCCCATCTTTTTATCCTCGATGGCAACAATACAATACATGCCTTGCTGCCCCTACTGTCACTAGGAAAAGACACCGCAAGATTGAACCCAAAGCCAAGCACTTCTCCCATTGCAAGAACTATAGATCTAGTAGGCCAAACCAAACCAATAATTCGAAGAGACTTGCAAGGATATTATAATTATACATAAAGAGTTCAGAGAAGAACCAAATATTTCTAAAAGATAATCTTGATCATAAACCCATAATTCATCGGATCTCGACAAACACACCGCAAAAAGAGATTACATCGAATAGATATCCTCGAAGACCGAGGACAACTTGATATTGAGATCCAAAGACAGAGAAGAAGCCATCAAGCTAAAAACTATGGACCCGAAGGTCTATGGTAAACTACTCACAACTCATTGGCGAGGCTATGGTGTTGATGTAGAAGCACTCCGTGGTAGATTCCCCCCGCCGGCGGAGCTCCGGAACAGGCCCCAAGATGGGATCTCACGGGAACAGAAGGTTGCGGCGGTGGAACTAGGGTTTTCTCTGTTGTTTTGATGGTTTCGAGGTACGTAGATATATATAGGAAGAAGGAGGGCACCGAGGGCCAGACGTGGGGCCCATGAGGCAGGGGGGCACCCTATAGGGGGGGCGCCCCCCACCCTCGTGGACGCCACGTGTGCCCTATTCCGTGGTTCTCAAGTCTCCCGTGTGTATTTTTCTCAAAAAATATCTCTCCTGAAGTTTCATTCCGTTTGGACTCCGTTTGATATTCCTTTTCTTTAAAACCATGAAATAGGCAGAAAAACAGTAATCTGGACTGGGCCTTTGGGTTAATAGGTTAGTCCCAAAAATAATATAAAAGTGTATAACAAAGCCCATTAAACATCCAAAACATCATAAATAATAGCATGGAACAATCAAAAATTATAGATACGTTGGAGACGTATCACTGTGTACCAAACATGTTATGTACCTTGCCATGAGTTTGGCAAGGACGTACAATAGTGATCCAGAAGTAGATCACTAGACAACGGTCAAAATTATCCTTAGTAAATGGAGGACTAAGGAAATGTTTCTCGATTATGGAGGTGATAAAGAGTTCGTCGTAAAGGGTTACGCTGATGCAACCTTTGATTCTAATCCAGATGACTCTAAGTATCAATTTGGATGCGTATTGAAAGTGGGAGCAATTAGCTAGAGTAGCTCCATGCAGAGCATTGTAGACATAGAAATTTGCGAAATACATATAGATCTGAATGTGACAGACCAGTTGACTTCTCTCACAAAGCAAGGCATGATCACACCTTAGTACTCTTTGGGTGTTAATCACATGCCGATGTGAACTAGATTATCGACTCTAGTAAATCCTTCGGGTGTTGGTCACATGGCGATGTGAACTATGGGTGTTAATCACATCATGATGTGAACTATTGGTGTTAAATCACATGGCGATGTGAACTAGATTATTGACTCTAGTGCAAGTGGGAGACTGAAGGAAATATGCCTTAGAGGCAATAATAAGTTGTTATTTTATATTTCCTTATATCATGATAAATGTTTATTATTCATGCTAGCATTGTATTAACCGGAAACTTGATACATGTGTGGATACATAGACAAAACATCGTGTCCCTAGTAAGCCTATACTAGACTAGCTCGTTAATCAAAGATGGTTAAGTTTCCTAACCAAGACATGTGTTGTCATTTGATGAACGGGATCACATCATTAGGAGAATGATGTTATGGACAAGACACATCCGTTAGCTTAGCATAATGATCGTTAAGTTTTATTGTTATTGCTTTCTTCATGACTTATACATATTCCTCTGACTATGAGATTATGCAACTCACGAATACCGAAGGAACACCTTGTGTGCTATCAAACGTCACAACGTAACTGGGTGATTATAAAGATGCTCTATAGGTGTCTCCGAAGGTATTTGTTGGGTTGGCATGGATCAAGATTATGATTTGTCACTCTGAGTATCGGAGATGTATCTCTAGGCCCTCTCAGTAATACACATCATAATAAGCCTTGCAAGCAAATGACTAATGAGTTAGTCACGGGATGATGTATTACAGAATGAGTAAAGAGACTTGCCAGTAACGAGATTGAACTAGGTATGAAGATACCGACGATCGAATCTCGGGCAAGTAACATACCGATGGACAAAGGGAATTACGTATGTTGTCATAATGGTTCGACCGATAAAGATCTTGGTGGAATATGTAGGAATCAATATGGGCATCCAGGTTCCGCTATTGGTTATTGACCAGAGAGGTGTCTCGGTCATGACTACATAATTCCCGAACCCGCAAGGTCGCACGCTTAACGTTCGTTGACGCTAGAGTGGTATTGGGATATTTGATGAGTGGTAACCAAATACTGTTCGGAGTCCCGGATGAGATCCCGGATGTCACGAGGAGTCTCGGAATTGTCGAGAGGTAATGCAACTTCTCGAGCTTGCGTTGTATTCCCTCGAAGAGGAAAGGGTGATGCAGCACAGTCGCGTAAGTATTTCCCTCAGTTTTTGAGAACCAAGGTATCAATCCAGTAGGAGACCACACGCGAGTCCCTCGCACCTGCAGCCAACGCGATAAGGGGTTGTCAATCCCTTTACGGTCACTTACGAAAGTGAGATCTGATAGAGATGATAGTTTGATATTTTTGGTATTTTTGGATATAAGAACAGAAAGTAAAAATGGAAAAGTAAAGTAGATTGTAGATTGATATGTTGAGAATAGACCCGGGGGCCATAGTGTTCTCTAGTAGCTTCTCTCATGATAGTGATATTCTACAGCGGGTAAACAAATTACTGTCGAGCAATTGATAGAAAAGCGAATAATTATGAGACTATCTAGGCATGATCATTATATATAGGCATCACGTCCGAGACAAGTAGACCAAAATGATTCTGCATCTACTACTATTACTCCAGACATCGACCGCTATCCAGCATGCATCTAGAGTATTAAGTTCATAAGAACAGAGTAACGCCTTAAGCAAGATGACATGATGTAGAGGGATAAACTCAAACATAGTGATATAAACCCCATCTTTTTATCCTCGATGGCAACAATACAATACGTGCCTTGCTGCCCCTACTATCACTCGGAAAGGACACCGCAAGATTGAACCCAAAGCCAAGCACTTCTCCCATTGCAAGAACTATAGATCTAGTAGGCCAAACCAAACCAATAATTCGAAGAGACTTGCAAGGATATTATAATCATACATAAAGAGTTCAGAGAAGAACCAAATATTTCTCAAAGATAATCTTGATCATAAACCCACAAATCATCGGATCTCGACAAACACACCGCAAAAAGAGATTACATCGAATAGATCTCCTCGAAGACCGATGAGAACTTGGTATTCAGATCCAATGACAGAGAAGAAGCCATCTATCTAAAAACTATGGACCCGAAGGTCTGTGGTAAACAACTCACAACTCATTGGCGAGGCTATGGTGTTGATGTTGAAGCACTCCGTGGTAGATCCCCCCCCCCCTCCGGCGGAGCTCCGAAACAGGCCCCAAGATGGGATCTCACGGGAACAGAAGGTTGCGGCGGTGGAACTAGGGTTTTCTCTGTTGTTTTGATGGTTTCGGGGTACGTAGATATATATAGGAAGAAGGAGGGCACCGGGGGCGATACGTGGGGCCCATGAGGCAGGGGCGCCCTATAGGGGGGGCGCCCCCCACCCTTGTGGACGCCACGTGTGCCCTATTCCGTGGTTCTCAAGTCTCCCGTGTGTATTTTGCTCGAAAAATATCTCTCCTGAAGTTTCATTCCTTTTGGACTCCGTTTGATATTCCTTTTCTGTAAAACCCTAAAATAGGCAGAAAACAGTAATCTGGACTGGGCCTTTGGGCTAATAGGTTAGTCCCAAAATAATATAAAAGTGTATAAAAAAGCCCATTAAACATCCAAAACATCATAAATAATAGCATGGAACAATCAAAAATTGTAGATACGTTGGAGACGTATCACTGTGTACCAAACCTGTTATGTACCTTGCCATGAGTTTGGCAAGGACGTACAATAGTGATCCAGAAGTAGATCACTGGACAACGGTCAAAATTATCCTTAGTAACTGGAGGACTAAGGAAATGTTTCTCGATTATGGAGGTGATAAAGAGTTCGTCGTAAAGGGTTACGCTGATGCAACCTTTGATTCTAATCCAGATGACTCTAAGTATCAATTTGGATGCGTATTGAAAGTGGGAGCAATTAGCTAGAGTAGCTCCATGCAGAGCATTGTAGACATAGAAATTTGCGAAATACATATAGATCTGAATGTGACAGGCCAGTTGACTAAACTTCTCTCACAAAGCAAGGCATGATCACACCTTAGTACTCTTTGGGTGTTAATCACATGCCGATGTGAACTAGATTATCGACTCTAGTAAATCCTTCGGGTGTTGGTCACATGGCGATGTGAACTATGGGTGTTAATCACATCACGATGTGAACTATTGGTGTTAAATCACATGACGATGTGAACTAGATTATTGACTCTAGTGCAAGTGAGAGACTGAAGGAAATATGCCTTAGAGGCAATAATAAGTTATTGTTTTATATTTCCTTATATCATGATAAATGTTTATTATTCATGCTAGAATTGTATTAATCGGAAACTTGATACATGTGTGGATACATAGACAAAACATCGTGTCCCTAGTAAGCCTCTACTAGACTAGCTCGTTAATCAAAGATGGTTAAGTTTCATAACCAAGACATGTGTTGTCATTTGATGACCGGGATCACATCATTAGGAGAATGATGTGATGGACAAGACACATCCGTTAGCTTAGCATAATTATCGTTAAGTTTTATTACTATTGCTTTCTTCATGACTTATACATATTCCTCTGACTATGAGATTATGCAACTCACGAATACCGGAGGAACACCTTGTGTGCTATCAAACGTCACAACGTAACCGGGTGATTATAAAGATGCTCTACAGGTGTCTCCGAAGGTATTTGTTGGGTTGGCATAGATCAAGATTACGACTTGTCACTCCGAGTATCGGAGATGTATCTCTAGGCCCTCTCGGTAACACACATCATAATAAGCCTTGCAAGCAAATGACTAATGAGTTAGTCACGGGATGATGTATTACAGAACGAGTAAAGAGACTTGCAAGTAACGAGATTGAACTAGGTATGAAGATACCGACGATCGAATCTCGGGCAAGTAACATACCGATGGACAAAGGGAATTACGTATGTTGTCATAACGGTTTGACCGATAAAGATCTTCGTGGAATATGTAGGAATCAATATGGGCATCCAGGTTACGCTATTGTTTATTGACCGGAGAGGTGTCTCGTTCATGACTACATAATTCCCGAACCCGCAATGTCCCATGCTTAACGTTCGTTGACGCTAGAGTGGTATTGGGATATTTGATGAGTGGTAACCAAATGTTGTTCGGAGTCCCATATCAGATCCCAGACGTCACGAGGAGTCTCGGAATGGTCGAGAGGTAATGCTACTTCTCGAGCTTGCGTTGTATTCCCTCGAAGAGGAAAGGGTGATGCAGCACAGTAGCGTAAGTATTTCCCTCAGTTTTTGAGAACTAAGGTATCAATCCAGTAGGAGACCACGCGCGAGTTCCTCGCACCTGCACAAACAAATAAGAACTTCGCAGCCAACGCGATAAGGGGTTGTCAATCCCTTTACGGTCACTTACGAAAGTGAGATCTGATAGAGATGATAGTTTGATATTTTTGGTATTTTTGGATATAAGAACAGAAAGTAAAAATGGAAAAGTAAAGTAGATTGTAGATTGATATGTTGAAAAATAGACCCGGGAGCCATAGTGTTTTCTAGTGGCTTCTCTCATGATAGTGATATTCTACGGCGGGTAAACAAATTATTGTCGAGCAATTGATAGAAAAGCGAATAATTATGAGACTATCTGGGCATGATCATTATATATAGGCATCACGTCCGAGACAAGTAGACCGAAACGATTATGCATCTACTACTATTACTCCACACATCGACCGCTATCCAGCATGCATCTAGAGTATTAAGTTCATAAGAACAAAGGAACGCCTTAAGCAAGATGACATGATGTAGAGGGATAAACTCAAACATAGTGATATAAACCCCATATTTTTATCCTCGATGGCAACAATACAATACGTGCCTTGCTGCCCTTACTGTCACTAGGAAAGGACACCGCAAGATTGAACCCAAAGCCAAGCACTTCTCCCATTGCAAGAACTATAGATCTAGTAGGCCAAACCAAACAAATAATTCGAAGATACTTGCAAGGATATTATAATCATACATAAAAGATTTTAGAAAAGAATCAAATATTGTTCATAGATAATCTTGGTCATAAACCCACAATTCATCGGATCTCGACAAACACACCGCAAAAAGATTACATCGAATAGATCTCCTCGAAGATCGAGGAGAACTTTGTATTGAGATCCAAAGAGAGAGAAGAAGCCATCTAGCTAATAACTATGGACCCGAAGGTGTGTGGTAAACTACTCACAACTCATTGGTGAGGCTATGGTGTTGATGTAGAAGCACTCCGTGATCGATCCCCCCTCCGGCAGAGCTCCGGAACAGGCCCCAAGATGGGATCTCACGGGAATAGAAGGTTACGGAAGTGGAATTAGGGTTTCTTCTGTTGCCTCGATGTTTTCAGGGTACATGGATATATATAGCAGGAAGAAGGGCACCGGGGGAGCCAGAGGGGGCCCTTGATGGGGGGGTGCGCCTGCCCCCCTGGGCGTGCCCCTACCGTCGTGGCCGCCTCTCTCGTTTCCTCGCGTGCACTCCAAGTCTTCTGTGTAGATACGGTTCCAAAAATAACTCTCCCAAAGGTTTCATTCCGTTTGGACTCCGTTTGATATTCCTTTTCCGCGAAACACTGAAATAGGCAAAAAATAGCAATTTGCATTGGGCCTTGGGTTAGTAGGTTAGTCCCAAAAATAATATAGAAGTGTATAATAAAGCCCATTAAACATCCAAAACAGAATATATAATAGCATGGAACAATCAAAAATTATAGATACGTTGGAGTCGTATCAAGCATCCCCAAGCTTAATTCATGCTCGTCCTCGAGTAGGTAAATGATAAAAACAGAATTTTTGATGTGGAATGCTAACCAACATAATTTTCAATGTAATTCTCTTTATTGTGGCATGAATGTTCGGATCTGAAAGATTCAACACAAAAGTCTATATTGACATAAGAATAATAATACTTCAAGCATACTAACAAAGCAATCGTGTCTTCTCAAAATAACATGGCCAAAGAAAGTTATCCCTTAAAATCATATAGTCTGGCTATGCTCCCTCTTCATCACAAAAAATATTTAAATCATGCACAACCCCGGTTTCAGCCAAGCAATTGTTTCATACTCAAAAAAATTCAAACCTTTCAACTTTCACGCAATACATGAGCCTGAGCCATGGATATAGCACTATAGGTGGAATTGAGTGGTTCTTGTGGAGAAGACAAAAGAAGAAGATAGTCTCACATCAACTAGGCGTATTAATGGGCTATGGAGATGCCCATCAATAGGTATCAATGTGAGTGAGTAGGGATTGTCATTCAACGGATGCACTAGAGCTATAAGTGTATGAAAGGTCATCAAAAGAAACTAAGTGGGTGTGCATCCAACTTGCTTGCTCACGAAGACCTAGGGCATTTGAGGAAGCCCATCGTTGGAATATACAAGCCAAGTTCTATAATGATAATTCCCACTAGTATATGAAAGTGACAAATGGGCCATCTCCTTTTTTTGGCCCTTCCCCTTTTTTTTCTCACACGGGACAATGCTCTAATAATGAAGATCATCACACTTTTATCTACTTACAACTCGAAGCTAGAACAAAATATGACTCTATGTGAATGCATCCGGCGGTGTACCGGGATGTGCAATGAATCAAGAGTGACATGTATGAATGAATTGTAAATGGTGGCCTTGCCACAAATACGATGTACACTACATGATCATGCATGACAATATGACAGTATGAAGCGTGTCATATGAACAGAACGGTGGAAAGTTGCATGGCAATATATCTCGGAATGGCTATGGAAATGCCATGATAGGTAGGTATGGTGGCTGTTTTGAGGAAGGTATATGGTGGGTGTATGGTACCGGCGAAAGTTGCGCGGTGCAAGAGAGGCTAGCAATGGTGGAAGGGTGAGAGTGCAAAGGATGACACTCAATAAATAAATCATGCTCCAACTTCGTCACATAACGGTTCACCATACGTGCATGCTACGGGAATCACAAACTTTAACACAAGTGTTTCTCAAATTCAAAATTACTCCACTAGCATGACTCTAATATCATCATCCTCATATCTCAAAACAATCATCAAGTATCAAACTTCTCCTATCATTCATTGCACTTGTATGAAAGTTTTTACTATACTCATCTTGGATGCCTATCATATTAGGACTAGTTTTATAACCAAAGCACATTACCATGATGTTCTAAAATACTCTCAAATAGATATAAGTCAAGCATGAGATATCAATAATTTCTACAAAATAAAACCACCACGGTGCTCTAAAAGATATAAGTGAAGCACTAGAGCAAAACTATCTAGCTCAAAAGAAATAAGTGAAGCACATAGAGTGTTCTAATAAATTCTAAACCATAATTATCTTTCTCAAAAGGTGTGTCCAGCAAGGATGATTGTGGCAAACTAAAAAGCAAAGACTCAAATCATACATGATGCCCCAAGCAAAAGACATATCATGTGGTGAATAAAAATATAGTCCCGAGTAAAGTTACCAATAGATGAAGACGAAAGAGGGGATGCCTTCCCGGGGCATCCCCAAGCTTAGGCTTTTGGTTGTCCTTGAATTTTACCTTGGGGTGCCTTGGGAATCCCCGAGCTTAGGCTCTTGTCACTCTTTGTTCCATAGTCCATCAAAGCCATACTCAAAACTTGAGAACTTCACAACACAAAACTTAGCCAAAAATCTCGTGAACTTCACAACACATAATTTGTCTATTAATCATCTGCAAAAAGAATCAACTAAAAATCACTCTCCAGTGAAAAACGACAGCCAATCTCGTGAGCGCTAAAGTTTCTGTTTTTTACAGCATGATCATATAAACTTCACACAAGTCTTCCCAAAGGTTCTACTTGGCACAAACACTAATTAAAACACAAAACCACATCTAAACAGAAGCTAGATGCAATATTTATTCCTAAACAGACGCATAAACAAAGAAAATAAAATTGGGTTGCCTCCCAACAAGCGCTATTGTTTAACTCCCCTAGCTAGGCACGATACAAGAATAGATCTAGGTATTGCCATCTTTGGTAGGCAATCCATAAGTGGCTCTCATAATTGATTCATAAGGAAATTCGATTTTTTTTCTAGGAAAGTGTTCCATGCCTTTCCTTAACAGAAATTGGAATCTAATATTTCCTTCCTCCATATCAATAATTGCACCAATCGTTCTAAGGAAAGGTCTACCAAGAATAATAGGACAAGAAGGATTGCAATCTATATCAAGAACAATGAAACTACGGGCAAATAATTCCTATTGGCAACAATGAGAACATCATTAATCCTTCCCATAGGTTTCTTAATGGTAGAATCCGCAAGATGCAAATTTAAAGAACAATCATCAAGTTCATGGAATCCTAACAAATCACACAAAGCTTTTGGGATTGTAGAAACACTTGCACCCAAATCACACAAAGCAAAGTATTCATGATCTTTAATTTTAATTTTAATAGTAGGTTCCCACTCATCATAAAGCTTTCTAGGGATAGAAACTTCCAATTCGAGTTTTTCTTCATAAGATTGCATTAAAGCATCAACTATGTGTTTGGTAAAAGCCTTATTTTGACTATAAACATGCGGAGAATTTAGCACGGATTGCAACAAGGAAATACAATCTACTAAAGAGCAATTATGATAATTAAATCCCTTGAAATCCAAGATAGTGGGTTCATCGCTATGCAAAGTTTTGATTTCTTCAATCCCACTCTTAACAATTTTAGCATCAAGATCTAAAAACTCTGAATCATTGGGACGCCTTTTAAGTAAAGTAGACTCATCTCCAGTCCCATCTTTATCAAGATTAATACTAGAAAACAAGGATTTAATAGGAGACACATCAATCACTTTCAGATCCTCGTCTTTATTATCATGATAATTAGAAGAACACACTTTCATAAAGCAATCTCTTTTAGCACGCATCCTAGCGGTTCTTTCTTTGCACTCATCAATGGAAATTCTCATAACTTTGAGAGACTCATCGATGTCATGCTTAGGTGGAATAGATCTAAGTTTCAAAGAATCAGCATCAAGAGTAATTCTATCCATGTTTCTAGCCAACTCATCAATCTTAAGCAATTTTTCTTCAAGCAAGGCATTGAAATTCTTTTGCGAATTCATAAACTCTTTAACACTAGTCTCAAATTCAGAGGGCATCTTACCAAAATTTCCATTAGAGTTATTGTAGGAATTACCATAATTATTAGAGTAATTACTAGGAAAAGGCCTAGGATTAAAGTTTCCTCTATAAGCATTGTTACCAAAATTATTCCTACCAACAAAATTCACATCCAAAGGTTCATTATTATTTTCAATCAACGTGGATAAAGGCATATCATTAGGATCAGAAGAAGCACTCTTAGTAGCAAACAATTTCATAAGTTCATCCATCTTTCCACTCAAAACACTAATCTCTTCAATAGCATGTACTTTTTTACTAGTAGATCTTTCGGTGTGCCATTGAGAGTAGTTAACCATAATATTATCTAGGAGTTTGGTAGCTTCTCCTAAAGTGATTTACATGAAGGTGCCCCCCGCGGCCGAATCTAAAAGATTTCTAGAAGCAAAATTCAAGCCAGCATATTTTTTTGTATAATCATCCATAAGTTCAAACCATGTGTAGGGCAATTGTGTATCATTAATTTCATTCTCTCCCAAGCTTGTGCAACATGCTCATGATCTAGTTGCTTAAAATTCATAATATAGTTTCTAAGAGAGATAATCTTAGCGGGAGGAAAATACTTAGAGATAAAGGCATCTTTGCACTTATTCCATGAATCAATGCTATTCCTAGGCAAAGAGGAAAACCAAGTTTTAGCACGATCTCTAAGTGAAAACGGAAATAGCTTCAATTTAACAATATCATTATCCGTATCCCTCTTCTTTTGCATATCGCACAAATCAACAAAGTTGTTTAGATGGGTAGCGGCATCTTCACTAGGAAGGCTAGAAAATTGATCTTTCATGACAACATTCAACAGAGCAGCATTGATCTCACAAGATTCAGCATCGATAATAGGAGCAATAGGCGTGCTAATAAAATCATTATTGTTGGTATTGGAAAAGTCACACAATTTGGTATTATCTTGAGCCATAGTGACAAGCAAGCAATCCAACACACAAGCAAACAAGAGGCAAGCGAACGGTAAACACACGGAAAAAGAAGGGCGAATAAAATGGCAAGGGTGAAGTGGGGGAGAGGAAAACGAGAGGAAAATGACAAATAATGTAATGCGAAGGATAAGGGTTTGTGATAGGTACTTGGTATATGACTTTTGCGTAGATCTCCCCGGCAACGGCACCAGAAATTCTTCTTGCTACTTCTCGAGCTTCAGTTGTATTCCCTCGAAGAGGAAAGGGTGATGCAGCACAGTAGCGTAAGTATTTCCCTCAGTTTTTGAGAACCAAGGTATTAATCCAGTAGGAGACCACACGCGAGTCCCTCGCACCTGCACAAACAAATAAGAACTTTGCAGCCAACGCGATAAGGGGTTGTCAATCCCTTCACGGTCACTTACGAAAGTGAGATCTGATAGATATGATAAGATAATATTTTTGGTATTTTTGGTATAGAAACATAAAGTAAATAATGCAGAGTAAAGTAGATGGAAGATTAATATGATGAGAATAGACCCAGGGGCCATAGGTTTCACTAGTGGCTTCTCTCATAATAGCAGAATTCTACGGTGGGTGAACAAATTACTGTCGAGCAATTGATAGAAAAGCGCGTAGTTATGAGAATATCTAGGCATGATCATTATATATAGGCATCACATCTGTAACAAGTAGACCGAAACGATTTTGCATCTACTACTATTACTCCACACATCGACCGCTATCCAGCATGCATCTAGAGTATTAAGTTCATAAGAACAGAGTAATGCCTTAAGCAAGATGACATGATGTAGAGGGATAAACTCAAGCAATATTGTTGGGGAACGTAGTATTTCAAAAAAAAATCCTACGATCATGCAAGATCTATCTACTAGATGCATAGCAATGAGAGGGGAGAGTGTGTCTACGTACCCTCGTAGACTGAAAGCGGAAGCGTCTAGTGACGCGGTTGATGTAGTCGAACTTCTTCGCGATCCAACCGATCAAGCACCGAACGTACGGAGCCTCCGCATTCAGCACACGTTCAGCTTGATGACGTCCCACGAGCTCTTGATCCAGTAGAACCTCGCGGGAGAGTTTCGTCAGCACGATGGCCTGGTGACGGAGATGATGAAGTTACCGTCGCAGGGCTTTGCCTAAGCGTGCAACAATATGTCTGAGGTGTGTTTCTGTGGAGGGGGGCACCGCACACGGTTGGGAGAGATCAACTGATCAACTTGTGTGTCTTTGGGTGCCCCCATGTCCCCCGTATATAAAGGAGCAAGGGGGGAGGTCAGCCAGGCCTAGGGCGCGCCAAGGGAGTAGGATTCCTACTCCTAGTAGGAATAGGATCCTACTAGGAGTAGGAAAGGAAAGGGGAAGAGGAGAAGGAAAGGAGAGGGGGCGCCTCCCCCCTTTTCCTAGTCCAACTAGGAACCCTAGGGGGTGCAGCCAGCCTTATGGGCTGCCCCTCTCTTTCCCTCATAGGCCCACTATGGCCCATACTCCCTCGGGGGGGTTCCGGTAACCCCATCCGGCACTCCGATTATACCCGATAACACCCGGAACACTTCCGGTGTCCGAATATAATCGTCCAATATATTAATCTTTATGTCTCGGACATTCCAAGACTCTTCGTCATGTCCGTGATCTCATCCGGGACTCCGAACTACTTTCGGTACATCAAAACTCATAAACTTAGAATACCGATCGTCATCAAACGTTAAGCGTGCGGACCCTACGAGTTCGAGAACTATGTAGACATGACCGAGACTCATCTCCGGTCAATAACCAATAGCGGAACCTGGATGATCATATTGGCTCCTACATATTCTACGAAGATCTTTATCGGTCAAACCGCATAACAACATACGTTGTTCCCTTTGTCATCGGTATGTTACTTGCCCGAGATTCGATCGTCGGTATCTCAATACCTAATTCAATCTCGTTATCGGCAAGTATCTTTACTCGTACCGTAAGACATCATCTCGTGACTAACTCATTAGTCATTTGCTTGCAAGGCTTATTATGATGTGTATTACCGAGAGGGCCCAGAGATACCTCTCCGACACTCGGAGTGACAAATCCTATTCTTGATCTATGCCAACACCATGAATACCTTCGGAGACATCTTTAGAGCATCTTTATAATCGCCCAGTTACGTTGTGACGTTTGATAGCACACAAGGTGTTCCTCTGGTATTCGGGAGTTGCATAATCTCATAGTCATAGGAACATGTATAAGTCATGAAGAAAGCAATAGCAGTAAAACTAAACGATCATAGTGCTAAGCTAACGGACGGGTCTTGTCCATCACATCATTCTCCTAATGATGTGACCCCGTTGATCAAATGACAACTCATGTCTATGGCTAGGAAACATAACCATCTTTGGTCAATGAGCTAGTCTAGTAGAGGCATACTAGGGACACTCTGTTTTGTCTATGTATTCACACGTGTACTAAGTTTCTAGTTAATAAAATTCTAGCATGAATAATAAACATTTATCATGATATAAGGAAATAAATAATAACTTTATTATTTCCTCTAGGGCATATTTCTTTCAAATATGATATAAACCCCATCTTTTTATCCTCGATGGCAACAATACAATACATGCCTTGCTGCCCCTACTGTCACTGGGAAAGGACACCGCAAGATTGAACCCAAAGCCAAGCACTTCTCCCATTGCAAGAACTATAGATCTAGTAGGCCAAACCAAACCAATAATTTGAAGAGACTTTCAAGGATATTATAATCATACATAAAAGATTTCAGAAAAGAATCAAATATTGTTCATAGATAATCTTGATCATAAACCCACAATTCATCGGATCCCGACAAACACACCGCAAAAAGATTACATCGAATAGATCTCCTCGAAGATCGAGGAGAACTTTGTATTAAGATCCAAAGAGAGAGAAGAAGCCATCTAGCTAAAAACTATGGACCCGAAGGTCTGTGGTAAACTACTCACAACTCATTGGCGAGGCTATGGTATTGATGTAGAAGCACTCCGTGATCAATCCCCCCTCCGGCGGAGCTCCGGAACAGGCCCCAAGATGGGATCTCACGGGAACAGAAGGTTGCGGCGGTGGAATTAGGGTTTCGTCTGTTACCTCGATGTTTTCAGGGTATGTGAATATATATAGGAGGAAGAAGGGCACCGGGGGAGCTAGAGGGGGCCCATGAGGGTGGGGGCGCGCCCCCTGCCCTCGTGGCCGCCTCTCTCGGTCCCTCGCGTGTACTCCAAGTCTTGTGTGTAGATACGGTTCCAAAAATAACTCTCCCGAAGGTTTCATTCCGTTTGGACTCCGTTTGATATTCCTTTTTTGCGAAACAGTCAAATAGGCAAAAAAAAA
>LR738713.1:122747596-122760566 GCA_902687465.1 Secale cereale | reverse complement strand
CCCCCCCCCCCCCATCCCCCCGCGCCGCCGCCGCAAGGAGGACGAAGGCCCCTTTCTCGGACGTGCTGCTCCTGGGTTTGTTCATCCATTTGACTGATGTAATTCCCCATACTGCAACTCTTCTCTTGTCATGGCCAATAGAGATAATAATTCCGGATTTTCCTTTCTTGATTTCCTACAGTGTTTTACATTTGATAAATAGTTGATGTTCTAATTTCACGATTTTAATTTGCTTCCAGTTTTAGAGTTCGCTTTGTTAATCTGTGTAAGCTTTTCATAATACACTTACTCTCACATTTTCAGTTATGGCAACCAAAAATACCTTTTACCTTCAGTACTCGATGTGGCATGCTTTACCTTACACATTATCACCTGCGCAGGCATTCCTTTGCATCTATGGAATGAAATGGTGCATAGACTGAACAATGAATGATACGTTGTATAGATGTAAGTGGTGCATACAGTGAAGAATTCAGGTTAGTAAGCTATTTAGCAGATGCATATGAGCTGGCAATTGTTGTGCTTCAGAATGCTTTGCTATGACTGATTTTTAGTGTGGTGCTAACTTTTACTGTTTGTTTCTGTCCACCTGTGCAGGTAGTCTTGGTAATTGTGAGAAGCTTAATGAGGTATGGGGTATTAGTGAAGAATGGTACACATCCAGTTCTGCTCAGGTATACATTTTGTTTCCCAGCTTCTGTTATTAGGTTTTCGGTTCCCCTATGAATCGTTCAACTGGTGGTTGTTCCAACAAAAGAGTTAGTCTTTATCCACATATAACTTATGCCTTTTATTTACGTAAACAATATATGATGGTGGTTTGGTTACTAGGCTCAATTGTTTCTTATAAAATGGTTGTACACTACAATATTTCAGTATGGTTTATTATGCTGTTACAACCTTTTGCATGTCCCTCTTAGCCTTTTGCTTTCCTGTATATACTTTGTTTTGGCAGTGATCTACCTAAGAGATAAGGATGCCGACTTTGCTTCGAGCAACTACTATGAATTTAAGAGCTTTCTTGACTGCAGGCCATGGCTATGACAGTAGGTACAAGGGGGTGTTGAGGGCCACCATGGATGTGATTGGCAGTCTGACTGATACACAGAGCAAACATGTTGTCTGAATAGGTTCAGATTGAGCAAATCAGTTATAACCTGTATGGTGTTCAGATTTGTTATGGTAAGATTTGAGCAAATCAGTAATAGCCTGTTTGAATTTCAGATTTGTTAATGCAAGTTTGCCTCTTCCCAGCAGACACCATTTTGTGCATACAAGATCAACTTCATTTGCCTCACTATTGTGAATGTACTTGAATATATTTGTTAGAGCGTTGCGTTGGTGGTACTGCACTCAAATTGTGTGATCCACTATCATTGATTTCATTACTGTTGGTACATTATGTGGGCAAGAGAGTCAATTTTTAGACACCTTTTCTTCCCTTTATAGTGAGCCGATGCCACTGGGATTTTGTAAGCTTAGAGCCTCGCTGTGCCTGCTGGGTGGGTCTTCGGGCTGAACAGTGGGTTTGTGGGAGGATGCTTGTTGATATATGAATAGTCCTCCATTCCATACCGGTGTGCGACTCGCATTGACCATCCCCCAACAAAAAAAGATAGGATACAGAAATACGCACACGCCAGCCTCCCTAAAATCGCATGTGGAGGACGCGGTTATAGCTGGGTGCAGCAGGAGCGCTCTGTTCCGTCTAGTAATGAATTGATTTGTGGCTAATGTGCAAATTTTTGGTGTGGAAAATGTCCGACATTATTAGAGTTAAATGTAATTTTGTTCTTAATTTTTGTAATTGAACTGAACTATTCAAGATACTATCGTTATAAAGAACAATCTGTACTTCAGTTGCTGTTATTTTGAACTACAGAGTATTATATTTTAAACTGCAGTGTATTCCTTTTTGTTAATCGGCATACCTTGGCTTAAAATCCTAGCTCTGCCCTCATGTGCAAGTGATGATACATATCATTCTGTGATTGATTTGTGCAGAACTTGATATGCACTGATGGAAGCTGTAAGGAGTGAAGGGGATGAGCTGATTGGGGATTATGTTGATTGCCTCATGTCCTTGGACACCAATGCTCGGTCTGTCCAGAGTGACAATCTGATTCTCGGAGATCCAGTCATAGAAGCAGGAGTAGCTGCTTCGGTTGGTGGTATTACGGAGCAGGATGCCATGAAAGATTTTGTACCTCCAGAGGATCCTAAAGAGCCATTGCTAGGTATGACATTTGAATCTGATGAAGCAGCAAAGACTTTCTACAATGAGTATGCCAGGCACCTTGGATTTCCCTTCCGTGTTGGTAGGTCTCGCCGTTCGAAAGGTGCAGAGGAGGTTGTCGTCATGAGGAGGTTTGTTTGCTCAAGGGAAGGCATGTACAGAAAGAAGAATCCATCATCAGATGAGGCTACAAAGAAGCGCGAGAGGATGTCTATGCGGGAAGGTTGCAATGCTATGATGGAGGTTGTCAGAGAATTAAACCATTGGGTTGTTTCCAAGCTTGAAACAGCTCACAATCATAACCTTGGCACCTGTAGTAGAGTTGGGTATCTTCGTGACAGAGGTTTGCTTGATGCCTCCAATAAGATCACTATGATGGGCTCAGACGGAGTGCCCTTTCCGAGGCAGAATATTCTTGGGGAAGGCGGAGACGCTCAAGGTCTTCTTGATTATTTGAAGAAGATGCAAGCCAATGACCCTGCTTTCTTCCATGCCATACAGGTCGACAAGAAGAGCTGTCTAATGAATGTTTTCTGGGCCGATGCTAGAGCTAAACTTGCTTATCAGCATTTTGGGGATGCTGTTACATTTGACACAACATACAAGAAGAACAAGTATATGATGCCCTTTGTTACCTTTTCAGGAGTCAATCATCATCTTCAGCGTGTTATATTTGGATGTGCATTGCTTATGGAAGATACTGAATGTTCATTTGTTTGGCTATTTGAAACATGGCTGGCAGCAATGAGCGGGAAGGCACCATGTTCACTAGTTACCGACCAAAATCGGGCCATGAAAGCTGCAATTGGAAGGGTTTTTCCGCATACCTGTCACCGCTTCTGCAAGTGGCACATTTTGAGTAGAACCAAACAGAAGTTAGCTCATACATACTCAGAGCATCCTACTTTAATAGATGAGTTAGAAAGCTGTGTTATTGAGTCTGAAACAATCAATACATTTGAAACAGCGTGGATGTCAATCATTGATACTTATGATTTAAGAAATAATACATGGCTTCAAGCAATGTACAATATCCGCCAAAAATGGGTTCCTTTGTACCTGATGGATACATTCTGTGCAGAAATATCTAAAGCGCAGAAGTTAGAAACCATGAATGATTTCTACAAGAAGTATTTCAGTACGAAGGTGACACTGGAAGTTTTTCTAACCCAATTTGATTTGAGCATAGAGAACCATTATGAGGAAGAAGCAAAAGCAGATATGGACACTTCTTTAAATTTAGTGATGACAAAGACTGCATCTCCAATGGAAAAGCAGGCAGCACGTACCTACACCAAAGCAGTCTTTAGTAGATTTCAGGAAGAATTTACAGAGTCTTTGGCATATATTATTCAGAAAACTAAAGATGGCTGCATAAGTGAATACAACATCATGAAAGATGAAAATTCATCAGATACATTCTGTGTGACCTACAATGCTTCCAATAAGATGGCAAAATGTAGTTGCAAATACTTTGAGTTCTCAGGTATTCTATGCCGTCATATTCTAGGAGTATTCATAATAGTTGACCCACATTTACTTCCACCTGATTACTATTTAAAGCGTTGGACAAGGAAGGCCAGAGACAGTGGTTTATTAGAATACAACTGTGATAACCATCAAGATGATGCTTGTCAGTCCATTACAAGCCGTTACGATGTTCTATGTGCTGATGCCATCGGATGTGCTGAGAAAGGATCTGGATCAGAGACAGTGTACAAAGCAGCAAAAGATATCTTACAGAAGGCATATGAAGAGATTATTGTTTATGAAAGAAATCCAGCGAGGGTATCACAAAGGGACGCTATAAACATCAATGAGGATGTCATGGTTGATGATAGCATGACTGATCAGTCTTTGCCTGATTCCAGACGGAAGGTATGCCTAAATACTCCCTCCCTTCCTAATTATAAGTCTTTTTATAGAGATTCCAGTATAGACTACATACGAAGCAAAATGAGTGAATCCACACTCTAAAATATGTCTATATACATCCGTATGTAGTCTATATTGAAATCTCTAAAAAGACTTATATTTAGGAATGGAGGGAGTATTATAATTTTTTCATGAGAATCATATTCTTAAAGCAGTTAATTATGAGAGCAAAGTTGGTAATTGGTACTAGCGGTTATTGTTTTTGCTTGGTTGATCAGAGTGAGTCCTGGCCTCCTGGGGTACTTTTTATGGCTTTATGTCAATTACTAAATGCTACGTAATTCCTAATTGAAATGATTCAAAACAGGAGCTGGACGATATTTTAAACTTTTTGAGATGAACTTGCTGCTCTCAGTTTTTTCTTTTCTGACTGAAAATATGAGATGAAAAAAAAATGCTATTTCCGATTTTATCCAAAGTTTTTTTTATCAGAGGGAAGCTATGCAACAACACTGCATTTTGTTTGCCTTTTCAGGTGACTAATCTGCTTGGCCAGTTTCTTGTCTCCTCTTGGTCTCCCTGAATGTATTTTCTATTTACTGCTGGGGATTGCAGTTATCCACAATGGTATACACTGATAATTAGTTTGGTGGAGAATAGCATCTGACCCTCTCAAGATGAAGAGTGCTCCTGTGGATGGTAAATGAAAATGATTATTAGCACAGAATTGATGCTGCAGCAATATGGTTTGAATTTGATTCAGAAGAGCCTCTCAGATTGTGAACATTCTTCTTTGAGGTCGGCGCACCTATTGCCTAGGAGACTCATGTGAAGATTATGGCTGGTGGCACTGTTCAAACTAGGTAAGCAGTAAGAATTAAACCAGTGCGGCCCGTGGCAATACAATGCTACTGGTGGTCCATCACATAGTTGTTGCAATTTTTTTTTTGATAGTTTGGCTTGTAATAACTTTTAGGCGGTTAATGTAAATCGACGGGGGGAGGTGAAAACTGAAAACAATGCTATATATTTGTAACATGGAAACTGTATGAGAGGTCAGTTGCTTGTGCATGCATACTTGCAGAAGCAGTACTTGCAATTTATGAGAGTCAAGAAGTAAAAGACTTCTATTTTAGGAGATTCCCTTTTATTGCAAAAAAGAATTTACGCCTAGTCTAAATTCAGTTAATAACAAATATTATAGCTGATTCTTGATATTATATAATCATGGGGTTTGTTCTCTTTGTGGATTCTGGCCCAGCATAGCATGACAGCAGTGCAACGAGAATTGCATTACATAATGTACATGCATCATGGCTACATCATGCTTAATTGTTGATCAAATACTTGCGGGCATGGTAAAAGCATGTCACTCACAACTCCTGAATGGGCACACATAGTTTTTGCATGGATACACATACTCCCTTCGTTCCTAAATATAAGTCTTTGGAGAGATTTCACTATGAACCACATACGGATGTATATAGATGCATTTTAGAGTGTAGATTCACTCATTTTGCTTCGTATGTGGTTCATAGTGGAATCTCTCCAAAGACTTATATTTAGGAACGGAGGGAGTACATCACATGCATGAAGTTAACAGGAAGGTGAAAGCAGTGCTATATATTTGTAGAGTCCTATTACCACTGCTCCATGGATACAATACAAGTGGCCTCATATTGTCATTTCATTTTGAGGGATGTGTTAGATGCAGACTCATATTCAGTAGCTGGAATATTGGAGGGAAACAAAGATGTAGGTAGAACATCCATGTATTTTATGCATTGGGAGAAGCTGCAAAAACAGATTTACACCTGTTAACTCAGCTAGCCATTTCATCATGGGAGGATCTCATCTAGCGATCTCAAGGTGGGGGGTTCCAACGGTGATGGGTGTTGGCGTCCATCGGGAAAGGATGAAGATGAGCTCTTCACTCTTCCCCAATGGCACTGCATCGCCATTTTGCTGTGCCGGTTCTCACCAGCGTTCACACAGCTCCTCTTGACCACGTTGCCTCCCATACATATATGCCTGGTTCACATTGTCCTCTTGAGACTGCTACCTCCCATACAAATCTGTGTAGTTCACACAGTCCCCTTGATCCTCTGTTTGGTAGCACAGATCAAGTTTGGTAGCACAATATGGTCGTATCTGGTACAAACCTATTTTATTTGTTTATATATTTTAATTGTTGATATGGCCAACACTAGTTCTATTTGTACCGTCGACCACCATGACATACAAGACGTTGGTCTGATTCAAGTTAAGGCGGTTTCGCTCGTCACCGTTAGCGATAACGTGAGGCATCTTGATTTGGAGCAAATTAAGGTTGAATTAGAAGCACTATTTGGTGTTGTGCCAAAATATGGAATGCATGTCTGGATATCAGAAAAGGAAGAAAATAATTCCAACGCATACACGTTTGATCAAGGTATGCGTCAACTTGGTTGTTTGTTTTGGTTGCCACATATATCAAAGAATTAAAGCTGCTAAGCTATCCCCCCTCTCGTGCATTTGAAGTACTTTGATGTGAGTACATTCCAAGATGACACGTGTTGTACTATATCAAAGAATTAAAGCTGCTAAGCTATCTCTCCTCTCATGCATTTGAAGTACTTTGATGTGAGTACATTCCAAGATGACACATGTTGTACTACCCTTTGTACTACTATTTTTTTATGAGCGAACACAGTACAACACATTGTATTACTTGGTTTGGTTTTTAAGGATGAGTACTACGCTTTATACTACTATATTTTTTTTCTTTTGTGTGTTGCTACCATTATTTAATACAATACAATGCAGATGTTCACATATACGCACATACACTCACCTCTAAGAATCCATACACGTGCACCCTACCCGAAAACCTTCGAGATACTGAGCCTACTGAGCCGCTAAACTATCTTGAAATTGACGAAGTTACAACAGATACCTTCGTAGTCGACGGGAACGTCTCCTGTTAAACAAAATATCACCAGAGACACTGAAATAAATTCAAAAAAAAAAAATGCGAGCACCAATGCCAACACAGTACAACACATGCATGCTATTTTTCACGACTAAGGGTGACGGGATGCAACAGATATTACTGAAAATGTCATGTATAAAGAAATCGTCAGTGCACTGCCACTTTTCCGCGATCCCTAGCAGCTACATGCGTTGGGCTAGAAAACCGATCGCCCATATCATTTGGGTCAAGTTGTCGCCCATAGATTTCATATCACCGTCAAGGTAAACACCAGATCTGAAAATATGAACCCTTGCAAAGACCTTCTGGTGGCCCCACAATTTGCGGTGAGGCCACCGCCGCGGGCCGGAGTGGTCACCACTTGCGGGCCAATACCACCGACAGAGCACATCACCATTGATTACAATCTCACCGGAAATAACCATGCCCAGACCCGTCAGCGAAGGGGACGAAATGATTCGATCTGGACCAGGGTAGATCAACGGTGGCCTCGCCGCCCGCCTAGCCGTAGCACCCACGTCGGATCTATCTGTGGCCTTCCCATGGCGGCAGTGAGTGTGAGAAGCCGTCGCAGGGTCACCACACGCCGACCGGAGAGGAGATGGCGGTTCCAGGACCTTGGATCCGAGGAATGGGTTGTAGGCACCAGGGTGAGGCAGCTCACGTCCTCGCCGCCACCGTCCTCCGCGAGGCTTAGCCTGGCGGCCTCCTTCAACAACGGCAAGGAAGGTAGTAGCAGAGACAAAGGCTAGGAGCGACGGCAGTTGTGACCTCCGGAGTGGCTATGTGTTTGTAACTATGGGTGAACTGATTTTACGTTGTTTGCCCATTTTTGCATCTACTCTCTTCATCTCAAAATATAAGAGCGTTTTTGACACTAAATCATGCGGCACAAACAACATTTACATATTTGCACCGGGAAACTTAATGATCAAGTCATGGAAATGCCCATGGGCATCATACAATAAATTGCACACGCAACAGACTCAAAGGTCCAGCATCTGCACCATATATGTATAGCCCCTTCATTCTCCATGGATGAAGTATATGCAAAGCTCTGCCTCTTCATCGAGTAGAAATCGATACAATGGTGCTATATGATTAGCTTTTGTGCAAGCTTATTGCTCCTTAAACAAAATTGACAAGGGGAATATATTAATAGCGCGAAGATACCAATTACACCCAGCCTTTGCAACAACGCAATATCGTAAAGACATTACGGATGCACACAGCCAAATGACCAAGAAGATCTCGCTACAGTGATCAATTCCCAATAGCTGCAGCATGAAACACCATCTAGAAAACTCATGAAGTCCAAATTCTCCAAAAACGACGCCTCCAAGAAGGAAATAGTGCACAAGCATCATCGTCGCCCAATCCTAGATCTTAGGTTTTCACCTTGGAGAAAAATTACACACTCAAAACAATGCCTTCGACAAGGTCACTGCGAGGTACAACCAATTAAGGCCAGACCGTTTTCACCCTAAAAGCTAAGGCTACTCCGCCTGTGCTGCCACCCCCGCTTGCCGATGCCGCTGCTACGAGTCACGAATCACCAAGAAAAATCCTCATCGCCACGAAGACTTGATCTGCCATTACATGGCCTCAGACCTCAACTGCCACGACGTTCTCCGCCACTGTCTTTACGACGGAAATCGAAATGCCGACATGTCTCATAATGTCAATAGATACCGAAGCTTCATGGCACACCCTCCTAAAGCCACTCGGGATGAAATAGGGGTGCACAAGACCAAATCCCATCCGATCCAGCAATCTACAAGTGTCAAGCACCTAATAAAGATCTCCAGCGGAGCATTCCGGAACTCGTCAATGGCCAGACCTGCCATTGTCAACGCGGCAGATGCCACATCTCACACCTCCATATCCAGGTTGTCACCAACGCCAACTGAGAAAAAACGACACCCTCGGGTGTCGCCGCGGTCGTGGCCGAATAGAGTCTGGGTCATGAGACTTGCTCCTTCTTAATTACATCTATTTGAGCAATATATGTGAGATATTGGAGGAAAACAGAGAAGACATAAAATCTTTTTTTTTTGGCATGCATGATGCTTTGGTGGGCACCATGAAAAAAAAACTCAACAAGTATGAAACTCAGATCATCATTGGGACGCGGCGATTTGGCTCCCAGTCCAGATGCTCCGGTGGATGAACAGTAAAATAAAATAAAAATCCAAAAACAAATTGCATGCAAGATGCTCGAATGCATTATTTCGTGTCAAATTTGGTGGTGTTTGTACATTTGAATAGCTCTCAGAAAAAAAAATTAGGCCCGTGAGAAAGTTAAAAACCCGCACTGTTCAAAGCTTATTTTGACTTTTTTTGCCACTAGCTACTGGAATGTAATTTACCCACAAAAATTTTGCACACACCTGGCTCACTCAAGCATCTTGCATGATATAAAAAAGCAGACTTTTCGAATTTATTTGCTATTTTTGTTTTATTTTACTGTTCATGAGAGAGATGAGCCCGGCCTTAGAGATGAAATTATCCTCATCATGGTTCTCAGTTTAAGTGTTACATACTCAGATTCTTTTTAACAAGACATCAAAGTGTCAAACCAATGATTGATCCATGATGGCCGGAGGTACCACCACCCTATATATATCCAACCAATGATAGTTTTGGTTGGTTCTTAAGGCATCAGCAGTGTGTAGAGGCAGCCCAGCCTCTAAGCTGGGTCCCGCATATGAGCTTCTAACCTTAGCATCTGAAGCTGCGTGTGTTTACAAGCCGAAGCCCACCTTTCAATTAAAAATAATATATGTTCCTTGTTTGGCTGATGAGCAGCACATACAACACCAGCTGACAGGTGGGTCTAGACCATTACTTTTGAGCTTGGGAACGGCCTCTTACGCTAGCGTCGATGCTAGTGTTTTTGGCTTGGAGGCAGCTGCGACGCTAGCGTTTTTGGCTTGGAGGCAGCTGCTACACGCTTGAAGGTGGCCTTAGAGGCGGAAATATCACACACTGTGGATGCTAGTAGCAGGAACAGCTTTGTAGATACGCACAACTAATAGGTTCCATACATTCTATAGCTGCTAGCTGTTCATCACAAGGATATTCGGAAAGAGTTGAGAACTGAAACACTCGGACCACATGGACTCGCACCACATGATATTGCTGATCGAGACCATCACACTATTAACTAAATACACGTACAATGTTTTGGAGAAGAATTTTTTTGAACTTCTGATTGATATATAAACCTATACATGATCTTTCCATTAACAAATGAACACATATCCTGTTAGAATCCTTTACAACATGTGGATCCCTAGTTCAACATCAGCATCTGCTAGACTGCTACTGGTCAGATCTTATTCACACTCACATGTTAATTAATACAGCAAAGCCATTGATTAAATTAGTGCAAGAGTTAGCTTCTAGCACTAGTATAGACTGGTGCTATTTGGAGTGTACAACCAGCCTCTTTGCGACCAACCGGATGCCAGCATTTTGCTGATAGTCATATATTTCCAGCGAGAAGAACGCATCCAGCCTGTTCCCCCGAACAAACAGCGAGTCCAGTTCGGCAGCATCCACCTTGCTAAAAGCTAGCTTCTGAATGTTACCGCTCGGCTCTTTCCGGTATATATCTGTCGAGTAGGGTGAAGCATCGCTGCTGGCAGTGGTAGAGATGCTGCAAAAGCAATTCAACATTACAAATCAGACAAGTGAGGCAGTAAATCAGAGACCAGAGACGGAAAGGGGAATAGGTCTCACTTGAGGCGAACGGTTGGCCGATTCACATAACCGTACTTCTTTATCAAGGGTCTCCACTCAGAAGTGGTACCAGATTCTTGTAAAAATCGCTGGGCCTGATTATCACAGAATTCTAGAACTTTGCTTAGATTCTCGGGGATATCAACCACCATGTTCAACTTTGGACGACCTGCCGTGTCTAGGAACTTTGTACCGACTCCAAACTGGACTTTCAAGCCCGCACAGCAAAGGTGTAGTGGACTATCTTTGTGCTTGATCAATGTTCTTCGATTAAATTGGTAAGAAGGGGAAGTAGAAATCTTGATGCACTCAGTTGATACATCATCTGGCTCGAGGAACCCAGAATGACCACTGAAACTCGCATCCATCTGCATAGAAGCATCTAATTTCATCTCCTCAATGTGGGATATCAAGTCACTAGGTTCCCCGTTGGATGCACGATCAACTGATTCTTGATTATCTTGATCTGCAGTTAAGCCGTTGACTTGAGAAACAGTACGTTGTCGTTTCGAAGAATCAGGTGATGAGTTTGCTTCAAGATTCTTCACCTCAGGAGAAGTAGCTCCATCAGTTTTGCTTCTTGTAATTGCACCCACAAGGTTCTCAACAATAAGCACTTCAGGAAGACTTGCCTCCTGTTAGCAGAATTTCAGGATTTAGTCAGATTGATTGTCTTGAAACATCAAATAGATTAATGGAGTCTAGAAACATGTCATAATGATATGATTCTTCATTGGTTCTTTATTCTCCTAGTTAGTACTCCCTCTATCCAATCACATGACGCACACATATTACGAGCTTCAACTTAGAATCAATTTGACCAACAAAACATGTGTTATATCATATATGTCACAAAAAGTATACCATCCAATTCGTACTAAAATGTAATTTCAAATGGTACAGTTTTCGCAACATATAATTAATATATTATTGATGAAAGATGGTCAGAGTTTAATCACGGAAAACGAGCGCGCCATTTAAATAGGGACGGAGGGACTATTATTTCTGCCAGTACTTCAAGATCTTGAAGTTCAATGCGAGTTTGCAGAGCCCAGCTATTATAATCTGTACAAGGATGTTTTTCTTTGTTTTGCAAAAAAGTAACAACAGCAATTATCAAAACAGGGAACATATTAAGAATATGAAAGATGTGTTATAAGTTGATGATGCCCCTGCCACTGATACAAGGTCTATATTGCAATAGCTAAATCTCAACAGTCCATTAAAGCTACTCCAGATGACCAATGCATGTGAAAATGGCTGGAAAAACCACCATAGTAATTTCAGGGAAACAAAAGTAACAGAAGGCAACCATCCAGCAATACATTAAACAATGATTAAATGGTTCATGAAGGTTGTCTGAACAATAGGCAGTTAAACAAACCTACCAGGAATAACACTGTAGCACAATATTTGAGAACTTCAAGGTTCATCCTGACATCATCCAGGCTCCTGTAGATAGATTGCAAAGCAAGTTAGTACAAAATCATTCACTACAGTTTCATGTAAGAAATACAAAAATCATAGGCAATGATAATATCAACTTGTAACTATTAATTGGTAGTTAATGATTTTCCTTGCAGAAGGGAATGCAAATGAAACTTAATACAAAACCGAGCAGAAGTTGGCACAATCATGAGCGCACTGAGCAACAGATGTAACTCACGTCAACCAGATAGTTGTTCGCAACAGTCAATTTGTAATAAGAGTAACAATTGATGGGGCGACATATAATTGTGACATCTCTTGAACTCTGCATGTTACACCAATAAAGAAGAATCATGTAACAGTCTTTGCCTTTTAGGGGATACTGATTTTTAGATGAGGCACCTAAGATCGCATGGGGCAAAATCCAGGTTGGATTGGATATGGGTATACTAAGTGACATGATGCTGCAAGACATATAATAGGCTGGGCCTCATACAATTAACAATTGTGACATCTCTTCTGCTCAGCATGATATATCGGTAAAGAAGAATCATCGTAGGTCATGTAAATAGTTTAGGAGATATAATTTTCAGACAAGCGTCTAGTATGGGAAGGGACAAAAATCAGGGGTGGATTGGATCTGGGTATCCTAAATTACATAAAATTACATCATGCTGCAAGACATGTTAGATAGGTCGGAAGTCAAATGAGGCATT
>LR738713.1:122727583-122747499 GCA_902687465.1 Secale cereale | reverse complement strand
AAAAAAAAAAAAAAAAAATTGTATCACACTATCCCGACATCCCAAGTAGCAGCATGCAAGATATGCTAATCTGAGGAACATGACAAAGTGAACGAACAATGGATAGCAACCTAGCAAGGCATGTTCCAGGAAATGAATTGAACTGATACTAAGTGTGTGTATATGTGCTACACAAGTGGGCAAAGGTGACAAACTGACAATTAGACCTAGATGTTTCAACAAAGCATTCAGAATTCAGTTGAAATTATAACTTCTGGATCAACATAACATCTACCTGTGCTTTTGCCGTCCTAAGCCAAAGTAATTTGCCAAGGTTGCCATCTGTGGATACAATAAACAAGATAAGAACATCTGAATATTCCTTGTCACAATAAGGAACTGTCAACTGTTTATTTTCTGAGAACTTTCAGTAAAGGTGGAAAGGTCATATGATTTTCAGCTCGAGTGAAAGCTCTTAATTGTCCATATAATTCCCATTTTTCATCTAAATCAAAATCTCCTTTTACAAATTATATATAAGTAACTCTACATCAACACAAGCTGTTTACCTTCATGTCTCCTGCTCTCCTCCCAAACCGTTGGGTAAGCAGAGGTAGTGTGTCGATCGTCCCCTTCGGCTCCGGAGGTGTCCGGCCAATCTCGATGAACGCTTCCCTTATTCTTGGCACATCAAACCTCACAATGTTGTGCCCGGCCCAAACCCTCCCTGTCCGAAATTGGCAAGATTGTTGTCGTGAGAACTTTCACAGAAACAACTTAAAAAGCAGACATTCAGGTTCAGACCTAAATAAAGACGATGCTTCTAACTTCCCCTTGTGTGGATTTCATTTATGTATGATCCTACAACAATTATACTTAAAAAAAAAACACAACGTGTGCACCTATGTTTATTTCCTGAGAATATGCACGCATTTGTACCGACAACCTTGCATCTGAGAAAGGTTGCAGAGGTCTTCAATTACAAGCCATAGGCAGCAAGAACTGCAACCTCATTCACTAGACATAAATTAAAGAACTGTCTGCATAAGACGTATCATTGCTAACAGGCTCCTGCAACACTCCACGAATTCACATGCACACACTACTGTAGAGGCCTATTGCCATGAAAGCACGCTGATGGTGTCGCCTTTCCATAAGTCCTATGGGGAGAACTGCGCGTAGAAAACAGGAAGACCAACCGTTCATTCAGAGATTGGGTGAGGAAATTCAGATAGTGCCCAGCCTAGCTACTGCTGCTGTTGCTGACCTTAATTACATTCCGACCGGGCTCCTTCCCCGTTAGGCTTGCTAATCATTATTATTGATTACTAAGTCCTTGCCGTGTAGGAGCCGAGAACCAGCTCCCAGTGTCGAAACAAACAAAAAACTAGATGGCGCGGGGCGCTCACCGTGCAGGAGGTCGTAGACCTTGTCGGCGACGTCGCAGAAGGACGGCGCGGCAGCAACGGCGTCGCGCGTGATGCCGTTGCAGCGCACGGAGGCGGCGGAGACGACGCCGAGGTCGGCGGGGCGCACGAGCGTGGCGTAGCAGGCGACCTCGACGAGGCGGCGCGGGCACACCAGGATGGCCCCGAACTCGAGCAGCGCGTAGCCCTGGCCGGCCCGCTGCGGCACGGACGTCTCCAGGTCGAAAAAGGCGATCTCGGGCCCCCCCGCCTGCGGCCCCGCCGTCGACCCCTCCTCCACCCCAGCTGCAGGTACAGACGCCGTCGCCATTTTGGTAGATGCCAAGGGAGGGAAGAGGCAGGTGGTTAATGGAGGCGGCCTCAGGTCGGCAAGCGCTGGATAAATAGGAGAAGGCGGCGGCAGCTCAGGCGAGGGCTTGCGTGGGAGGTGGGGATGGAAGGAAGGTGGCGTGACGGGAGCGGCGGCGACGAGGGGGCGGATGAGGAGAGGTTTTGGACGAAAGGCCGCGGTGCCGTGGAGGTTGGGGACGGAATAGGAGTTGTACTTGGATTTGGGTTTGCTTGTTGTACGGGAAAAGTTACGCAAAGCTTGAGTCTGTTTTCTCCTCTGATGAATGGCCAGCACGGCGTCAGCCGACTGATTTTGGAAAAAGAAATTTAGTCGGCTGCCGCACTGTCTTTGTTTTTAAACATAAAGGACTCTATTCACGTAGGTGCATTTACAGAAAGACGCGTGGAGGGAATCACGCTAGAAAAGAGAGGATGTCCTTGTCTCGATATTGACCTGATCGTGTATAAGGGCATGTACAATAATTGATAAGATAGTTTTAACTTAAATCTTGCATGTAATTTAGAGATGACAAAAAAACATGCATACAATGGGTCATCTCTTAGCCTTATCTTTAATAACTAGTTATTCCTAAAAACATGGTGAGACATATTGTGCTAAGAGATCATCTCTTGTCTTCTCTTAATTAAGAGAAGACAAACTTTCTATTATGATTTATCTCTCGTCCATCTCATCATTTATCCTACATGGCATTGCTAAGATAGAATAATTGTACATGCCCTAAGCAACGAACAACTAAGGTTGCGTTTGGCAGCAAGATTTTTTCAAAGTTTTCTTACAATACTGCGGTTTCTGAAAAAAACAATGGTTTTGAATACTTTGATGTGTTTGGCTTTAGGAAAAACAGAAGTTTTATAAACCATGGTATTTTTGATGTATTGGAAAAAGAGGTCTGGACCTCTTTTTTCTAAACCGAACAAAGTGCGGCTGACATCGCCGTCTACGTTGAGATAATTATACCTGATGAGATCGCCTCCTACTTTCCCTCTGTCTACTATCTCGTAAACCAATTCTGTTATATCTCCTGTTTATTAGCCGATTCTATTTGATCGCGCACGTATAGTCGGTCTCTTGGGTGGTTCTTCTTCCATTCGGGAGTACAAATGGTACATGTACACGCACATAGAATTTTGACCCGACTGGAAATACATGCACGTATAGAAATGATATGATGGCAACGTCCTAAGATTGTATTACTTTAATCTAGTCGATTAATGAACTTAAGTTGCCGGGTGCTCTTGGTCAATCATGTACGTCCTTGTTAAATACTTGGTCAAAACTTTGGTAAAACAATAGCGGTCAAACACATGTAAAACTGAGAAATACATTGGTTTTAAGAAACTGCAGTATTCCTTGCCCACTCATCGAAATACTACGGTTTTCAATTACCACAGTTCTCTAAAAACTTTCGTGCCAAACTAGGCCTAAGGATCTTTTTTTATACGAAGAGCTAAGCGAGCTTGATGATCAACTTTTACATTGTTGCTCTTGTTGATATGAGTGGTCCTGTTGCAAGTGAAAGAAGGAGAGGCCTGATCGATGCAAGGATAGATTTATTCTTCCAGTGTCCTAGAGAAGTGAACACTGTTGGTGACCCTACCGCGAAAACTAACACCGAGCAGTCGGCGCAAAATTGTGGGCTATGAACTTGAAGAAGATCTAGTAGCTTTGTAGCTAGTAGAAGCCTGTGGGTTTCAGCTAGCTTGGAGGGGTGATGAAGCTAGAGGCGAAAGCGCAAAGACGTGTGGCTACTGGAGGTGTTGATTGTTCTGCATGATGATAATTACTCTAAGCCACTTTGTCTCATTTCTGAATCTACACCTCTCTCTGAGACTGCGTTCACAAAAGATAAAGTTCCCTGCAAATTTATTAGGGCCCTGAGCTTTTGAAGATGTTGGAGAAGCTTATAGTTGTGCATGTGCTTGTTCGCTTTCTTGCTGCCGAGTGGAGTCATCGTCTTCTAAGTTGGTTGCTTTAATTATTGCATTTGCCGTTGCATACACCTAGGAAGGCCTACACAATTTCCTGCAAAACAAAACATCGTTCCGGACTTTCCAAAGACACCACATGAAATTGTAGAGTGTAGTCGAGTTTATTTGTGGATGTTGGGATGTAACCAAATCATGAATAATTTCAGGAATAGAATGATAATGACCAGCCATAAATTCAATTTTAATAAACCAAGGATAGCAGAACCAAGCAACTTTCGAAAAAGGACAAAGAAACAACATATGCATTTTATCTTCTAGGTTGCCACATCTAGAACCGTTTTTTATTGATGTGTTTGGAGTACCTACTTGCCCTCTTATCCATAGGAAGCGCTTTCCTAATAAGCCTCCAAGCAAATGTCTGAATTCTTGGCGCCATTTGTTTATCCTCTCATACCTTATTAAGAAGAAGAATGACCTGCATAGGAGCAATTTTGGGCTTTTACCTTGGTGGAAGCTGAAGGTTGTTGAAGCAGTGCTTGTAAGCACTTTTGGAAATAATTCACCTGCAGGAGTTAGTTTCCAAACCAAAGCATCTTCTCCATTTGCATTAATAATAGGGTTTTGTAGAATGGAATTTGCCATTTTAGGGTTGAACAGAGAATTAATCAGATTTGTGTTCCAATTCTTTTAACCTGGGATCCACAGATCTTTAACTTAGAGCCGGATAGGCAAAATGTTGTTGTTGTATAATGAGATTAATATAAATAGTTTCCCAACCCGTAAACCAAGGTGAACTCCAAATAGAACTACTACCATCGACAATTTGGCATATTGAAGCCGAGATTAGGGGAGACTTTACATTTAGAACTGCAGACCAAAAGGTAGATTTAGGTTTGTTCGATTTGGCTCCCCAAATGGATGTGTCGTGATGCTACTTTGCCTTGAGAATCTATGTTAGCTGATTTTGTGGTTCTTTCGCCAATCTCCATGCCATCAAGAGGACAAGTCCTTAGTTGATTGCTTGCAAATTTCTAACACCAAGGCCGCCAACTTTTTTCTCAATACATACATCAGCCCATGCCCTAAGGCACAAGCTTCTAGTAGTCTGATCATCTTGAACACCTATCCACCAAAAGTTCATTATATTTGTTGTGATTTTTGCAAGAATTTTCTTTGAAAAAGAATGGTGGACATCTAACAGATAGGAATGGAAGAAAAGACATATTTTATAAGAGTTAATCTTGCTGCATGTGAGAGCTTGTTGGCTTTATATGTGCTAAGATTGGTTTTATATTTATCGTAAACATAGTTATCAGCAGCTGATCTGTCTTTGGAGGGTAAAACAAGAGGATGGCCTAAATGAGGAAAGAACTGTCAATTTCTCGAGGTGGGAAGATTCTTGTAATATCTTCTTTAACCTTCATAGTAACATTTTTATTGAATAAGATACCAGATTTACTCAAGTTTGGAGTTTGCCCTAAATCATGACAAAAATGGCCTAAAATGTGTACGATAGTAGTAGCTTCCTGCATATTAGCTTTTCCATAAACAATTAGGTCATCCTCAAACACCAAAGTGTGAATAGGGGGTAATTTTGTCCAAGTGAAATATCTATGAGGTGATTAGCTTGCAATGCGTCTTGTAACATGAGGCATAGCTCATTTACTACAAGAACAAGAAGATAAGATGACAAAGGACATACATGTCTAATTCCTCGGGTACTATTGATTTTTTTTCAAATGATTGTCCATTAATGATCACATACAGGGTTGGTCCTGAGATTTTGGGGTCCGGGGGCGAAACTAGAACCGGGGCCCCTTAATACAAATCTCACTTGTGATATTTGTAGGCCTCCCATTGGTTTACACACATATGCAGATATCTTAAATATGCATATGCTTCTTATAGTATGACAAAAATAATCAAATGAGGCAGCAATGCATACCTAAGCCATCATCAACACATCATGTGCCTCCTTATACATGTTCTTCTTGATAAGTTCTTTTGTTTTTTATGAAGCATTAGAACCATCTTGCATATATAATGAGAACCGTGAGTCAAATATCCTTAACACTGTGAGAAAATCATTGAATAGAAAATTCAATACTAGATTGCTTATTATCATATGCAGATCTAAAAACATCATGTCCACTTTTATCCTCAAGATCTAAGATGATTTTTCTATGGAGAAGAACCATATGAATGGCTTTGAGAAAATTCAATACTAGATTACTTATTATCATACGCTAGATAAATATAGGAGAAGGCGGCAGCTCCGGCGAGGGCTTGCGTGGGAGGTGGGGCTGGAAGGAAGGTGGCGTGACGGGAGCGGCGACGACGAGGGGGGGATGAGGAGGAGAGGTGTTAGACGGAAGGTCGCGGTGTCGTGGAGGTGGGGGAAGGGATGGGAGTTGTACTTGGATTTGGGTTTGCTTGTTGTACGGGAAAAGTTACGCAAAGGTTGAGTTTATTTTCTCCTCTGATGAATGGCCAGCACGGCATCATCAAACTGATTTTTGAAAAGGAAATTTAGTCACTGTCTTTTTTGTAAACATATAAAATACTTTATTCATATTGGGTGCATTTTACAGAAAGACGCATGGAGGTAATCACGCCAGAAATAGAGAGGATGTCCTTGTTAGGATATTGACCTGCTTGTGTACATAAACAACAGACAACTAAGGATCTTTTCTGAGTACGAAGAGCTAAGCGAGCTTGCTAATCAACTTTTACATTGTTGCTCCTGTTGATATTGAAGGAAATATGCCAAGATGCAATAATAAAGTTGTTATTTATATTTCCTTTATATCATGATAAATGTCTTTTATTCATGCTAGAATTATATTAACCGGAAACTTAATACATGTGTGGAATGTGGATACATAGACGAAACACAGTGTCCCTAGTAAGCCTCTACTAGACTAGCTCATTAATCAATGATGGTTGAGTTTCCTAACAATAGACATGTGTTGTCATTTGATTAATGGGATCACATCCTTAGGAGAATGTGATGGAAAATACCCATTCGTTAGCTTAGCATTATGATCGTTCAGTTTTACTGCTATTGTTTTCTTTATGTCAAATACATGTTCCTCCGACTATGAGATTATGCAACTCCCGGATACCGAAGGAATGCCTTGTGTGCTATCAAACGTCACAATGTAACTGGGTGATTATAAAGATGATCTACGGGTATCTCCGAAGGTGTTTGTTGAGTTGGCATAGATCGAGAATATGATTTGTCACTCCGAGTATCGGAGAGGTATCTCTGGGCCCTCTCGGTAATGCACATCATAAGAAGCCTTGCAAGCAACGTGACTAATGATTTAGTTGTGAGATGATGCATTACAGAACGAGTAAAGAGACTTGCCGGTAATGAGATTGAACTAGGTATGAAGATACCACGACCAAATCTCGGGCAAGTAACATGCCGATGACAAAGGGAATGACGTATGTTGACATTACGGTTTGACCGATAAAGATATCCGTAGAATATGTGGGAACCAATATGAGTATCCAGGTTCCGTTGTTGGTTATTGACCGGAGAAGTGTCTTGGTCATGTCTACATAGTTCTTGAACCCGTAGGGTCCGCACGCTTAACGTTCGATGACGATTTGTATTATGAGTTATGTGTTTTTGGTGACCGAAGTTTGTTCGGAGTCCCGGATGAGATCATGGACATGACGAGAGTCTCGAAATGGCCGAGAGGTAAAGATTGATATATTCGAAGATGGTATTCGGACACCAGAATGGTTTCGGAGTGGTTCGGGTATTTTTCAAAGTACCGAGGGGTTACCGGAACCCCCCAGGGAAGTATTGGGCCTTCATGGGCCTAAGGGAAGAGAGAGGGCAGCCCACAAGGGGGTGGCGCCCCCCCCCCACAAGGGGAGTCCGAATAGGAAGGGGAGGGGGCGCGACCCCTATCGTGGTTCTAAGTCTGACAGTACGAGTAGGGGGTACGTAGGAGGAGGCAAGGTCCTAGCTACGGCGAGATTGTATGCAAGGTGTTTTATGAGTTCAGGCCCTTCTCGGAAGAAGTAAAAGCCCTACGTCTCGGTGCCCGGAGGCGGTCTACTGGAATGTATAGGTGTGTTTGAGTTACAGGGGGTGCGAACCCTTGTACTGGAGGAGGGGGTGGCTTATATAGAGTGCGCCAGGACCCCAGCCATCCCCACGTTACAAAGGGTTCAATGTACATAAAGGCAGGGCGTTACTGATAACGCTTGCAATAAAGAGTGATAAAGGCATTCATTGTCACAAAATGAATGCAGGACCGTTGTTGTCCTAAGGGACCTTTGACCTTCGGGAGTCGAGTGTCCTTGAATGGTCGAGTGGAGTTGACTCGTCTGAGAGAGGGTATACGGTCGAGTGAAATGTCCTCTTGGGTCGTAACAGTCGACCGTTCCTGCTGTCTTCGAGTTGTCTCTTGAGCTTCTGGGGTAGTGGCCTTGGGTGGGGTACCTGGGTCAGGCCCGCGACCCCACCCTAGGTCTGTAACATCATCAGTATCCCCCGAATGGATAGAGGTTCGAGTGGAGGAGAGTGTTGAAGTTGGCCTTGGCTCGGGTTTGATGCCCCTGGGGGACCTTTCTTTGAGTTCGTGGACCAGACTGACTCTTCAACCTTGACTTGATCGCCTTAATCGATTCAAGAACTACCGAGTGTACATGTTTGTGTTGACCGTCGAGTGAACTTTGTGCGCGGCTCCGAGCGTCGACGGGGTGCGCAGTTTTTGGCGCGATTGGCCGTTCTCTGACCTTCGGATTTTGCGGGATTTGAAATTTGGGGAAGCGTGTGATACGTCCAAAACGTATCTATAATTTCTGCTTGCTCCATGCCTCTTTTGTGTGATATTGCTATGATATTTATGCACTTCCATACACTTTTGATCATATTTGGACTAACCTATTAACTCAGTGCACCCCAGTGCCAGTTTCTGTTTTCTGCTGTTTTTGTATTTCACGTTTTCCCATTATGTAAATTGCCAGAAAAATCCCGGGAAAAATATATAAAAAATCAGCGTTCCGGAAGCTTCCATGCGGCCAAAGTAGGGCCAGAGGGGGCCCACAGGGGCTCCAGGCGACCAGAGGGGGCGGCCCCCCTCCTGGCCGCGCCGCCAGGGCGCCTGGGCCCCCCTTACCTCCTCTGGTGACCCCCTTTGGCATATATTTACATCGCGTCCCGAAACCCTCGATTCCAGACCCCTTTTCTCCAGAAGCTATTCCGATCTCCGCCGCCATCGCCACCAAGTTTCGGGGGACCAGAATTCCTGTGCCGGCACCCTGCCGGGACGGGGAAGTGCCCCCGGATTCATCTCCATCGACGTTGCTTCCTCCCTCCATGATGCGGGAGTAGTTCCTCCTCGGGGCTGAGGTTTCTACCGGTAGCTATGTGGTCAATTCTCTCTACCATGATGTGATCTTCGTTGTGATCATAGGCTATGTTAATCTAGGGTGATCCCATGATATTTCCCTTTCCTCTATGTATTGGATTGATGTACTCACTTGTCTTTATCTAGTATAATCTCCGAGACCAAGGTGACAGCGGTCTATTGGACATGGATTAGAAGAATATTTTCATGAGTGATTTCCTCTTTTGTGTGTGGATTGAATATTGAGAGTCTCTTGGTGCTTGTCTTTGACTATCCTTGAGATATGTTGTGGTGATTGTGGTACTCTCTTTGGATGGCCGAGGTGACATTGGGAAATCCATAGATTGAGAACTACGAACTTAGAGGTGTGCTTTTGTAGCCCTACATAATTCTCGTCCTCTCTTGACCACAAAGGAATGACCTCCGAGTGCGTCCCCCTTGCATGTTTTATGGGAAATATCATCTGATTCGATTATGTTAATGTTGTTGGGAGTTGCCACTAGTGAAAGTATGAAGCCTAGGCCTTGTTTCCACCATTGCAATACCATTTGTGCTCACGTTTACCACTTGTTTGCTTGCTTCACTTTTTATTACAGATTTATATTACTTTGCTTTGCCACTCCTATCATCCATATTTTACCATCTCTTCGCCGAACTAGTGCACCTATACATCTGACAAGTGTATTAGGTGTGTTGGGGACACAAGAGACTTCTTGTATCTTGATTGCAGGGTTGCTTGAAAGGGGTACGTTCAACCTCCACTTCCCTGAGTTCGATAAACCTTGGGTTACTCACTTAAGGGAAATTTGCTGCTATCCTACAAACCTCCGCTCTTGGAGGCCCAACACTGTCTACAGGAATAGAAGCGTGTAGTAGACATCAAGCTATTTCTGGCGTCGTTGCCGGGGAAGTGAGGTAAGTGAAGGTGCCTTCTCTAGATCTTGCAATTAAATCTTTTTGTTTCTTTTTTTTATTTCACTAGTTATGTTTATGGAAAATCGCAATCTTAGTTCGCTGCTTGGGGAAGGCCGCTTTACCACACCCGTGGTAGAGAAGTCTCCTCCACCTACTGAATGTATCCCGTTCAAAATACCACTTGGGATAATTGAAATAATTAGGAATGATTGGTATGATGGGACCGTCAATCCTAGTATTCATTTGTTGAAACTTACAGAACTTTGTGATTTGTTTAAGATTTCAGGTTTGACAAGAGATGGAGTCATGAGGAAATTATTTGCCTTGTCACTGAAAGGAAAAGCATTGGAATGGTATAGGCTACTAGATGACTCTCACCTGCTGGATTGGGAAGAGATCCAGTCTCTCTTTTACTCCAAGTTTTATCCTCTTCATGAAGTCCATGAGAATGGGAATTATGTTTATAATTTCTATCCTCATGACGGAGAGAGCATAGCTCAAGCTTGGGGGAGACTGAAAACGTTAATGCTAAAATGTCCTAACCATGGGCTCCCCAAAGATATGATTATTACTAATTTCTATGTGAGGCTCTCTCGACAGGATAAAGATTTGCTCGATGCTTCCTCTATGGGTTCTTTCACAAACGAAAAGATTGATGCTAAATGGAAACTCCTTGAAAGAATTCAACGCAACACTGAAGATTGGGAGATCGGCAAAGGTAAAGAGTCAGGTATAGTTTATGAGTATGATTGCATTAAGTCCTTTGTTGAAATTACAAGTTTTAATAAGTTTAGTGCTAAGTTTGGGCTTGATTCTCAACTCCTTGTTGATTTCCTCAAATCTTTTGCTTCACATCTTAATATGCCCAAGGAGGATTGGATCAAGCATCATGAACCTTTTAAAGAGATTTGCAAAGAAAATGAAATTGTTCATGATGATTGCAACATGCATGATCCAATTCCTAAAAATGAAGTTTTATATAAGCATGTTAATTTTTGTGGAGTGGATAGACCTTGTGAAAGGCCTATGATTGAAGAAGAGAAGTATTGTAAGCAACATAAGCATGAAAGAACAATCACTTGGGTCAAAGATTTAAATGAAATTGCTAGAGAATTGTGTGACCTTTATCCTTTTGCTTGTGAACTTTGCTGTATAGAGGGTCACTTTAATTTTTAATGCATGCACTTTCAAAACATAATTGTTAACCAGTTATGTGATAACATGATCACCTCTGATCTTTATGATGAGCTTATGTTATTTTTGATGTGTGAAGAGTTATCAGAAAAGACTTCTTGGCTAGATGTTAATGCCATAGGAATAAAAAACACTTTGCAAAATTGCCATCTCTATTGTGTTGTTAATTGCCATGAAAATGATTATATAAGTAAGATTAGAAAGGAGGGAACTTTACCAAAGTATAAAAATGTCTCTTATATTTCTGCTAATAAAAAGGAGAGTTTCTCCCAAGTTTCTCCTATTGTTTCTAATGATAAACCAGGATATGTGGAGAAGCTTCATCTCCAACCACTCCCTCCTAAGGTGAATAATAATAAAAAGAAGAGGAGGAGGAAAAGGAGCAAGAAGGAAGAAGAATGGGTATCAACCTGGCCTGAGCATATTCCTCCCATCAACTTTTATCCTAACGGTTGTAAGTTTAAAGAAGAAGGTGAAGTTTATTGCCTTAATTATCATCTTGATGATACATCCGTAGGTACTATTGAAGATGATTTTGATTATGATATGCATGTTACTTATTGTGATTGGGAAAATGATGATAATGCTACTTATGATCTTGAAAATCTTTTTGGTACCAACTCTGAAAGTGATGATATGGAAAGCTCTAAGCTTGGGGATGATAGGATTGCAAATCCTTTACCCACTAGTGATGTGATAATTGATAATTCTTTTGCTAGTAAGAATAAATAAAACATGTTTACAAATATAGTTGCTAGCAATGATAATGCTCTTCTCTACTATGATGATGTTATAACTCCAATCTATAGTGATTATAAAGGTACCTATGACATAAGGAGAAATTATCCTTATGAAACTTGTCATAATCATGGAGGAAATTACTCCCTTGTTGAACACCATCTTCCTAATACACAATTAATCTATAGTGTTCAAGTTGTTTATGATAGTCCTACTCCCACTATTACCAATGAGAAAGATTATGCTTATGTGGAGAGTAAGAGTACCTTTTTGCATGTGGATCATGGTAACAATGCTTTATGTGATGCTTATATTGTTGAGTTTATTCGTGATCCCACTGAAAATTATTATGAGAAGGGAACATATGCTTATAGATATTTCAATAATATCAAGTTCCCTCTCTTTATGTTGAAGGTTTTGAAGCTACACTTGTTTTGTCTTCCTATGCTTATTGCTTTGTGCTTCAATGAATTATTCTATTGCAATATTCCTATGCATAGGAATCATGTTAGGCTTAAATGTGTTTGGTATTTGCTTCTTGATGCTCTCTTTTGTTCTTCAGCTCTTATTCCTACGAGAGCATCATTAAAGTCTTAAGCCTATCTTTATGGCTATAAAGAAAGAGCTCTAGGGAGACAACCCTTGTTATCTTTGCTTTCAATTTTTAGTGGTCTTGATGTTTGTTACTACTGTGGCAACATCATTGTATCTTTATTTTTTAGCTTTGTGCCAAGTTTAGCCTCTGATTGCAAGGAAGTTCAAAAGTTGTGACGTGCAGTCCAGAAAACAGATTATGTCCTTGGACAGAAAAATTTGTATAAAATCACCAAATCATCTTTTTGATCTGAATTTTTTTGACAGCGTGCTCTATACAATTGGCTTTCGGGCGTCTGTCCTGAGTTTTTTGATTTGAGTTGCAGAAGTGCCCCGAAAAAATTTATTTACTACCTCCTGGTCTGTTTTTCACAGATTATGTCCTGTTTTGCCTTTTCTTCGTTTTGCAGACCTTAAGCTTGCTTTTTCTTTGCAAAAAACCTTTTGACAATCTTGAGAAACAGTAGCTATTCAAGATTATCCTTATTTCTAGTAGGGAAAAATTATTTTATTGTGGGTACTAACCTCGCTAATCAGATTATGACGAGTTATGTATGAAGGGAGTTTTCAAGTGTGCGAGGGAAGATGATAAAAGAAGATTCAGGAGGGTCAAACGCTCAAGCTTGGGGATGCCCCCGTGCACCCCCAAGAAATATTCAAGAAGACTCAAGCGTCTAAGCTTGGGGATGCCCCCATGCATCCCCTTCTCCATCAACAATTATCAGTTCGTCTTTCGTTCCACTATATTTTAATCACTTCATGCGTTATGTGCTATGCTTGGAGCGTCTTGCTCTTAGTTTCCTTCTTAGTTTTCTTTAGCTTTGCTTGCTGTTCATAATAAGTTAGATCCTAGCCTTCATTGTTTGGGATAGAAATACGCTCCACTCCACTGTAGAACACAACATAGGCTTGCATGCGTATCCTCTTGTGTGTGTTCTTTATCTTTTCATAGCTGCCGTCATGCTTAGCTCTTAGTTTTCATGCTTATATTTTTAAGAGCTTCTATTTAGGTTGTTGCTTCTGGAACTCTCTTGAGTTATCATGCTTATCTTGTTAAGAGAGTTGGCTTCTGTGGCACTGGTTGATAGGTCTATGATAAAAATGCTATGTGCATAATGGTGCTTAGTAGTTCATGTTTTCTTATGGTTAGTCTCAAATAGCTGGGGGTTCTTAATGTGTTATTGAAGTACCAACATGATTTGTTTGCCTATGATGTGGTATGGTTTAGTGATATCTTCCTCCAAGAATTTATTTTGATTGACTTGGCATATGCTCACGCATACTTAAGACTGTAAAGAAAGTCTATCAAGCCTTGATGATCTTTAATTTCTGAGTAGCGATATAACTTCCATGCCCGATTCAATGTTGCTTTGTCGCTCTGCATGATTATGACCGTCATTGCTCTCTTAGTTGGTCGCTCCCAGTCTTTTGCTAACCTTCGCCTGTACTAAGCGGACTGACTGCTTGTGCATCCAAAATCCTTTAAACCAGTTATGCCATATGAGTCCACCATACCTTCCTATACATGGTATTTACTTGCCATTCCTAACGAAGACTTTCGTGTACCATCTCGAAATTAATCAAAAAAGCATTTCTCTTTTGTGCCTCTATTTTAGCTCATGAGGAAGTAGTAGTTAATTCATGATCTTTTTAAGTTGGACAAGCTTGACCCCGGGATTGCATGTCTAATGTGCAAACCCCTAATACGAGAAGGAACTGGCAAAGAGTGCGCCCGGCTCATTAAAAAATATACAACAAACAAACCCTCCTTCACGCTTTGTTCATGAGAAATCAGAAAACTTTGGCAGTGATAAACAAAGGAGATTAAGGGGATGTGATCGTCCTCGTACGGGAGCCGTTCCTCGAAACTTGTCCAACTCGAGAAGTAATTGAGTTATCTACTAGCATTCGTTGACGAAATATGCATATCCCAAAAATAATTTTTACCTCTTTAAAAAAAACAAGAGCTCTGGTACATGTTTAGTTTTTGTTTCCGACCACGGGTTTTCAACCTTGCCATCAAAAGCCACGGTTCGAGAGTCTCCACCTTCTTTCTTTAAAGCACCAACTATTGAGAGCATGATTGTCATTCTGAGTGTAATGTGCATTGTCCCAAAGTACCATTGTCTTCTGCATGATTATGATATCGTTTATTCTAAAATCATTGTATCTAGTCGTCACTTAAACCTTGGAGGTGCCCCTGCATTTATGTTTTGCTTCACTAAAGGGGGCAAGCGAGGTACCACTTTGTCATGTTTGCACACCATGCTCACTACAAATCTGTTGAGTGTTTCAGTATCATATTGTAAAACTTTCAGTTCTTTGTGATATTCTCATGAGGCAACTTAATTACTAAAGATTCATTATCTCAGTAAGCATTTTTCATGTGACTGTGAAAATTTCTTATATGGTTAATAGCATGTCACCACAGAAATTATGCTTGTTACCATTTACCTACTCGAGGACGAGCAGGAATTAAGCTTGGGGATGTTGATACGTCCAAAACGTATCTATAATTTCTGCTTGCTCCATGCCTCTTTTGTGTGATATTGCTATGATATTTATGCACTTCCATACACTTTTTATCATATTTGGACTAACCTATTAACTCAGTGCACCCCAGTGCCAGTTTCTATTTTCTGCTGTTTTTGTATTTCAGGTTTTCCCATTACGTCAATTGCCAGAAAAATCTCGGGAAAAATATATAAAAAATCAGCGTTCCGGAAGCTTCCATGCGGCCAAAGTAGGGCCAGAGGGGGCCCACAGTGGCTCTAGGCGACCAGAGGGGGCAGCCCCCCTCCTGGCCGCGCCGCCAGGGCGCCTGGGCCCCCCTTACCTCCTCTGGTGACCCCCTTTGGCATATATTTACATCGCGTCCCGAAACCCTCGATTCCAGACCCCTTTTCTCCAGAAGCTATTCCGATCTCCGCCGCCATCGCCACCAAGTTTCGGGGGACCAGAATTCCTATGCCGGCACCCTGTCGGGACGGGGAAGTGCCCCCGGATTCATCTCCATCGACGTTGCTTCCTCCCTCCATGATGCGGGAGTAGTTCCTCCTCGGGGGTGAGGTTTCTACCAGTAGCTATGTGGCCAATTCTCTCTCCCATGATGTGACCTTCGTTGTGATCATAGGCTATGTTAATCTAGGGTGATCCCATGATATTTCCCCTTCCTCTATGTATTGGATTGATGTACTCACTTGTCTTTATCTAGTATAATCTCCGAGACCAAGGTGACAGCGGTCTATTAGACATGGATTAGAAGAATATTTTCATGAGTGATTTCCTCTTTTGTGTGTGGATTGAAGATTGAGAGTCTCTTGGTGCTTGTCTTTGACTATCCTTGAGATATGTTGTGGTGATTGTGGTACTCTCTTTGGATGGCCGAGGTGACATTGGGAAATCCATAGATTGAGAACTACGAACTTAGAGGTGTGCTTTTGTAGCCCTACATAATTCTCGTCCTCTCTTGACCACAAAGGAATGACCTCCGAGTGCGTCCCCCTTGCATGTTTTATGGGAAATATCATGTGATTTGATTATGTTAATGTTGTTGGGAGTTGCCACTAGTGAAAGTATGAAGCCTAGGCCTTGTTTCCACCATTGCAATACCATTTGTGCTCACGTTTACCACTTGTTTGCTTGCTGCACTTTTTATTACAGATTTATATTACTTTGCTTTGCCACTCCTATCATCCATATTTTACCATCTCTTCGCCGAACTAGTGCACCTATACATCTGACAAGTGTATTAGGTGTGTTGGGGACACAAGAGACTTCTTGTATCTTGATTGCAGGGTTGCTTGAAAGGGGTACGTTCAACCTCCAGTTCCCTGAGTTCGATAAACTGGGTTACTCACTTAAGGGAAATTTGCTACTGTCCTACAAACCTCTGCTCTTGGAGGCCCAACACTGTCTACAGGAATAGAAGCGTGTAGTAGACATCAGCGTGCGGCATAGGTCGTGCCGCGGTAATCGGATCAGATACGCTCAGGGCGCCTCGATCTCCGCGTCGCCTTTTTCGCCATGTATCGGATACGCGCCTGTTGCGGGATTTGACGGGATAGCTTGGGACCACCAGTCAGTCACTCGACTGCCGCGCTATAAGTACGCGCCGCGGCCGAGGTGGAGGCACCGTGCACCCAATCTTTGCCTCTTCCTCCTCCGCTCCTCCACCGCGCCCCTGCTCTCCCCTTTCTGCCGCTCGGTCTGCACCGGCTCGCCTTCCATGGGCAAGGACAGGACGGTGGCTCTGGAGCGCTCGAAGAAGGCGGCGGCGACGGGGAAGGGGAAGAGATCCAACCGAGGAGGGTCGTCATCGAGGTGTGGGAGGAGGTCGAGTCACCTCCCCGCGTCGAGAAGCACTCCAAGGAGAAGCATGACCCAGAGGCCGCGCGTACCAGGGCGAGCCCTTCCAGCTCCCAAGTGCAGAAGCGAACTCGCACGTCCACTCTAAATCTGACTGAGAAAGCGCCAAAGCAGCCCAAGGTCACCGCTGCCAAACCCCGGAAGGCCTTGCCAAAGATCAAAGTGGACGTCCCGATTGCCTCCACGTAAGTGTTACTCTGCTTCATTTTTCTTCCATTTTGGAGACCATATTTGCCTTTGTCGACTCACTTTCTGTGAAATTTTTAGGGTTTCTGCTTCTGCGGCTTCGACGGACGTTGATAAGGGTCGTGATGATGAGGAGACCGCAGACACCGCCACGTCCCACCCATGTGTGGATTCTTGACTATGCTTTGTCCTTTGCTATTTTGGATTGTCAGTCGACTGAATTTCTTCTCGGTTGTTTTCTGAAGGGCCACATAATGTCATTGAGCTTCCTGATGACGATGATGACGAGGAGGATCGCGCGGAGGTGACTCTACGAGGCATGGGAAGGAGGGGTCGAAAAGCACCATCTGGCCCTGAGGCTCAGGAAAAGGGGGACGTGGCTCGGACCACGGTCTCCTTTGTTGTTCCCGTGTCGACTGACCGTCCCTCTGCGTCGACTGTTCCAGCTGCTGACCCTATGGACTGCTCCGACTGCCGCACCGTCCGTGCTTTTCACAACCCATCACGTCCCGGAGGACCCCGTGAGTGCGGCCAAGGAGGCCGTTCGTCAGGCGGGATTGATGATGGAGCGGACGAAGGCAGCGTATGAGGCTAGCATGGCTGCCTATAATGCCAGCTCGGCTCTTTGAACCAATGTCCATGTTTGTCTTTTCCGACTGGCTTATTGTGTTGTTGGAATCTTTGCTCTTAAAACTGCCACTTTGTTCGTAAGATGACGTTACATTCACTGGGTGTTTTTTCTTGCAGCTTTAGCTCTTGTAGTCCAATAAGTCTTGAGTCGTTTGGACCTGTGGGGGCACGCTAAGTGCACCCACTGGGTGTAGTCCCCGAGGCTACGGTCGCTGAAGTCAGTCGGCGGTGGTCTTTAGAATTTGTCTTGTTCATTTGTTTCGAACTCTTCTCACTCGCACAGGACTGATCCGGCCGAGTGAGGACCAATGGGGGCACGCTTAGTGCACCCACTGGGTGTAGTCCCCGAGACCGTGGTCGACTGCTGATAGTCGGCCATTGTCTGAGAATGAAATGCATCTGTGTCTTTTTTTAGCTCGGGAAGGACTGATCCGGCCGAGTGAGAACCAGTGGGGGCACACTCAGTGCACCCATTGGGTGTAGTCCCCGAGACTACTGTTGAGTATTTGACTCGGCTGTAGCCTTAGAATTCTGTCTTGTTATGTCGGTGCAGAAATCTTGCGAGTTTGGAGCCAAATTCACGGATCTTGAGAAGAAGCAGGTCCAACTCAATCTTGACCTGCAGCTGACCAGGGAGCATTTGAAGAAATCCTAGGACGAAGCGTCTGGTAATTAAAGTGTATAGCTTGTCGACTGATCTTTAGCAAATGTGTCATGTGTATCCTTATGTTCATCTGTCTAGTAATGTCCCTTGTAGATCAAATGAAGGCAGCCCTGGAGCAGAAGGACCTTGACCTGGCGGCAACGCAGCAGAAGGCATAGGAGAAAACTGAGCTCGCAGAACAGAAGCTGGCTTTGGTTGGCAAGCTTGAGGAGGAGATCGCCAGGATGAAGGATTCCCTTGGCGTGGCCAACAAGGAGGTGACTCGACTAAAGAGGGCCAACATCGCTCTAGATGAGAAGTTTGGGGGCCTTTTCCAGAAGAAGAACGAGTTGGAGGCTTATTTGGGTGACCTCACCAAGAAGTGGTACCTCGTGCTTGAAGGTATGTTCCTTTTGCTCGACTGAATCAAGGCGGTCGACTCATATTTTGTCCGTTAGTTCATCACGTCTCTGCCTATGCAAAATTCTGTCGCAACTTTGAGGAGGAGACTGGGAGGGTCGAGCCGGGTCTGGACCCTGCTAACTCTCTTGTCAAGGACGAAGTGGCCATGAACATCTTGAGACTAGAGTCCCGCCTCACCAGTGCCACGGGCTACCTCGGTCGACTGAAGGCGGTGATGTCTCGGATCGACGCCGCGCTCTGGAGGGGGACGGTGCAAGAGAATGACCTCGAGTCTCTAATGACTCGACTCAATGAGATCCCCAGTCGAGTGCAGGAGTGGAAGAAATCATTTGCCCGTGGCGGAGCTGACGTTGCGTTGTCTCTGGTTAGGGTGCACTGCAAGGAGGTGAAGGAGGATAGGCTGGCCGCGCTCAAGGTTGCCAACACGAAGAAGCTCCAGTTCTAGTCGTTCATGGAGACTTTCTTGGAAGCCGCTACCCGTATTGCTGACGGGATTGACTTGGACGAGTTCGTCGCGCCTGCAAGCCCTCCTCCCCCTGAGGAGTGAACAAACTTTGATACCCTGATTCAATTTGCCTCGGAATGCCGAGTGGTTTTGTAACTGTTAAACTCTCGTGGGCTTGATGCTTGAGTACTTCTGCCCGAAACTTGCGGGGCTTTCTCTGCACTTGATTTCTTTTTGGGATGTGTTCGTTTTGCTTCCGACTCCCTTCGATCTTTTTTGAGTTTTGAGTCGACGTTGTGTTTGTGGTACAACTCGGAGGGTCGAGCCACCTAATGCCTGCAGTATGGCTCGGAAGGCTTGATCGCGTTGTACTTGTGGCGGCGCTCGGAGGACAGAGCCACGTTGTACTTATGGCGTAACTTGGAGGATCGCAGCTAAGCCTTCGAGTGAGAGGGTTGCTCTTCACTCGGAGTGATTTTTGTAACTTAGGCGATTACGGGGTCGCGGCTAAGCCCCCCGAGTGAGAGGGTTGCTCTTCACTCGGAGTGATTTTTGTAACTTAGGCGATTATGAGCCACATTGTACTTGTGGCGGAGCTCGGAGGACAGAGCCACGTTGTACTTATGGCGTAGCTCGGAGGATCGCAACTAAGCCCCCGAGTGAGAGGGTTGCTCTTCACTCGGAGTGATTTTTGTAACTTAGGCGATTACGAGCCACGTTGT
>LR738713.1:122699220-122727118 GCA_902687465.1 Secale cereale | reverse complement strand
TTGTGGCGGAGCTCGGAGGACAGAGCCATGTTGTACTTATGGCGTAGCTCGGAGGATCGCAGCTAAGCCCCCGAGTGAGAGGGTTGCTCTTCACTTGGAGTGATTTTTGTAACTTAGGCGATTACGAGCCACGTTGTACTTGTGGCGGAGCTCGGAGGACAGAGCCACGTTGTACTTATGGCGTAGCTCGGAGGATCGCAGCTAAGCCCCCGAGTGAGAGGGTTGCTCTTCACTCGAAGTGATTTTTGTAACTTAGGCGATTACGGGGTCGCAGCTAAGCCTCCGAGTGAGAGGGTTGCTCTTCATTCGGAGTGATTTTTGTAACTTAGGCGATTACGGGGTCACAGCTAAGCCTCCGAGTGAGAGGGTTGCTCTTCACTCGGAGTGATTTTTGTAACTTAGGCGAATCGGATTCGCGGCTAAGCACCCACTAGGGGATTTGAGGACACGTATCTTTGTAACCAACAATTATTAAGGAATTTTTGCGAACTTGTCTTTGAAAACAAACTGGAAGATTCTTATTACAACTCGACTGGTCGAGTGCTTCAAGTATAGAAGCGGCGAAGCAGATCTGCGTTCCACGAACGAGGCTCATCTTTCTTCTTGGCCACGTTGTAGATGTGGTAAGCCCCATTGTGTAGTACCTTGGTGACGATGAAGGGGCCTTCCCAAGCTGGGGCAAGCTTGTGCGGTCACTTTTGGCGCACTCGGAGAACCAGGTCTCCTTCCTGGAATGCTCGACTTCGGACATTGCAGGCATGGAATCGACGCAGGTCCTGTTGGTAAATGGTCGAGCGGATCAAGGCCATCTCGCGTTCTTCCTCTAGGAGGTCGACTGCATCTTCGCGGGCTTGCTCTGCTTCTGCCTCAGAGAAGAGTTCCACTCGAGGGGCGTTGTGCAACAAATTGCTCGGTAGCACGGCCTCAGCTCCATAGTCTATGAAGAAGGGGGTACAGTTAGTCGACCGGTTCAGAGTTGTCCTTAGCCCCCACAAGACAGACGGTAGTTCAGTCACCCAAGCTCCAGTGGCGTGCTTGAGGTCGCGCATAAGCCGCGGTTTCAGACCCTGGAGGATCAAACCATTTGCTCTTTCTGCTTGTCCATTCGACCGCGGATGCGCTACGGATGCGTAGTTGACCCGAGTACCTTGGGAGGAACAGAAAGCTCTGAATTCGTCCGAGTCAAAGTTGGAGCCGTTATCCGTAATGATGCTGTGGGGGACTCCGTATCTGAATATCAATTCTCTGATGAAGCTGATGGCGGTGCTCGAGCCGAGGTTCTTGATGGGCTTGGCTTCGATCCATTTGGTAAATTTGTCGACTGCCACGAGCAAGTGAGTGAATCTGCTCCTTCCGTTTTTGAAGGGATCGACCATGTCCAACCCCCAAACAACAAATGGCCAAACCAACGGGATGGTCTTCAAGGCAGACGCGGGTTTATGAGACATGTTGGAGTAGAATTGGCAGCCTTCGCACTTGTCTACGATATCCTTTGCCATCTCGTTTTCTCAGGGCCAGTAAAATCCAGCTCAGTATGCCTTGGCCACAATAGTCCGAGAGGAAGCATGGTGGCCACAAGTTCCCGAGTGAATCTCGTTCAGAATCAGTCGACCTTCTTCCGGAGTGATGCAGCGCTGAGCGACTCCCCTGACACTCTCCCTGAAGAGCTGGCCATGAATGACAGTGAGGGCTTTGGATCGACGGATGATCTGGCGCGCTTCCTCTTCATCCTCGGGGAGTTATTGCCTGAGCAAGTATGCTATGTATGGCACAGTCCAGCCGGGCGTGATCACCAAAATCTCCATGATTAGGTCGACCACTGCGGGAACTTTTACTTCAATCAGATCGTATGCGCTGATTGGCTGCGGGGGCTCCTCCGTGAAGGGGTCTTCTTTGACTGTGGGGGTGTGCAGGTGCTCCAAAAACACATTCTTGGGTATAGGCTTCCGAGTGGACCCTATCTTCGCGAGATCATCAGCAAGCTGGTTCTTGATTCTGGGCACGTGGTGGAGCTCTAAACCTTCAAACTTCTTTTCTAACCTCTGCATCGCACTGTAGTAACTGGTCATTGCTGGGCTTCTGACGTCCCACTCCTTCATCACTTGATTAACCACTAAGTCCGAGTCGCCGTAAACCATCAGGCGACGGACGCTGAGTGAGATGGCCATACGCAACCCGTACAAAAGCGCCTCGTATTCAGCTTCGTTGTTTGAAGAATCGAAGTGGATTTGGAGGACATAACTGAGCTTGTTGCCTCTGGGGGACACTAAAACCACACCTGCACCAGATCCGTTCAACATCTTGGATCCGTCGAAGGACATGGTCCAGTGATGCGACTGGATCTAAGTCGGTTGCTCCTGCTCGATCCATTCGGCCACAAAATCTGCTATTGCCTGAGACTTGATAGCTTTCTTCGCTTCAAACTTGATATCTAGCGGATGGAGTTCAATCGCCCATTTGGCCACTCGACCAGTTGCGACTTGGTTGTTCAGGATTTCTGATAATGGGGCGTCGCTGACGACTGAGATTGAATGATCCGAGAAGTAATGAGCAACTTTCTTTGCGGTCAAGTAAATCCCATACACAAGCTTCTGGTAATGCGGATATCTTTGCTGGGAGGGAGTCAATACTTCGGAAATGTAGGAGACTGGGCATTGGACTTTGTAGGCTTTGCCTTTTTCTTCCCGCACGACCGTGAGTACAGTGCTGACAACTTGTCCGGTGGCTGCGATGTATAGTAAAAGAGGCTCCTTGCTGACTGGGGCGGCAAGCACCAGCTGGGTGGAAAGCAGGGCTTTGAGCTCTTCAAACGCTGCTTCCGCTTCAGAATTCCACTCGAACTTTTCGGATTTCTTCATCAGTCGGTAGAGAGGTAATGCCTTCTCACCGAGACGAGAAATGAATCGACTTAATGCGTCCAAGCAACCAGTTAGCTTCTGGACGTCGTGTATACGTACGGGACGCTTCATTCGGAGGATGGCACCGACTTTCTCTGGTTGGCGTCAATTCCTCGTTCTGAAACAAGGAAACCGAGCAACTTACCGCCTGGAACTCCGAATGTACACTTCGACGGATTAAGCTTGATATCATAGCTTCTCAAATCTGTGAATGTGTCAGCGAGGTCAGTCAGCAGGTCGGAACCTTTGCGTGATTTGACCATGATGTCATCCATGTATGCTTCCACGTTCCTACTGATTTGCTTTAGCAGACACTTTTGAATCATGCGCATGAAGGTAGCACCGGCGTTCTTGAGACCGAAAGGCATGGTGACATAACAAAAACACCCGAATGGGGTGATGAAGGCTGTCTTGATTTCATCGGGTCCAAACAGTCGGATCTGATGATGCCCGGAATACGCGTCCAGAAAAGACAAACGCCCGCACCCCGCAGTCGAGTCGACTATCTGATCGATGCGGAGGAGAGGAAAATGATCTTTCGGGCAGGCCCAGTTGATAGGCTTGAAATCGATGCACATGCGGAGGGATTTGTCCTTCTTGGGGACCCAGGGGCCTTTAGGCTTCCCTTTGCCCTTCCCTTGGTTAACGACTGCAACTTTGCCTTGAACTGCTGGTTCTGCTTTGCGCTTCGGCTTTCGATTGGAATTCTGGTCATCCTGGCCGACTGGTTTCTTGCCGCTGCGGAGTCGATCGGCTTCTTCTCCGTTGGCATACCGACTGGCTATTTCCATCATCCGGGACAGGGACATATCTCTCGTTCGACCGAACTTTAGGTTCAGCTCTTTGTACCGTACGCCCTCCTTGAAGGCGCAGACTGCTTGATGCTCGGATACGTTTTCCACTGTGTGATGCAAGGTGGTCCACCTTTGGATGTAATCTCTCAGGGTTTCATTCGGCTTGTGTACGCAATGTTGCAACTCCGCCAGCCCCGCGGGTCGCTTGTAGGTGCCTTCGAAGGTCTTGATAAACACTCGGGCTAGCTCTTCCCAACTGTAAATGCTCCCTGGGGCCAACTGATTTAGCCACGCCCGGGTCGAGCCACCTAACATCAGGGGGAGGTGTTTCATGGCCACGTCATCATTGCCACCACCGATCTGCACGGCCACTCGGTAATCCTCGAGCCAGGTGTCCAGCTTTGACTCATTGGTGAACTTACTCACTCCCGCCGCCAATCTGAACTTGGGGGGGGGGGGATCTTAGCAGCCCTGATAGCACTGCTAAAGCATTCGGGCCCAGAGACAGACGCCTAGCTTCCACTCGGACGATCTCTGCCTTGCTCTTCTATGTACGCTCGGTTCCTATCGACCAGGCCCTGCACAAACATAGATCTTGCGTCAAAGCCGGGCCTTCTGGGATCTGGGGGAATCCTCCGCTCGTCCTCCCGCAAGCGCCCGCCTTCATGTCACCTGGGCGAGTATGACCCGCTTCCTAGAGGAGGCGTAGGCACTCGGCGGCGATCGTTGTGACCGGGTCGACGATCGTACTGTTCATCATTTCGACCCAGATGCCGGTCTTGACGGGGTCCACCGTCTTCACGCCTCGGGGGAGATCTTGGACTATGAGCTAACCATACAGTGTCCGCCGCCACTGATCTATTGTGAATCCTATTACGTGACTGAGAGATAGCCGCGTTCTGCTCTCCTGCCGTCCGAAGCAGCGCTCAGATTTGCTGCAAGCCTCTCCCAGCCTCCAACTGAGATGGCTGCATAGAATCTGCGATGTGGGCCGCGGCTTCAAGGTTCTAGATAGGCATTCGGAACACCCGAGTTTCACGCGGGAACGACTGCCGCGGCCGTCGACTGGATTCAGGAATCAATCGGCGGGCTCGTTCGTCGAGTGAGCGCTGGATATTTTCCAGTCGCGCGCACTCAGCCACGGTGGCTAGGCGCGTGGCTTCCAGGGCCCGAGCCTCTGGGGAGTCTCCCATGATAGGGGCGTAAAGCGCATCTTCATTGCGGCGGCAGAGCTCGTCCCTCTGCTCGGCAGTGAGGGGTTGGGGAATGTACCCGTCGTGGTCGTATGACTAACCATTGCCGCTGCCGCCGTCTTGGCCGCGAGGGTACCCTGGCAGACTGCGACGCGAGTCGACCATGAGAACTTCAGCTGCGGGATTGCTGCTTCCACACTCGGAAAGTGAATCTGCGGGCTCAATCGACGGATTGACCGGCCCGTAGAGGTATTCGTCGGGCTCGATGGCCGCAACTTGAGGGGTGGCCGTTTGGCAGGCCACCGCGTGTTTCGCCCAATGCTGGAGCCGCGAACGACCAGATCACTTGCGGCAGCATCCAGCAGGGACGACGGACGACGAAGGAGCTGGCCGATACTGAGTTGACGACTGCCGGAGAAGGACGCCGCAGGCGCTGGCATGGAAGTAGGCGGCCCCACGGACGGGCAACGCCTCGACGTCGAGGGGGGCCTCCTGGAGCCAACCGGAGTCATCGGCAATGAAGACAAGCGTGCCGAGTAGGATCTCGCGGCCCAGCACCAAACCACCGCCAGAAACCATGATGATGGAGGCTGGAGAAAAAGTTTGCAACCTCACCGGAAGTCGCTAAGACACCTGCCCCACGGTGGGCGTCAACTGTCGTGGTTCTAAGTCTGACAGTACGAGTAGGGGGTACGTAGGAGGAGGCAAGGTCCTAGCTACGACGAGATTGTACGCAAGATGTTTTACGAGTCCAGGCCCTTCTCGGAAGAAGTAAAAGCCCTACGTCTCGGTGCCCGGAGGCGGTCGACTGGAATGTATAGGTGTGTTTGAGTTACAGGGGGTGCAAATCCTTGTACTGGAGGGGGGGTGGCTTATGTAGAGTGTGTCAGGACCCCAGCCATCCCCATGTTACAAAGGGTTCAATCTACATAAAGGCAGGGTGTTACTGATAATGCTTGCAATAAAGAGTGATAAAGGCATTCATTGTCATAGAATGAATGCATGACCGTTGCTATCCTAAGGGACCTTTGACCTTCAGGAGTCGAGTGTCCTTGAATGGTCGAGTGGAGTTGACTCGTCTGAGAGAGGGTATACGATCGAGTGAAATGTCCTCTTGGGCCCTAACAGTCGACCATTCCTACTGTCTTCGAGTTGTCTCTTGAGCTTCTGGGGTAGTGACCTTGGGTGGGGTACCTAGGTCAGGCCTGCGACCCTACCCTAGGTCTGTAACATCATCAACCCCCTTTCCTTCTCCCTCTCTTCTTCCTTCCCTCCTTCCCCCTCCCAAAGAAAGGAAGAAGGGGGGGGGGCGAATCCTACTAGGAGTGGAGTCCTAGTAGGACTCCCCCCTATGGCGTGCCCCCCTTGGCCGGCCTCCACCTCTTCTCCTCCTTTATATACGTGGGTAGGGGGCACCCCAAGGCACAACCGTTATTATCTTAGCCATGTGCGGTGCCCCCCTCCACAGTTTACACCTGATGTCATATTGTCGTAGTGCTTAGGCGAAGCCCTGCGCGATCTACTTCACCATCACCGTCAACACGCCGTCATGCTGCTGGAACTCTCCCTCGACACTCTGCTGGATCAAGAGTTCATGGGACGTCATCGAGCTAAATATGTGCAGAACTCGGAGGTGCCGTACGTTCTGTGCTTGATCGGTTGAATCGCGAAGACATTCGACTACATCAACCGGGTTAATCTAACGCTTCTGCTTTCGGTCTACGAGGGTACGTGGACACGCTCTTTCTATCTCGTTGATATGGATCTCCTAGATAGATCTTGCATGAGCGTAGGAATTTTTTTGAAATTGCGTGCTACGTTCCCAATAGTGGCATCAGAGCTAGGTCTATGCGTATATGATATGCATGAGTAGAACACAAAGGAGTAGTGGGCAGTGATGTTCATACTGCTTACCACCAACGTCTTATTTTGATTCGGCGGTATTGTAAGATGAAGTGGCCCGGACCAACATTACATGACCGTGTTCATGAGACCAGTTCCACCGATACGTGCAACTTGTTTGCATAAAGGTGGCTGGCGGGTGTCTGTCTCTCTTGATTTAGTTGAATCGAATTTGACTACGGCTGGTCCTTGTTGAAGGTTAAAACAACAAATTGGATAAATCATCGTTGTGGTTTTTGTGCCGTAGGTAAGAACGGTTCTTGCTAGAAGCCCATAGCAGCCACGTAAAACTTGCAACAACAAAGTAGAGGACGTCTAACTTGTTTTTGCAGGGCATGTTGTGATGTAATATGGTCAAGACGTGATGAGTTATATGTTATTGTATGAGATGTGTTGGGGAACGTAGTATTTCAAAAAAAAAATCCTACGATCACGCAAGATCAATCTAGGAGAAGCATAGCGACGAGCGGGAGAGTGTGTCCACGTACCCTCGTAGACCGAAATCGGAAGCGTTTAGTAACGTGGTTGATGTAGTCGAATGTCTTCACGATCCAACCGATCCAAGTACCGAACGTACGTCACCTCCGTGTTCAGCACACATTCAACACGATGACGTCCCTCGAGCTCTTGATCCAGTTGAGGATGAGGGAGAGTTTCGTCAGCATGACGGTGTGGTGACGGTGATGATGAAGTTACCGACGTACTGCTTCGCCTAAGCACTGCAACGATATGACCGAGGTCTGTAACCGTGGAGGGGGCACCGCACACAGCTAAACGATTGGCTTATGTGTTCTAGGGTGCCCCTGCCTCCGTATATAAAGGAGAAAGGGGGAGGCCAGCCGGCCCTCATAGGGCGCGCCCCAAGTGGGGAGTCCTACTAGGACTCCTAGTCCTAGTACGATTCCACCAAGAGGGAGAGAGGGGGAAGGAAGGAGAGGGAGAGAGGGAGAAGGAAAGAGGGGGGCGCCGCCCCCTCCTAGTCCAATCCAAACTCCTCAAGGGGGGGGGGGTGCAGCCAGCCGTAGAGGCCCTCCCCCTCTCTCTCTCAAGGCCCATGTTGGCCCATTAGTTCCCACGATGGTTCCGATAACCCTCCCGCCACTCCGATAGTTACCAGGTAACCCCGGAACTCACCCGGTGTCCGAATATCATCTTCCAATATATCATTCTTTATGTCTCGACCATTTCGAGACTCCTCGTCATGTCTGTGATCACATCCAGGACTCCAAACAATCTTTCGTCATAAAAACACATAACTCATAATGCAAATCATCATCAAACGTTAAGCGTGCGGACCCTACGAGTTCGAGAACTAAGTAGACATGACCGAGACACATCTCCGGTCAATAACCAATAGCGGAACCTGGATTCTCATATTGGCTCCTACATATTCTAAGAAGATCTTTATCGATCAAACCGCATAACAACATACGTTATTCTCTTTGTCATCGGTATGTTACTTGCCCGAGATTCGATCGTCGATATCATCATACCTAGTTAAATCTCGTTACCGGCAAGTCTCTTTACTCGTTCTGTAATACATCATCTATTTACTAACTCATTAGTCATTTTCTTACAAGGCTTATTATGATGTGTATTACCGATAGGGCCCAGAGATACCTCTCTGACATTCGGAGTGACAAATCCTATTCTTGATCTATGCCAACACCACAAACACTTTCGGAAACACCTGTAGAGCATCTTTATAATCACCCAATTACTTTGTGACATTTGATAGCACACACGGAGTTCCTCCGGTATTCGGGATTTGCATAATCTCATAGTCAGAGGAACGTGTATAAAAGTCATGAAGAAACCAATAGCAATAAAACTAAACGATAATAGTGCTAAGCTAAAGGATGGGTCTTGTCCATCACATCATTCTCCTAATGATGTGATACCGTTGATCAAATGACAACACATGTCTATGGTTAGGAAACTTAACCATCTTTGTTAACGAGCTAGTCAAGTAGAGGCATACTAGGGACACTCTATTTTGTCTATGTATTCACACATTTATCAAGTTTCTGGTTAATACAATTCTAGCGTGAATAAAAGACGTTTATCATGATATATAAGGAAATATAAATAACAACTTTATTATTGCCTCTAGGGCATATTTCCTTTAGAGTCAATAATCTAGATGACATAGTAATGATTCTAACACCCATGGAGTCTTGGTGCTGATCATGTTTTGCTCGTGGAAGAGGCTTAGTCAACGGGTCTGCGACATTCAGATCCATATGTATTTTGCAAATCTCTATGTCTTCTTCCTTGCCTTGATCGCGGATGGAGTTGAAGTGTCTCTTGATGTGCTTGGTTCTCTTGTGAAACCTGGATTCCTTCACCAAGGCTATTGCTCCAGTGTTGTCACAAAAGATTTTTATTGGACCCGATGCACTAGGTATTACACCTAGATCGGATATGAACTCCTTCATCCAGATTCCTTCATTTGCTGCTTCCGAAGCAACTATGTACTTCGCTTCACACGTAGATCCGCCATGATGCTCTGCTTGGAACTGCACCAACTGACAGCTCCATCGTTCAATAAAAATACGTATTCGGTTTGTGACTTAGAGTCATCCGGATCAGTGTTAAATCTTGCATCAACGTAACCGTTTACGAGGAGCTCTTTGTCACCTCCATAAACGAGAAACATATCTTTCGTCCTTTTCAGGTATTTTAGGATGTTCTTGACCGTTGTCCAGTGATCCACTCTTAGATTACTTTGGTACCTCCCTGCTAGACTTATAGCAAGGCACACATCATGTAACATCCCAAATTTTCAATTTGGAATGTTATACATAGATCAAAATTGCATTTCATTGTTTTGCATTTTTTTCGTGGAGTTCCTCGAAATTCTAAGCAACTCAAGGACCTACGGAGAGAGTTGGGAATTTTACCGTTTTCGTATTTGAGTTCGATCGAATACCAGTACGAGGACAGTGTGATTCTAATTATTTTTCTCTCCTAAAAATATTTCTAAATACAAAATATGAGCGGAGATAATATGACTTCTCCAAAATAACAGAAATATTGGAGGAAAAATGTTAAAATCACTTTTGCTATTTTTCTGGATTTATTTGCGGATTTATTTGCATAGGAAAAATACGCGTTTTCCAAAATTGCATTTAGGTCCGGGAAAAATGTTCACTTTGTCCTAAATATTATTAGAGGACGGTGAAAATTTATTTCGGGAATTTTGGAGTCCGTTTGGTATTTCTTTCGTTAGTTTTACTGCGCCAGGACTCTATTTAAAAAAAACCAGAAACCGACTAGGACTAGTAAAGGACCAGGACTCTGGGCTTTAAAAGCGCCAGAGCCGGCCCGCTCGCCCCGCCAGCCCGTTCGCCCCGTCGCCCCAAACCCTAGCACCCGTCGCCAGAGCCGCCGCCGCCGCCCGTCGCCGCCGTCGCCGCCCGCTGCCGCCGTCGCCGCCCGCCGCCGCCGCCCGCCGCCCGCCGCCGCCGCAACCGCCCTCCGCCGCCGCCGCCCCCCGCCGCCCCCTGCCGCGCGCCGCCGGCCGCAGCCGCCGCTCGCCTTGCCGCTCGCCACGCCGTCCGCGCCGCAGCCCGCCGCCGCCGCCACGCCCGCCGCCCCGCGCTGCCGCACGCCGCCGCCGGAGCCGCCGCCGTCGCCGGAGTCACCGGAGTCGTCGAGGTAGTTAGTTTTTTTTAGAAAACCGATTGGTTTAGAAATAAACCAGTAGATTCGTTTTTTTAGATTAGATCGGTTCGGTTTTTTTTTGTTTTCCGCCGGTTTAGTTAAATAGCGGACGTTCGTCTGTACGATCGTTTTAACGAATGGTTTTCGTTAGTTAACCGCCGCCAGAGAACGTTCGTTCGTTAGCCTGTTCGTCGTTTTTCTTTTTCGGGGTATTTAACCGCGATTTTTTCGATCGTGATTTCTGCCCTGATCTTGTTTTTCATTTTTCTTTTCGCTCGAGAGTCGGAATCAGGTGATTCAAAATCCCAGATCTTCGTCTCGAAGCCCTCTTTACGTTAGATCAACTTGAACAAAGTTTTGGCTACTGTAAAATTTGACTTTAGGCCAACTAGTAATTCGGAGCTCGTTTCTTTTGCAGTTTGAGTTTCGTTGCTTCTTTCGAGTTGATTCTTTTTGCAAACCGAAGTTCTTAAGTTGAACTTTCTGGTTAGATCTCTTATTTGAGTTTTACCCATGCATTAGTGATGTCTACACACGCTTCTATTCTTGTAGACTATGTTGGGTCTCCAAGCGCAGAGGTTTCTAGGACAGCAGCAATTTCCCTCAAGTGGATGACCTAAGGTTTACCGAACTCAAGGAAGTAGAGGTTGAAGATGGTCTCTCTCAAGCAACCCTGCAACTAAGATACAAGAAGTCTCTTGTGTCCCCAACACACCTAATACAACTAGGAGTTGTATAGGTGCACTAGTTCGGCGAAGAGATGGTAAAATATGGATGATAGGAGTGGCAAAGCAAAGTAATATAAATCTGTAATAAAAAGTGCAGCAAGCAAACAAGTGGTAAACGTGAGCACAAATGGTATTGCAATGGTGGAAACAAGGCCTAGGCTTCATACTTTCACTAGTGGCAACTCCCAACAACATTAACATAGTCTAATCACATGATATTTCCCATAAAACATGCAATGGAGACGCACTCGGAGGTCATTCCTTCGTGGTCAAGAGAGGACGAGAATTATGTAGGGCTACAAAAGCACACCTCAAAGTTCATAGTTCTCAATCTATGGATTTCCCAATGTCACCGCGGTCATCCAAAGAGAGTACCACAATCACCACAACATATCTCAAGGATAGTCAAAGACAAGCACCAAGAGACTCTCAATCTTCAATCAACACACAAAAGAGGAAATCACTCATGAAAATATTCTTCTAATCCATGTCCAATAGACCGCTGTCACCTTGGTCTCGGGGATTATACTAGATAAAGACAAGTGAGTACATCAATCCAATACATAGAGGAAGGGGAAATATCATGGGATCACCCTAGATTAACATAGCCTATGATCACAACGAAGATCACATCATGGGAGAGAGAATTGACCACATAGCTACTGGTAGAAACCTCAGCCCCGAGGAGGAACTACTCCTGCATCATGGAGGGAGGAAGCAACGTCGATGGAGATGAATCCGGGGGCACTTCCCCGTCCCGGCAGGATGCCGGCACAGGAATTCTGGTCCCCCGAAACTTGGTGGCGATGGCGGCGGAGATCGGAATTGCTTCTGGAGAAAAGGGTTCTGGAATCAGGGTTTTCGCGACGGGAGAATAAATAGGAGGCCAAGTGGGGCACCAGAGGAGGTGGGAGCCCCCCAGGCGGCCCCCCGGCGCGGCCAGGGGTGGGGCCGCGCCATCAGGGCGCCTGGGGCCCCTCTGGCCCCCCTCTGGCCCCACTTCTGGCACATGGAAGCTTCTGGAGCGCTGATTTTTTATATATTTTCCCCGGAATTTTTCTGGCAATTTAAGTAATGGGAAAACCTGAAATACAAAACAGCAGAAAACAGAATCTGGCACTGGGGTGCACTGAGTTAATAGGTTAGTCCAAATATGATCAAAAGTGTATGAAAGTGTATCAAAAGCATAGCAATATCACCCAAAACATGCATGGAGCAAGCAGAAATTATAGATACGTTTGGGACGTATCAACATCCCCAAGCTTAATTCCTGCTCGTCCTCGAGTAGGTAAATGATAACAAGCACAATTTCTCTGGTGACATGCTACCAAAGAGTCTTTCACAATCACATGACAAATGCTTATTGAGATATTGAATCTTTAGTAATTAAGTTGCCTCATGAGAATATCACAAAGAACTGAAAGTTTACAATATGATACTGAAACACCCAATAGATTTGTAGTGAGCATGGTGTGCAAACATGACAAAGTGATACCTCACTTGCCCCCTTTAGTGAAGCAAAACATAAATGCAGGAGCATCTCCAAAGTTTAAGTGACGACTAGATACAATGATTTTAGAATAAGCGATATCACAATCATGCAGAAGACAATGTTACTTTGGGACAATGCACATTTGTCGGTGTACTAAGATAGGGGTACCTTAGTACCCCAACTTGTGCACGGGCAGTAGCAGCTTCCCGCGGCAGGGTTTACCACGTGCTCGCCGGAGACCTTTCTGGTCCTTATAAGGCCATTCAAAAACAAAGTATACAAGTTAGAAGATCAAGACCCCGGCAAGTGGAGCTTGCCGGGAAGGCTACACCAAGCTCAAGATTATCGTATTAACACAAGACCCTGGCAAGGGGAGCTTGCCAGGACGACCAGAAGATTGCATCTCAGAAGACATGCCTCGGCGCACTATGCGCCCCGGCGGGGCCCGAGGAGCGACAAGCTTCCGGGCCCGGCAAGATCAAGGCCCCGGCAAGGTGCTTGCCGGGGGGAAGCCTGCGCTGTGTGCCCGCGCTCCAGCTCATCGGCCCACGCGTCACCCTGGGGCCCTTCCAGGGACGCGTGGCGGATGGCTGTGCAGCCTGGGGGACACGGTGGCACTCCACGGTGACGAGGCTATCGCCGTGGCGAACGGAGACGCATGGGCGGGCGCTTTTGGGGTCGACGGTGACGGGCATTTAATGCCCTTGTCCCCCACTGTCAAGTTAGGTGAAGACCACTGTTCATCCACTGTTCATGCACTGTTCTCGTACTATTACAACTACCACCAAAGTTACATTTTTGCCCTCCTCTACGTTGACACCTGTCGGTGACCCCTTGAGCTATAAAAGGAGGCCCATGCGCAACGTAGAAAGGGTTCGGAACCTAGATAGCTCTCTCGATCGGTGTAGCTAGTTCTTCAAGCTCCCGAGCTCACAAACTCAATACAAACCAAGCAGGAGTAGGGTTTTACGCGTCCGCGCGGCCCGAACCTGGGTAAACTGCCCGCGTGCGCTCTTCGATCCGCTCTTTGTGCTCCCTCCGCTCCCTTACCGCAACGTACAAAGGTGCTCCGGTCCCATAGGTGTTCGTGGTGGACAATTTCCCCCGACATCTTTGGCGCGCCAGGTAGGGGGCGTCGAGGTTGTGCGAACCTGATCCGGTGCTCACGCGGGCGCATTCTTCATCAACCTCTCCAGCTTCATCAACTTCATCAGCGACAGCAACATGGCCCCGAAGAAGAAGGCTTCGGAGGTCGGAGGCCCGTCTGCGTCGATTCCCCCGCCACCAGAACCAACGGTGGGTGGAGGAGACGCCGGCGGAAGGGTGGTCGCCGGCGAGGAAACTCACGGCACCACCAAGTCTAAAGACAGGACGGACGACCGGGCAAATTCCAAAGCCTCGGTCTCCGTAGACGTGCCACGTCCATCTCAGCAGACGATAGGCCAGCAGCGCCGTGGTACAGGAGGTACCATTCGCTTGCTGGGCCAAGGACAAGCCGGAGGATCACGGGACGCTCAAGGCCATCGTCCTGGCACGAGCAAGGCGCGGTCGCCGGGGCGAGAGACTGCTCCTTCTAACCCTGTTAGAAGTCCGAGCATATCTCGCTCCTCGCACCGCTCGCCACCGCACCCCTCCACTCCAGCGGAAGCTCTCGCAAGAGCGCAACTGCTCCTCGACTTCCCTCCAGCGGCAGACAAGGCCGAAGATTGGAGGGCAACAATCCAAAGCCTCATCGTCTTCGCCAACAACGACACGCCGCAGCAGCCAGCGACATCGCGGCCACGGCAAGTCGACCAGGCGAAGGCCGACGGCGACAAGACCGCCGGGGGTGCAACCACCGTGCACTCCCCGCCGCGGAAGTAGAAGACGCCACCCCGCCGGATTAACGTCGACGACGACTCCACGGCGTTGTCGGATCCGCGGGCTCGTCGGGACCAGCGCCAAGTCCTTGACGATCGGCGGCAAGAAGATGCTCGGACGACGATCGAGCGCCGACGAGAAGCCCGGCGACAATCGGATCAGCGTGCTGGGACCGCTGTCGGCACGCACGCGCCCGGTGAGCCAGGCGACTTGCCGTACGCGGCAGGTTGCCCTGCGTTCACCCGTGAGCTGCGGCGCGTCCAGTGGCCCAGCACGAAAAACTTCAAGCCCGACGTACCCGAGAAGTACGACGGCAAGACACACCCCTCGGAGTTCCTCAGCATCTACACTATCGCGGTGCAGGCTGCCGGGGGACGCGACGAGAAGATATTGGCCAACTACTTCCCGCTAGTGCTTAAGCCAAACGTCCGTTCTTGGCTTATGCACTTGCCGGAAGGCTCCATCTCTTCGTGGGCAGATTTGTGCCATCAATTTGTTGGCGCCTTCACGGGCGGCCACAAACCCGCCCAGAAGGAGGGAGAACCCCTGCGCAAGTACATTCAACGATTCAGCCGCGTGCAGCACAATATCCCCGACGTCCACCCGCCGCGGTTATCAGCGCGTTCCACCAGAACGTGCGTAACCGTCGCATGCGGGAGGAGATGGCCATGACCAAGATACGGGACGTCAGCGAGCTCTATGCTCTGGCTGACAAGTGCGCGCGCGCCGAAGAGGGGAGGAATCTCCCCGGGGAAGATGCTGGCGTAGGGGGAAGCGACAGCGAGGACGCCGCCCCGGCAAAGAAGAGCCGGCGACGGAACAACAGAAAGAAGAAGAGCAAGGAAGTGCTGGTCGTCGAGAAGTCCGGCAAGGAGGCTCCCGCCAAGACAGCACAGGCTGGTGGCTCCGGCAAGGAGCCTGCCCCTGTAGGGGCAGCCGACAAGCAGGACGGCTCCGACAAGCAATATTGTAAGATCCACCGCACCAAGGGCCACGACCTTTCGAACTGCAAGCGAGTCGAGTACCTCGTAGAGCAGCAGAAAGCTGAATACGAGCGGCGCGACAAGGAGAAGGCCCAAGGTGGCGGAGGAGAGCCAAGCAAGAAGCGGCCATTCAATGGCCGGGGAGGGCGCCGCGGCAAGGCCAAGCAGCGGCAAGGTGATCGACCTCCCCGGGGCCGCGACAAGGACGAGGAAGAGGACGACGACGACATGGAGGAAGGCGATAACAGCGAGCAGGAGTTCCAGAAGGCCACAGAAGTGCTGTGCGTTGACGGAGGCGCCTCTCTGCACACTTCCCACCGCCAACTCAAGCAGTGGGTGCGGGAAGTAAACGCAGCGGAGCTGCCTGTTGAGTCACGCAAGCTGCTCAAGTGGTCCAACACGCCCATCATTTTCGATCTTGAGGATCACCCTGACCGCACAACTGCGGTCGGGTGCCTGCCGATGTTGGTCTCACCCACCATCCGCAACATCAAGGTCACCAAAATGTTGGTTGACGGCGGGGCCGGCCTGAACTTGATCTCCTCGGCTGTGATCAAGAAACTCCAGATCCCAGACGGCGAGCTCGAAGAAACCGGTTCGTTCCAAGGAATAAACCCGGGGAGGAGCAAGCCGAAGGGGAAGATTACTCTGCCAGTGACCTTTGGCGGGGAGCTCAACTTCAGGACGGAGAGGATAACCTTTGACGTGGCCGATATCCCATTACCATACAATGGGATACTTGGACGTCCTGCCCTTGCCAAGTTCATGGCAGCTTCCCACTACGCCTACAACGTACTCAAGATGCCGGGGCCGATAAGCATCATCTCTGTCCCTAGCGACAAGAAGGACGCGCTTATCTGCGCCGACAAGATATACCGGGATGCAGCAGCCACGGCGGAGAGCAACACACTTGCCGCTGAAGCTCCCGGGGGGAAGAAGACCCAGACCAAGTCCAGCAAATGCTCTGGGACCCACTCCGGCAAACGCACCTCTTCGGAGTGCTGTGCTGCTGTTGAGGACGTTCCATCGAGCTCCACCGGCAAGTGCAAGAAAGGGATGGCCGCTCCACCGGCAACCAAGAAGGTGTCCGCCAAGGAGGACGGCACTGGTGGTACCTTCACCATCAGTGCTACACTTGATAACAAATAGGAAAGCGCGCTCGTTGCCTTCCTGCGGGCGAATGTCGATGTGTTTGCATGGCAACCATCTGACATCCCCGGCGTTCCCAGGAAGGTGATTGAGCACAAGCTTGCTGTTTGTCCTCATGCGCGGCCCGTCAAGCAGAAGGTCAGGAAGCAAGCCGTGGAGCGCCAAGAATTCATTGCTGAAGAGATCAAGAAGCTAGAAGCAGCGGGCCTGGTTAGAGGCGTGATCCATCCGACGTGGTTAGCAAATCCAGTTGTCGTGCGTAAGGCCAACGGGAAGTGGAGGCTGTGTATAGACTTCACTGATGTGAATAAAGCATGTCCCAAGGATCCATTCCCCTTGCCGCGCATTGACCAGATTGTTGACTCCACTGCTGGATGTGAGCTGCTCTCTTTCCTTGATGCATACTCAGGTTACCACCAGATTTTTATGGCCCAGGAAGATGAAGAGAAGACTGCATTCATTACTCCATGTGGCACATATTGCTTCATACGCATGCCCTTTGGATTAAAGAATGCAGGCTCAACATTTGCAAGGGTAGTGCACACTGCTTTCGAGCCACAGATCCACAGAAATGTAGAAGCTTACATGGATGACATAGTGGTCAAGAGCAAGGGCAAAGACACCCTCATCCAAGACTTAGAAGAAACTTTTGCAAATCTGCGCAAGATCCAGCTCAAGTTGAACCCCGAGAAGTGCGTCTTCGGAGTCCCCTCCAGCAAGCTTCTCGGGTTCTTCGTGTCCCAGAGGGGGATTGAAGCCAATCCCGACAAGATAAAAGCCATCAAGCAGATCGAAGCCCCGAAGCGCGTCAAGGACGTGAGGAGACTTGCAGGTTGTGTGGCAGCCCTCAGTAGGTTCATTTCAAAGTCTGCAGAACGCGCCCTGCCTTTCTTCAAAATCTTGAAGAAGGCAGGTCCTATGAAATGGACTCCGGAAGCGGAGGCAGTGCTGCAGGATTTGAAAGGATACCTGTCCTCCACTCCAATACTTGTCGCACCTAAACCACAAGAAAAGTTGCTGCTGTACTTAGCGGCAACCAATCAAGTGGTTAGTGCTGCGTTGGTAGCGGAAAGGGAGGCAGAGGAAGAGCCCACACCTCCGGCGAGCGAATCCGGCGACAAGCAGGGGGCTCTACCGACAAGCTCTGGCCCCGACAAGGACAACTCTGCGCAGGAGCAAGGAGAAGTGCGAAGGAAGATGGTGCAACGCCCAGTGTATTTCGTAAGTTCCCTCTTGCAGGGGGCTAGATCGAGATACTCTGGGGTGCAAAAGTTGCTTTTCGGCCTCCTCATGGCCTCAAGAAAGCTGCGCCATTACTTCCAAGCACATGAGATAACAATGGTCACTCGTTTTCCGTTGAAGAGGATACTGCAAAATCCAGAAGCAACAGGCAGGATCATCGAGTGGGCACTGGAACTGTCTAGCTTTGGTCTCAAGTTTGAGAGTACTTCAACCATACAGAGCAGAGCTTTGGCAGAATTCATAGTTGAATGGACCCCAACGCCAGATGAAGAAGTTCCAGAGACCAGCACCCCCGTACAAGAAGCGACAAGCGAATGGATGATGTACTTTGATGGTGCTTCTCGCTGCAAGGCACCGGTGCCGGCGTGGTACTCATAGCGCCCACCGGAGAGCACCTCAAGTATGTTATCCAGATGCACTTTCCCAAGGAACAAGCGACAAACAATACTGCTGAATATGAAGGTCTGCTTGCCGGACTCAGGATTGCAGCTGAACTTGGAATCAAGAAGTTGATTGTGCGGGGAGATTCTCAGTTGGTGGTCCGACAAGTGAACAAAAGTTATCAGAGCCCTTTGATGGAAGCTTATGTAGATGAAGTGAGGAAGCTTGAAGAACACTTTGAAGGTCTGCAAATGGAGCACGTCCCGAGAGCTCAGAATGATATCGCAGATAGCCTCTCAAAGTGTGCTGCAATGAAGTTACCTGTGGAACCAGGGACCTTCCTGCTCAAGTTGACTCAGCCATCCGTTACACCATCAATTGGACAACCCAAGAAGAGAAAATTGGTCTCCGGCGACTACTTGCCGGCGGATCTTCCCGAAGCCGCCGCCAAGGTCCCCAAGATCAACAACCAGAACGCTGAGGAACAGTTTGCTCCTACAGATCCAAGGACCTGTACAGTTGAAGCAAGCGTTCCCGACAAGCCTTGCCCCGGCAGGCTTGCCGGGGGACCATCAGCTCCGGCGGAACCAGAGGTTCTTGCCGTAGAAGCTGAGGTTCCCACAGCGGCCCTCATGCCTTTAGTCCTTGCCGTTGAGCCTCGGGCTCCGACATGGGCACAACAGATCGTCCGTTTTCTGCAAACTGGAGAACTTCCCGACGACCCAGCAGAGATAGAGAAAATAACCAGGCAATCAAGTATGTACCAGTTCGTGGACAATGAACTGTACAGAAGAAGACTCAACGGTGTCAGGTTGAAGTGCATTTCCAGAGAAGATGGACTTAAGCTGTTGGCAGAAATACATGGAGGCATATGTGGCCACCACATTGGCGCAAGGGCACTTGCCGGGAAGGCATTCCGGCAAGGGTTCTTTTGGCAAGAAGCCCTCCAAGATGCAACTGCACAAGTAACCAAGTGTGAAGTGTGCCAGTTCCATGCCAAGCAAATTCATCAACCAGCTCAAGCTCTCCAGACAATCCCTTTGTCCTGGCCCTTCTCGGTCTGGGGGCTCGATATCCTCGGCCCCTTCCCCCGAGCTGTCGGGGGCTTTGAGTACTTGTACGTAGCAATCGACAAGTTCACAAAGTGGCTAGAAGTGGAACCGGTGAGAAAGGTGACAGCACAGTCAGCAGTCAGGTTCTTCAGGTCGATTGTTTGCCGTTTCGGGATCCCTAGCAGGATCATCACCGACAACGGCACACAGTTCACAAGTCGCACCTTCATGCAGTACGTCCAAGACCTTGGCGCCAAGGTCTGCTTTGCTTCTGTTGCTCACCCGAGGAGCAATGGTCAAGCGGAGAGGGCCAATGCTGAAGTGCTGCGCGGGCTCAAGACAAGAACCTTCGACAGGCTGCGCAGGTGCGGAAGAAACTGGATAGAGGAGTTACCGGCGGCTCTTTGGTCAATCAGAACGACACCAAGTCGAGCCACCGGGCAGACACCCTTTGCTCTTGTCTATGGAGCAGAGGCAGTTCTCCCCACGGAACTCGTATACGGATCTCCTCGAGTGCTCGCTTATGATGAGCTCGAGCAAGAGCAACTGCGACAAGATGATGCATTGCTCCTCGAGGAGGAACGTCTCCAGGTTGCTGTACGAGCTGCTCGATACCAGCAAGCCTTGCGTCGCTATCATAGCCGCAAGGTTAAGGCCAGGAGTCTCGAGGAAGGCGACCTTGTTCTTCGGCGTGTTCAGTCCGCCAAGAATTCCAACAAGTTGACGCCGAAGTGGGAAGGCCCTTATCGGGTGAGACAAGTCACAAGGCCCGGCGCTGTCCGCCTTGAGACCGAAGAAGGCTTACCGGTGAGCAATTCCTGGAACATAGAGCATCTTCGCAAGTTTCACCCATAAGGCGCGGTTGCCGTGATCCGCTCCGGCAACCACCTTTTGTACGAGTCTTGCCGCTGTCGCATGTAAACCTTTGTACAGAGCCGGGCGCAGATCCCGTGCATCAGTAAAGCTTTTGTGTTTCGCACTATTTGCCATTTTCCATGCTTTTCTTTGTTATTTGCATGTATTGTTTGGCATCTTGTGCAACACACATATCCGGTAAGCGTCACCACGCCGAGAGGCCCTATACTTGTTTTTCCCTTCTCTTATTTTTTCCATCCTAAGCAGAAGGAGCTTTCCTCGCGCACAAGTTTGCCGGGGGGGAAAGAGGTGGAGGACGAAACAAGTGCTGTTCAAGAAAGAGAGGCTTGCCGGAGAATGAACAGATTATGAAAGCTAAGTTACCAGAATTTGAGCAGTTCAAATTTTTAAATTTTAGTTATCTTCCTTGAACAACCACACTTTGTATGGAAAACCTGTGCGCGGAGGAACCTACCCGTGGATAGCCGCACCCTTACCTTGTTTTCGAGTACGCTCAACGGCTTAAGTGAGCTGCGACAAGTGTCGCGCCCTTACTTCGTTTTTGAGTTCGCTCAGCAAGCTAAGTGCGTTGCGACTAGCTGCGGCAAGGTTGCTTGCTGGTAAGGCCTTTGCCAGCAGGCTTCTCAGAGTCCAGCACTCAGCGCTCGCGGCAAGGGTCCCTTGCCGGCAAGTTCCCTAAAAGCGTAGGGTAAAAAGCATACAAAGTGAAGGACCAAAAGCAAGGGAGATAACAATACGTCAATTGCTCGGAAATAAGATAATATATTACAGAGATAACTTGTCGCAATGACTGATAGATTCATGTTCATGGCACACTTTGCAGCAGCAAAAGGAAATAAAAAGAAAGAGACCTAATCTACGCGGTCGCCTTCACGCCTGGAGATCTTGTTCACCTTGGCGATGATGTGGGCGACCTGCGCCTTCAGCGCCTCCAGATCTGCATCGGCCGGCAAGCTGCGGAGGACGTTGACGAGATTGATGCCAGGGTTGCGGTAGACTATCTTCGTCAAGACGCGCTCCAAGGTACCCGCGCAGAGCTGACGCGACTCCTCGGCCAGCTGCGTGGGAAGCTTCTCCTGCAGCCGTGCAAGCGCCGGCGTGATTCCCCTGAAGAAAAGACTTAGTTTGGCGCTGTGGGGGAGATTCGGGTCCGGAGAGTACACGAGGTGCTCCACCCTCAGCGCCATCAGCTCCTTGTCGATGTTGGCAGCAGAAGCGACCAGATCGTCAGTCCATAGTTCAACGGCCCGGCGGAAGTTGTTAGCTGAAGTGGCGGCGCTCTCCACCAGGCCTCGCTCCTTACGGAGCTCGTCCTTCAGCTTCGTTTCGCGATCCCGCGCGGCGTCCAGCCAGTCAGTCAACGTGGAGACCTTCAACTCCAGATCAGCAATTGAATCCTTGGCGGCTTTAAGCTCGTCGCCCTTCTTGGAGAGGCGTACCTGAAGGTCAGAGTTGGTGTGGGCGTCCTTTTCCCGCTCCACATTGAACGCGGTGATCCTGTCCGTGCTCGCCTTCAGGTACTGCTCCAGCTGCGCCACCTTGGCCTCAAGATCCCTCTTGGCAGTCTTCGCGGTGGCGGCGGCAGACTTCGCCTCCTTCAGGGCCCCGCCAAGGGCCTACTCCCGGGCGGTAAGGTCGTCCTCGTGAGCGTCGAGGTCGACCTTCCGCTGGTTGAGCGCTCCTTCTCGCTGGGACAGCGCTTCACCAACCAGTCGCTGCTGCTCCTCGGCCTCAGCCTTCTCTAGGAGGAACTCTTGCTGCTCTCCGGCAAGCCACTCGCGCTCCTCCGCCAGGTCGCGGAGGGCCGCCTGGTTGGCGGCGCGGAGCTCCGCGGCGCGCTTCTCCAAATCTGCTCCGGCCTTGGCGGTGAGGGCTTCACGGGACTCCAGTTTCGCCTGCCTGGCCCGTTAAAGGGCCAGGAGCTGGCGAAGAAGCTTCTCCTCTTCGGGCTCATCGCTCCCGCCAGGCGCCTCAACAACCTTCAAACCCGCGGAGGCGAGGACCTCTCCGTCATAGGTCTCTCCCTCCACGAGGGCTCACGACGAAGATGCCCACGGAACTTGTATGAAGATTCCGTTGGGCGCCTCAAGATAGACGCCCGACCGCTCCGTGGACGCGGAAGGGTCGGCGGCCGGCGCAGCGCTTGACGCTCCTGCTGCCTCCGGGCCAGCAGTGCGGTCGCCGGTCCTCTCCTCGCCCGCGGCGTCGGCGGTCGGCGCGGTCTCCTCGGCGGCAGGCTCGTCGGCCCCTGCCATGCCCTCAGCGGCAGTGGCATTGCCGCCGTCGTCCTGCGCGCCCTCCTCGCCGGCGGCCTCAGTCTCCATCCGCTCCGGCGCAGGAGGATCTAGCAGAAGAAAAAGAAAAGAAAAGTTCAAGCAAATATCCAAAAAGACAAGTCCAAGAAAATGAAGTTACAAGACTCACCTTCGCGGACTTCCTCGACGACAGGCTCCCTCGCCGGGGAGTCCTCCCTTGGCGGGGTGGCCACCCTCATCGGGCTGCTCGCCCTTGGCGGGGTACTCGCCCTTGGCGGAGTACCCGTCCTTGGCGGAGCGCTCTCCCTCGCCGGGGAGTTCACCCTTGGCGGGGACGGCGGGACCTGCGGCTCCTTGGGGGTGACCTACGGTTGCTCCTGCAGGTGCGGCTCCACTTCTGCGCAAGACAAACAAGACAAATGAAGCAGCAAGATGTCAGTACAAGCTAAAACCTCAAGCGCGCCCGGCGAACAAAAAATCCAAAAACCCAGACTTACGCTGGGGGCTGCTCCTCGGAGCAGCAGGTTGGTCCGACGAGCCTGTTGCTGGCGCGTCTCCGGTCGCCGCGGCGGGCGAGTCGTCCTCGACCTCAACCACGGGGATCTTGGCCTTCTTCGCCATCCGCTGGGTCAGGGTCCTGCAAGCAAAGCAAGAACAAGATCAGGATCATCAAGGAAAGAATCAAGAGAAAATCGAAGAAGTTACAAGCAGCAAATACTTACTCCTCTTCCTCGTCGTCGTCGGAGCTGAGGGCGGAGAAATCGAACTCCACCTGAGTTGCTCCCTCGCGAGGAGCAGGAGGAGAAGGCTCCCTCGGGCGCTTGGCGGTCTCCGGGGCTGGGGGCTGCGAAGACCCAGCCTCCGTTGACGCCGAGGCCCGAGGAGCAGGAGGAGCGGCCGTCTCGCTCCGGGAGGATCCTCCTCCGCTTGGCGCTGGTGCGCGGGGCGCCTCCGTCGCGGTTTGGCTCGCCCTGGTGACGCGCGTCGCCCGGCGAGCAGGCTGCTGTCGGGGCGCCTGCGTCCTTGTCGCTGTAGCCGCCTTGCGGAGGCGCTTCAACGGTGTTCGCTTGGGACTTGCCCGAGGAGGGGAGTTCTCCGAGGACGAGGAGGCGTCGTCGTCGAGCCCCAGAGATCCACCGGTGTCCTCGTCGGCCTCGACGTCCTCCTCCTCCTCCCCGGCAGGCCTGCTGGATCCAGCGTCTTGTCCTGCGGCCCCGCTCCCTCCTGCGGCCCCGCTCCCTCCGGTGGCTCCGCTCCCTCCGGCACCTCTGTTCCTCCGGCAACCTCGCCTCCTGCGGCGGCCTCGCTCACCACCCCGGGGATCCCGGCATGCCTCAGGGAAGGGACCCCGGCAAGCTCGTCGGGCGGAAGCTTGAGCAGCCTGCGGATCTCTGCCTCTTCTGCTTGGCGCACCTCGTCCGCAGCCTGTGCCTCGTCGATGGTGAACCCGAAGTCTCCTGCCGCTGCGGCTGTGGCGGCCTCTTCCATCCGGGAAGCAATATAAGCAATATCCCGCTCTGTGGTAGCCCGGGTGAGACCCTTGATCTCATCGGCGTTCTTCGGCACCTCGACCAAGTTGCCGAAGAAGCTCAACACTGTATCTCCCGGAGGCTGGATCCAAGTGGGGACGATGCCGTGGGAGTCGCACTCCGGCATCATTGCGCGCAGGGAGTCACGGGCAGTGCTGTTGCACAGCGGCACTACTCCCTTGGCGGGCCTGAACCACTCTGGGTGCGCCGGGTCATGCTTGAAGAGCTCTCGCAACATCCCTTTCAGCTCCAGAGCGGTGAAATTGAAGTTTAATCCTGGGCGCAGCCTCATGACATCCGCCGCATTGCCAAACTCCCAGGCAGGCCTTTTCCTATCTTGCAAAGGAGCAATGCGGCGGCGGAGGAAATCTGCCCCAACCTCTCCGATGGTCAGATTAGCTACCCGGAGGCGGATGATCCTGACGAGGGCGATACTGAGCTTATTGTCCTCCGGGGCTAATTCGCTCCAATTCTTGCCGCGCACTATGGCCGTGGTGCGCGGCGCAGTGAAGGGCTCCGGCTGGTCCTCTACTGCCCAACACCACTCTGCTCGCCATTCTTCCCACTTGCCGCGGAGTTGACCTTTCAGATAGGAATCCTTCTTGTTTAACCGGAAGATCCAGGAGATCCCGCCGGAGAGGGGAGCGCCAGCCTCTACTCTAGGCATAAAGAAATGGCGGAAGAGTGCTACGTTTGGATGGATCCCTATGTAGTTTTCGCACAGATGTGCGAAAACGGCCATCGTAAGGATGGCATTGGGGGTGAAGTCTAGGAGGTGGAGGTTGTACGTGTTCATGATGTCACAGAAAAACTCCGAAAACGGAGGGCACAACCCACAGTGAAAGAAGGCAGCGAAGAAGAAATACCCGCCGGGATACAGATCTCTGGCGACGGCGGGGAAGACTCTGGTGCGGGGGTGAGCCTTGGTCTCCCCGGACCAGAAGAGGTACTACTTGTTCCAGAGCTCCCTCGCGCTGAGCCTTGGCGCGAAAACCACGTTCCTCTTCCGCAGGGCAGCAAGCTTCACCGCCTGCTCGGACTTCTCCTTCTTGGTCTTCTCCGTTTTCGCCTTCTCGCTCTTCGGAGCCATGGCGGAGGCGGCGAGGGAAGGGGCGAGAAGCTCGACGGCGCCGCGGATGCGGGAGATGGCGGAGGAGGGATGGAGGCAGAGAGCGGCGGAGGTTTTCTGGAGGTTGAAGACGCAATGAAGATGAAGGAGGGAAACTGCCCCTGCTCCCTCTGCTTTTAAGGGGATAGTGGGGGACGCTCCGCATTTCCCATTAAAGAACGAGGCCACGATCTCTCCCACGACGCCGCAATCGACGCGTGCCGTTAGGGAGGGGCGCGGCGGATGCGGAAGGGGATTCGGCGTGCCGTGGGCCGCGTGTGCCCGTACACTGTTTTGGGCCTGGCCCAACAGCGCTCGGCACCGTGTGTGGCCCAGGCCCGGGGGCTCGTGTCGGTGTACTAAGGTAGGGGTACCTTAGTACCCCAACTTGTGCACGGGCAGTAGCAGCTTCCCGCGGCAGGGTTTACCACGTGCTCGCCGGAGACCTTTCTGGTCCTTATAAGGCCATTCAAAAACAAAGTATACAAGTTAGAAGATCAAGACCCCGGCAAGTGGAGCTTGCCGGGAAGGCTACACCAAGCTCAAGATTATCGTATTAACACAAGACCCTGGCAAGGGGAGCTTGCCAGGACGACCAGAAGATTGCATCTCAGAAGACATGCCTCGGCGCACTATGCGCCCCGGCGGGGCCCGGGGAGCGACAAGCTTCCGGGCCCGGCAAGATCAAGGCCCCGGCAAGGTGCTTGCCGGGGGGAAGCCTGCGCTGTGTGCCCGCGCTCCAGCTCATCGGCCCACGCGTCACCCTGGGGCCCTTCCAGGGACGCGTGGCGGATGGCTGTGCAGCCTGGGGGACACGGTGGCACTCCACGGTGACGAGGCTATCGCCGTGGCGAACGGAGACGCATGGGCGGGCGCTTTTGGGGTCGACGGTGATGGGCATTTAATGCCCTTGTCCCCCACTGTCAAGTTAGGTGAAGACCACTGTTCATCCACTGTTCATGCACTGTTCTCGTACCATTACAACTACCACCAAAGTTACATTTTTTCCCTCCTCTACGTTGACACCTGTCGGTGACCCCTTGAGCTATAAAAGGAGGCCCATGCGCAACGTAGAAAGGGTTCGGAACCTAGATAGCTCTCTCGCTCGGTGTAGCTAGTTCTTCAAGCTCCCGAGCTCACAAACTCAATACAAACCAAGCAGGAGTAGGGTTTTACGCGTCCGCGCGGCCCGAACCTGGGTAAACTGCCCGCGTGCGCTCTTCGATCCGCTCTTTGTGCTCCCTCCGCTCCCTTACCGCAACGTACAAAGGGGCTCCGGTCCCATAGGTGTTCGTGGTGGACAGTTTCCCCCGACAACATTACACTCAGAATGACAATCATGCTCTCAATAGTTGGTGCTTTGAAGAAAGAAGGTGGAGACTCTCGAACCGTGGATTTTTATGGCAAGGTGGAAAACCCGTGGCTGGAAGCAAAGACTAAACAAGTACCAGAGCTCGTGGTTTTAAAAACAGAGATAAAAAGCTTTTGGGAGGTGCATAATTCGTCAACGAATGTTAGTAGATAACCCAATTACTTCTTATGCTGGACAAGTTTCGAGGAACGGCTCCCACGCGGGGATGATCACATCCCCTTAATCTCCTTTGTTTATCACTGCCAGAGTTTTCTGATTTCTCATGAACAAAGCGTGAAGGAGGGTTTGTTGTGACGCCCGAAGACCGACGTCCCAGAAGATTCCAGAAGATTCCGGATGTTCCGGGTTCTCCCATGTGTTTCAGTTGTGCTTGCTTTATTTATGTTGCATTGCATCATGTCATCATGCCATCTTGTCATATATCTTTTGCATCTCAACTTAAATAAATTGTGTGGACCTTCGGTCTATTTAAATCGAGGGAAGAATGACTTCTCTTTATAACATATAAAAGCCTCTCAATATTATTAGGGAGCTATATAAATAAATATTCCATTGCTCCGGAATCACCAACGCACACTTGCATATCTTCCCTATTTTGTTGGAGCCATTTTTTGTTGGGTTGGTAATATTCCATAAAGCCTTACAAAAATGTTCCATCATTTTTTTTCCTGTTCTGGCCTCTTTTCTTAATATTTTGGATCCCTCTCTATTTTATTTCTGCTGAAGAAATAAAATAAGTGGAGCAGACAGGCCCAGCCGCCAGCCTCTTGGGCCTCCTCCTCCCTCCCTGGCCCAGCTGCTAGGCCTCCAGCCCACCTCCCCGTAACCCTAGCTCGCTCCCGCAGCCTCTTCTCTCCCCTCGCTCTCTCCCTCCGCCGCCAGGACGATCCCCATCTCTCAGCCTCGCATTTGACCCCATCTCGCCCGATCCCTCGATTCCCCTCACTCCTCTCGACAGCGCCGACCCCCATCGCTCCAGCCCCGAGCCCGACCTCCTCCATCGCCCCGCACCCGACGTCTCCCTCGCCAGTGCGCCTCAGGCCCTTCTCCTCCGCGCGATTCCAGGCTGCAGCCGCCCTGCCAAGCCGGCCGGGAGCGTGCCTCCTTCCTCCCCAGCCTCGCTCTCCCCTGCACCATCTCTCGCTCGCCCGGCCCTCAGGCCCTTCTCCTCTGCGCACCACCAAGGCCTCTCAAGCCGCGGCCAGCTCCGCTGCTGAAGCCCTCTGGCGCGCCATGGAGCCCCGCCATGGAGCCTCGAGGCAGCCGCACGAGCAGCTCTCCAGCGCCGTCCGCCGCGTCCCTTGCCCCGACGACCTCCTCCAGCGCTGCGTCACGCCCGCGCCCCGACGCCATGCCATGCTCCTCCGTGCTCTAGCGCGCATGCCACCTCGCCTGGCTCGCCGAGGGAGGAGCCCTCGA
>LR738713.1:122684370-122699042 GCA_902687465.1 Secale cereale | reverse complement strand
GCTTTTGTTTTTTTTTGTGTTGCCTTGTGCTGTTGGGTTTGTCCAGGAAACGTGTACGACTACCCGACGAGACCGGCAAGTACCCCGACGACCGGGTCTTCGGAATCGCCAAGTACCACGACATGACGGCATGAACATCTACAAAACGTGTACCACGACGAACGTTTTGAAGCGCCAAGTACCGCGACGCCCGGAGCACTCGAGACCGACAAGTACCCCGACAACATGTGTACCACTACCGTCGACCATCGAAGACCCCGTGAACAACTACTTCCACTACCGCCACGTGAACGACAAGTACCTCTCCGAAACGGAATGTGAGCGGCTACTTCCTCTGCGAACGTGAACAACTACTTCCTCTTCGGAAACGTGATCCACTACTTCCTCTACGACCCGCGAGAACGCCTACTTCCACTACGTCCCTCGACGACTTGAACCCCTCCGAGAACGATTGTCCCGAAGGTATAACCCCGAGTCGATGCCCGTGGATGAATGCTTGATGTGTTGTATGAGATGTTTGCCCTTGTGTGCACCGTGCCCGTTTCGTCCGTTTGTCATGTTCCTCGGTTGCCTCGTCGCCGACCCGTGGGAACCCGGTGACGGGATCACCCCACCTTTCATCTTGTTCCGCTCGACACGCCATCTTTTCTTTTGCACCGGTCTCTCAACGAGTTACCGGAACCGAGTTGTTGCCGTTGCATCATTTTCGGATCGTTGCCGTGGCACCCTTTCCTTCCACCACGGTGACAATACTTCATATCTTCTTCTTGTTCACTTTTAATAAAAATTGCATTAAACTTGATCATGTCATCCGCATCATGTTAACAACATTATATGTTTAATTGTTGTTGCTTTAATAATTGCTAAACATCCTCATGGGGTTTTTCCCGGAATTTGTTGTTGTTATTTCCGGCCCCATTTAAAATGCCTAAATAGTGTAGTTTTATTATGCTTCACCTCTTGCCATGTTAAAAACATTTAATCTTGTCTTGTAAATAAACGAGAGTCAACTAAATAAATAAAATGTGGGGTTTCATCAATATGCAACTCGTTGCATATTGAGCTCCACTTAACTTGTAGTTTTTTTGTGCACTTTACCATGCCATGCATATTTAAACCGGACATGCACCATACTTGGATGTGCATTGTATGCCATGTTTATGCTTGTGTGTTTACCGTGTTGTTTGCTTCTTTCCGGTTGATTCTCTTGCTAGCTTCGGTTTCGTTCCGGAGTTGTGAGGATTCGCTCGACTGTGTTGCTCCGTCTACTTCATGGACTTGTTCTTCTCCCTTGTGGAATCCCAGGCAAGATGATCATACCCTTTGTAATGCCCAGGATGGAGTTATACCTCCTACGTGTCGAGGCACGACTTAAAGGCATAAATCCATCCTAGAATGATCTCAAGTTCGGTAATCTTTGCACAACTCATGTAAAAGAGGGGATAGTAAACAGAAAATAGTTGGCTTACACTCGCCACGTCACAGAATTACAGTACAAGTCTCAAACATCATACATTAAGAACATCACAACCCTCTAAGGGCAAAAGCCAAATGTCAAAGTACCAAACTTAGATAAATAAACCACAGGCTGATCGAATCCTAGTAAGAGTCTCCACTACTGATCATCTGGGTATCACACATAGTACCGACTACGCTCCTCGTCGTACTCCCAATCCAGCTCGGTGCCATCACCTGGATAGCTCACAAATGGACCTGCATCTGGTGTGTGAAGTAACTGTGAGCCATAGAGGACTCAGCAATCCCGTCTCCGGGTAACAAGACTATCTAAGCCTTTGGGTGAGGATAAGGCTGAAGAAAAGAAACAGTGTCTGCAGCAGCAACTAGCATCTAGCTTACGTAAGTGAGAGCGAGAAGAGAAGGCCTCGGCGAGAAGTGATCACGAAGTGATCCTAGCTACAAGCTCAACAAGCATAACCCCTCCGTGTTCAACTCCCGAATCCCTATTCGGAAATTGACAGTCACGGAACACACGCTGGTAGTGTATTAGAAACATTGTGTCAAGTTATCTACAACCGGAATTAACAAGCTCCCATCTACCACATAACCGCGGGCACGGCTTTCGAAAGTTCAAACCCTGCAGGGGTGTTCCAACTTGACCCATTACAAGCCCACGATCCGCGGAGTCGCAACTCCAAAGTGGGAAGACCCGAGTATCCTCGGAATCCCGTGCTCAAGATATACCGAACTAAGGTAAGGCTAATCCAGCAAATCCTCCCGGCGTGTCGACAACCTGATAGTAGCCGTGCGTATCTAAGTCTCAGGACACGGCCGGATGGGCGATTCTACGGGTGTATACCAGATACCTCGGGTTGCCCCAAGGCGGCCCCGCAGACTCCCCGTTTCGGACCAACACTCATGTGGAGCACTGGCCCGGGGTTGTTGATTAAGAAAGAGGGTTAATTACTCCCTATGCAAGTTTAGTTTGTTATTAGGCAAATAGTACCAATGTTGGGACTTGCTGGAAAAGACTTAGCACTTAGCGGTTTATCGAGGGGGTCCCATACACCCCAACCGTGTTAGGAACGCATAATCAAGGAACATAATACCGGCTTATACGGATCCTAACGGCATGAGTGGAACAAATCACCAAGCAAAAGGCTTAGCCTTCCACCCTTGCCAATATATAGATGATTTCATTTTAGCAATTATATAGTGTGATATAACCCAACCAAACTTCATCATGAAGCAAGCATCTTCGATCTTCACCTGCAACTAGCAATGCTATAAGAAGGGCTGAGCGAAGCGTACTTAGCCAAGCAACGGTTTGCATAGGTAGGTTGGTTAAACATGGCAATTGGCTACAAGTAGGAGGCTGACAAGAAGATCATGGGCATCGAGGCAAAACTATAGATTGAGACTACTAGCAATAGGCAAAGATAGTAATGTTATCGGGTTTCGGTCATCTTGCCTGAAGAGAAGTCGTTCGGATCGTAAGAAGGGTCCTCGTGCTCAACCTCGTTGGTAACCTCGTGCTCAACCTCGTACTCGGTCTCAGCTTCCGTCTCTAAACAAAACAATCACACCAAGCACCAATCAACAAGATGCAATGCGCACTCGAAAAACATGAATGCATGATGGATGCACTAAGGATGCACACGGAGCACGTAAAATAACACTCAAGCAAATCACCTCAAAACATGATAACAATCTGATATTATTAAACTACACAGAAAAACAAACAAGTTTGATATAAGATTCGCTGAAATCGGAGTTACGGGCTAAAAGTTATGCCTGAAACAAGATTTGAGCAAAAGCTGAAAATTACAGCAGCATAGCAACTTCGGAGCTCAAAATAATTGAGCTACAGCACTCAAATAACATGGTAAAGGACATGAACACAAACTAGACATATACTACAGCAACTAAGTCCAAGGTGCACCCCCAACGGAGCCACGGATCAATAGCAATGATCTTGGACATATTGAACTTGGCAATAAAATTCTGGCAGCAGAATTTTATTGAAACTTTGGAGCAAAAGATAAACATGCTACAGCCACTTAAATGGACATGTGAGGACATGAATGGAAAGACAACAACATCTACTACAAGGAACAATCAAAATCCACTCCAAAACTATCATGCTTTGTCCTAGAACATCACACGAACATGGCATCGGAACGTTACAGATTTCAGACTTAGTGAAAAAACACTAAGTCCTAAAACAGCAATATCATCATGGCATATAAAAGAGCATGTTTAAGTCACCTCGAAACTAAACATGGCAAGAGGTGAGCACCTCATCAAAGTACAAATGAAGGTGATCCCGAAACACACAAGCATGCATCATGTAGGTAAACACAACGATAGCAACGAGCTCAACAAGATGGCATTTCATAACAAGTGAAATAACATCACAGCCACATGGCACTTTGCAACGATGATAACAAGGCAATAATAAATCTATCATGCAACCTATCACAAGCAACACGTAGAGCATGGCAAGACGAACACGTGGCCATGTCATTTGCATCATTCGGACAAACGAGCTAAAAGATATCACATGGCAAAGGTGGCATAAAAATAACACATAGCAGCAGTTTATATCATGATGCACTCTTGCAACAGCAAAACGAGCACCTAAACGATCTCTAACATGCATGACAACAACAGATAAAACGTAGAGCACGTCTCCACGAACGTCTGGACATATCATTCGCGCGAAACGGAGCAACATGCAAAAAGTTAGAGCAGGTCAAACATTGCATCAGAGATTAACAGATCTGGGACTTAGGAGTGGGGAGTCAACCTCAGAGATCTAAAAAAAGGAGACGGGCCGGTGCGGTGGAGAAGGCCCGCGGAGGCGGCAGATTGATGCGGCCCGGCGGGAGGCGGCGGCGCCCCGCGCGGATCTGGGCCCGCGGCGGCTGCGGCGGCCCACGCGAGGAGGCGGCGGCCCGCAGCGCGGTGGAGCGGTGGCGCGGCTGGCGGAGGGGCCCGGCCCACCCGGCGAGGCTGGCGGCTGCTGGTGCGGTCTGGGAGGCGACGGCGGGTGGCGCGGGAGGCCCAGCCGGCGGCGCGGAGTGGCGGCGGTGGCCCGCGGAGGCGAACTGGCGAAGGAGGGGCGACGGTGACTGGGCCGCTGGGCGCCTCGGCCCAGGCGAGCGACCTGGCCCCTCGAAGCACTCGGTGAAGTGGGGACCTGGCCCGAGAGAGCGACGAGGGAAGCGGCCTGGTGCGGTGCGGTGCGGGAGCCGCTCGGTCGTGGGGCTGCAGGCGATGTGGTCCGCTCGGCCCTCGATGGAACGGCGGCGATGCGAAGTGCGAGAAGGATCGGGGCGTTGACCCCTGGCGATCGGTTGCCTCGCCCGAGCCGGCGAGAGGAACCTGCGGCTGCTGGCCTTCGGGATCTGAGAAGAGACAGCCAAGGGGATTTTTGGATCTGGTGGAGCACAAAATTTGAGGAGAGATTAGGGAGAGGCTAGAGATCCCCAAAATGGACCTAGGGGGTCTAAATAGCAGATTTGCTAGGGTTTGGAGATTAGGGGGGGGGGTGCTAGGAGCCCTCCGATCGCGATCCGACGGATCCGATCGCGGGGGTAGATTAAAAGGGCCTAGGAGAAGATAAAGGACTACAGTAGGGGTGTTTCTGGGACACGAAGTGAAGGCACTTTGGACCCACACGAACAACGGATGGAATAGCAACGGAGTTCAAACGAGACGAGATTTGAGAGGCGGGTTGCACACAATAAAACAACAACACACACAACAACCTCGCGGCACACCGGTAACGTTACACGCCCGAACAACAAAGTAGGTCTACGGGACGTCACGGACACATGAGGGAGCTCCGGAACGCGAAACGGACAACGGGAAGGAGCGCGCGGAACCGGATGCAACCGACAACACAAATGCAATGCAATGCACATGTCTACATGATATGAATGAATGCCACACACTCACACAACAAAAGGACGAAAACCCGAAAGACAAAGAACCCGGAATGGAAAAAGATGAAGCCGGAGATATATTATATACCCAAAAGGGAAAGTATTACATCCGGGGCATTACAAACTCTCCTCTACTACAAAAAGATCTCGTCCCGAGATCTAGGACTGGAAAAAGGAAGGGTACTCGGAACGAAGATGATCTTCTCGTTCCCAGGTAGCTTCTCGGTTGGTGTGATGTGACCACTTGACTTTCAGAAATTTGATGGACTTGTTACGGGTCTTGCGTTCGGTTTCTTCGAGAATTGCAACTGGATGTTCTCGGTAGCAAAGGTCTTGTTGAAGATCAATCTCTTCAAACGGAATCATGCGCTCAGGTGCCTTGAAGCATTTGCGAAGTTGAGACACATGGAAGACATCATGAACATTGGCGAAGTTTGAAGGTAGCTCAAGTTGATAGGCTAGATCGCCTCTTTTGCCAAGAATCTTGAAAGGCCCGACGTATCTAGGAGCAAGCTTTCCTTTGATACCGAATCTTTGGGTTCCTTTCATCGGAGAAACTCGGAGATAGACATGATCATCAATGTTGAAAGCCAAATCATGATGCTTGCCGTCATAGTAGCTCTTCTGATGCGACTGAGCGGCCTTGAGATTCTCACGTATGACTTTGCACATTTCTTCGGCTTCTGAGATCAAGTCATTGCCAAGAAGTTGGCGTTCGCCTGTTTCAGACCAGTTGAGAGGGGTACGACACTTTCTGCCATAGAGAATTTCAAACGGTGCTTTGCCTGCACTTGCTTGAAAGCTGTTGTTGTAAGAGAACTCGACAAATGGAAGGCAGTCTTCCCATTTCATGCCGAAGGAGATGACACAGGCTCTGAGCATATCTTCTAGAATCTGATTCACACGCTCGACTTGACCACTAGTCTGAGGGTGAAAGGCAGTGTTGAACCTGATCTTCGTGCCCATGGCGGACTGAAAGGAGTCCCAGAACCTTGATGTGAACAAGCTTCCACGGTCTGAGGATATCACTTGAGGAATGCCATGTAGGGACACAATTCTGGAAGTGTACAGCTCTGCAAGTTGAGCTGCATTGATTGATTCTTTGACTGGAAGAAAGTGAGCGACTTTGGTGAGCTTGTCAATCACCACAAAGATAGCATCATTTCCTCGCTTGGATTTAGGAAAACCAGTGACGAAGTCCATTTCAATGTGGTCGAACTTCCACTCAGGAATAGGAAGAGGTTGGAGAAGACCGGCTGGACGTTGATGTTCTGCTTTCACTCTTCTGCATACATCACATTCATTCACGAATTGGGCAATCTCCCTTTTCATGCGTGTCCACCAGTAAGACTGCTTGAGGTCTTGGTACATCTTGGAACTGCCAGGATGAATGGAAAGGAGAGAAACATGAGCTTCTTCCATTATGAGCTTCCTGAGATCACCTTTGGGAACAACGAGTCTGTCCTCGAAGAACAAGGTATCTCTCTCATCAACACGGAAGCACTTGTATTTTGGAGTGCCCTTTGCAATCCCATGTTTCACTTTCTTCACCATGGTATCACTGAGCTGGGCCTCACGGACTTGATCTTCCAAGGTAGGAGCAATTTGGAGATTTGCAAGAAAACCCTGCGGAACAACTTGAAGGTTGAGTTTCCTGAATGCTTCACAAAGCTCAGGCTGGTACGGCTTGATAAGAAGGCTGTTGCAATATGCCTTTCTGCTCAAAGCATCTGCAATCACATTCGCCTTGCCAGGAGTGTATTCGATGCTGGGATTGTACTCTTGGATCATTTCAACCCAACGAGTCTGACGGAGGTTCAGATGCGGCTGTGTGAAGATGTACTTCAAGCTCTTGTGATCAGTGAAGATGTCGACCTTTCTGCCCAACAACAGATGTCTCCACGTAATCAGAGCATGTACCACAGCTGCTAGCTCGAGATCATGTGTGGGATAGTTCTTCTCACTTGGCTTTAGCTGACGAGAAGTGTATGCCACAATTCTCTTATCTTGCATAAGCACACCACCAAGACCTTGAAGAGAAGCATCACAGAATACTTCATAGGGCTTGGATTCACCCGGAGGAGTCAGAACTGGAGCTGAGACAAGCTTATCTTTGAGAGTTTTGAATGCCACTTCACATTCGGGAGACCAAAAGTATTTGACATTCTTCTGAAGCAGGTTGGAAAGAGGCTTGGCAATCTTGGAGAAGTTTTCAACAAACCTTCTGCAATAGCTGGCAAGACCCAGAAAACTGCGGAGCTGCTTGACGTTCTGAGGAGCTTCCCAGTTGACAAATGCTTCAACTTTCTCGGGATTAACCGCAATACCGTCAGCTGAGATGATGTGGCCCAGGTACAAAACCTTATCGAGCCAGAACTCGCACTTGGAGAACTTGGCATAGAATTTATGCTCTTGGAGTCGATCAAGAACCAGACGTAAGTGCTTTTCGTGATCTTCTTCATTCTTGGAAAACAACAGAATATCATCCAGATACACAAGCACGAATTCGCCCGTATAGGGGTTGAAGATGTAATGCATCATCCGTGAAAAGGTAGGAGGAGCATTGGCGAGACCGAAGGACATGACGGTATACTCGTATGAACCGTAGCTCGTTCTGAAGGCCGTCTTGGGAATGTCTTCCTCGCGAATGCGAATTTGATGATAGCCCATTCGGAGGTCAAGCTTAGAGAACACTTTAGCTCCTTTGAGCTGCTCAAAGAGTTCGTTGATGTTGGGGAGCGGATACTTGTTCTTAATCGTCTTCTTGTTCAATGGCCGGTAGTCAACACAGAGACGCTCCGTGCCATCTTTCTTCTTGACAAACAAGACACCACAGCCCCACGGAGATGTACTAGGCCGGATGAGACCCATACTCTCCTGCTTATCAAGCTGCTTCTTCAATTCCTTCAATTCGTCCGGAGAGAGCTTGTACGGACACCGGCATGCTGGCTCAGTACCCGGCTCGAGTTCAATGACAAACTCCACCTGACGGTGTGGAGGCATGCCTGGAAGTTCTTCAGGAAAGACGTCTTGATATTCGTTCACCACCGGAATTTGATTTATGGCATTAATTTCGCCCTTATCATTAAGAGAGAAAAGCCGGATAGTGTTATCCCTGGAGGCGAAGATAATCACATCTTCATCAGAATGAGTCATCTTGACTTCCTTCTGAGCACAATCAATGTGAGCATCATGCTGAGAAAGCCAATCCATTCCGAGGATGAGGTCGATGTCAGAATTGCCAAGAATCACCGGTTTAGCCAGAAAGCGATAATCTCCCATGCGAATAGAAACATCCGGAGCATAGACACTAGAAGTCATAATCCTGCCCGGAGAAACAACTTGCAACTTCTGAGGCAAATTTGAAGTGGCAATATTGTGCTTGGATGCAAATGGTTGAGACATGAAAGAGCATGATGCACCCGAATCAAATAACACTTTAGCTGGAAAAGAGTTAACTGGAAGGTTACCCAAAATGACATCAGAAGAATTCTCCGCTTGCGCTGCATTCATCAGATTGACCCTTGCTGCCTTTGGATCATGCCTGACAATAGCTGAACTCACAGGTGGAGGAGGAGGAAGACGCTTCGGATTCGGACATCTGTTGGCATAGTGACCCTTCTAGCCACACTTGTTGCACACCACTTCAGAGAGAGGACGGAAATGAGAGCCACTGGACTTGGAGCCTTGAGACTGAAACTGCTTCTTCGACTGGTTGCTCGGGTTGGGTGGGTGGGAGAAACCACGACCACTAGAGTTCTTGTTGTTGGAGTTGTTGGAGTTGTTGTAGGGAGCTCGAATCACTGGAGGAGGAGGAAGCCAGAATTTCTGATGCTTCGAGACCATCTGAGACGATGAGGAAGAGTGAACAGCATCTCGAATTCTCTTCTTAGAAGCCTCCATCTTAAGCTGAGCTGCTTCTTGTTTCAAAGCCATGTTATAGAACTTGTCGAATTCATCGGGCTCGAACAAGGTGAGAGCAAGCTGAAGTTCATCTTTGAGACCTCCACGGAACTGATAGATTTTACTCTTGGCATCAGGAATGTCTTGCTTAGCATAGCGAGCGAGGTTTTGGAACTTGACATTATACTGATAGACTGTCATGGAGCCCTGCTTCAGGTTGCGTAATTGCTCACGCATACCCTCGATGACACTTGTAGGAATGTGGTGCGAACGGAAATCCTTGCAGAAATTCTCCCGAGAGATCACTTGGCCCGGCCTGGAGTCTTTGTACTGCTGCCACCAGTCAGCTGCTTGATCTTTCAGTTGGAAGGCTGCAAACTTCACATAATCATCTTCCTTCACGTTACTGCACTCAAAATGCTTCTTTATGTCGGTCAACCAATCCTCAGCATCAAGAGGGTCGACACAGTAACTGAAAGCTTTAGGATTGTTAGTCAGGAACTGGTTGAGAGTAGCATGGTGCTGCTGGAAGAAGTTGCCTTGGTTCCCTGGAACACCCTGATTAGCTTGCATAGTTTGCATCTGCTGCATCATCTGCATCATCAACTGAGTGTTCTAGGCAGTAGTCTGCATAATTGCTCTCCAAGCCTCAGGCGGAGGAGGAGGGGAAGGAGGATGTTCTGGAACCTCTTCCACCTCTGGGTTAGCATTGGGAACCTTTTTCGGAGCCATCCTGAAAGAGATGACCACGAATCAGCAATTGATTGACAAAAGGAATAAGCTGAATCAATGGCATGAATTGCAACAAGTCTTCACAATAATCATTCGAACAATAAGAACGAATGAAATCATTCGAACAAGAGGAACGAATGAAATTCTCAGTTAAATGATAACATCAATCTTCACGAGAAGCCACATAGGGGACAAAAGGATAAAATAAGAAAAACAACAAGGTACAGACGGGAACAAACACAAGAGAGGAGTTTCGTTATAACATCTTTGTGCTGAAAGCATATGAACGCGTTACGAAAAGGTTTTGCAATCCCCGGATCAGCATAGCCAAGGACCCTTTAAGATGCAACTCCTGATAGTAACATCGGTCATATAACCCCTTCACTCAATGTCGAACCCCGAACTCACTAACCTGCATTCGTTGGAACAATGCCTACGATCTACTGGATAAAACCCACCTATAGATTTCCGAAAGATTCCAGTTATGCAATCAGGTGTTGGGGATACACGGGAAGCACCGCGCAATCAACTCTAAACCTACATCCAGGTGTATCCATCCTTCAACACATAACCAGTCTTTCTCGGAAACTGTGTACCTCGGACCTTCGAAAAGCATCCACTAAAACAAGCTATGGCAATACTCCTGAACTACCTCCCCAGTACTGGGTGATGTCGGGGTTATCTTGCCACTGGCCGTATAGGGGAGATTTTCGATGTCGGCCGTCTTAAGTATTTAGTACTGCCGCGATATGCTTGTGTCAATGATACCCCGAAGCTCAACTCCTCGGTAACAGGAGGCATCGAGAACAATATCCTTGTCACAAGAACATCGAAACAATCCCAGAATACTCGCGGGATTCCTAAAAAAAATTTGGTGCAATTTTGAAGATAGGAGAGACAAGAGTAGTCGTCAGGAGTCCTCACCAGAGAGAAAGGGGATGAGAAGCAAAGAAATCCTACTCTCCGACATAATATAGGACTCAAAAAGTTTTTTAGTGTGTGCCTAGACTCGACCGTCAACGATTCGGTCAAACAGTGGGGGCTCCTAGGTCGGAGAAGGCTCTGAATACCAACTTGTAATGCCCAGGATGGAGTTATACCTCCTACGTGTCGAGGCACGACTTAAAGGCATAAATCCATCCTAGAATGATCTCAAGTTCGGTAATCTTTGCACAACTCATGTAAAAGAGGGGATAGTAAACAGAAAATAGTTGGCTTACACTCGCCACGTCACAGAATTACAGTACAAGTCTCAAACATCATACATTAAGAACATCACAACCCTCTAAGGGCAAAAGCCAAATGTCAAAGTACCAAACTTAGATAAATAAACCACAGGCGGATCGAATCCTAGTAAGAGTCTCCACTACTGATCATCCGGGTATCGCACATAGTACCGACTACGCTCCTCGTCGTACTCCCAATCCAGCTTGGTGCCATCACCTGGATAGCTCACAACTGGACCTGCATCTGGTGTGTGAAGTAACTGTGAGCCACAGAGGACTCAGCAATCCCGTCTCCGGGTAACAAGACTATCTAAGCCTTTGGGTGAGGATAAGGCTGAAGAAAAGAAACAGTGTCTGCAGCAGCAACTAGCATCTAGCTTACGTAAGTGAGAGCGAGAAGAGAAGGCCTCGGCGAGAAGTGATCACGAAGTGATCCTAGCTACAAGCTCAACAAGCATAACCCCTCCGTGTTCAACTCCCGAATCCCTATTCGGAAATTGACAGTCACGGAACACACGCTGGTAGTGTATTAGAAACATTGTGTCAAGTTATCTACAACCGGAATTAACAAGCTCCCATCTGCCACATAACCGCGGGCACGGCTTTCGAAAGTTCAAACCCTGCAGGGGTGTTCCAACTTGACCCATTACAAGCCCACGATCCGCGGAGTCGCAACTCCAAAGTGGGAAGACCCGAGTATCCTCGGAATCCCGTGCTCAAGATATACCGAACTAAGGTAAGGCTAATCCAGCAAATCCTCCCGGCGTGTCGACACCTTGATAGTAGCCGCGCGTATCTAAGTCTCAGGACACGGCCGGATGGGCGATTCTACGGGTGTATACCAGATACCTCGGGTTGCCCCAAGGCGGCCCCGCAGACTCCCCGTTTCGGACCAACACTCATGTGGAGCACTGGCCCGGGGTTGTTGATTAAGAAAGAGGGTTAATTACTCCCTATGCAAGTTTAGTTTGTTATTAGGCAAATAGTACCAATGTTGGGACTTGCTGGAAAAGACTTAGCACTTAGCGGTTTATCGAGGGGGTCCCATACACCCCAACCGTGTTAGGAACGCATAATCAAGGAACATAATACCGGCTTATACGGATCCTAACGGCATGAGTGGAACAAATCACCAAGCAAAAGGCTTAGCCTTCCACCCTTGCCAATATATAGATGATTTCATTTTAGCAATTATATAGTGTGATATAACCCAACCAAACTTCATCATGAAGCAAGCATCTTCGATCTTCACCTGCAACTAGCAATGCTATAAGAAGGGCTGAGCGAAGCGTACTTAGCCAAGCAACGGTTTGCATAGGTAGGTTGGTTAAACATGGCAATTGGCTACAAGTAGGAGGCTGATAAGAAGATCATGGGCATCGAGGCAAAACTATAGATCGAGACTACTAGCAATAGGCAAAGATAGTAATGTTATCGGGTTTCGGTCATCTTGCCTGAAGAGAAGTCGTTCGGATCGTAAGAAGGGTCCTCGTGCTCAACCTCGTTGGTAACCTCGTGCTCAACCTCGTACTCGGTCTCAACTTCCGTCTCTAAACAAAACAATCACACCAAGCACCAATCAACAAGATGCAATGCGCACTCGAAAAACATGAATGCATGATGGATGCACTAAGGATGCACACGGAGCACGTAAAATAACACTCAAGCAAATCACCTCAAAACATGATAAAAATCTGATATTATTAAACTACACAGAAAAACAAACAAGTTTGATATAAGATTCGTTGAAATCGGAGTTACGGGCTAAAAGTTATGCCCGAAACAAGATTTGAGCGAAAGCTGAAAATTACAGCAGCATAGCAACTTCGGAGCTCAAAATAATTGAGCTACAGCACTCAAATAACATGGTAAAGGACATGAACACAAACTAGACATATACTACAGCAACTAAGTCCAAGGTGCACCCCCAACGGAGCCACGGATCAATAGCAATGATCTTGGACATATTGAACTTGGCAATAAAATTCTGGCAGCAAAATTTTATTGAAACTTTGGAGCAAAAGATAAACATGCTACAGCCACTTAAATGGACATGTGAGGACATGAATGGAAAGACAACAACATCTACTACAAGGAACAATCAAAATCCACTCCAAAACTATCATGCTTTGTCCTAGAACATCACACGAACATGGCATCGGAACGTTACAGATTTCAGACTTAGTGAAAAACCACTAAGTCCTAAAACAACAATATCATCATGGCATATAAAAGAGCATGTTTAAGTCACCTCGAAACTAAACATGGCAAGAGGTGAGCACCTCATCAAAGTACACATGAAGGTGATCCCGAAACACACAAGCATGCATCATGTAGGTAAACACAACGATAGCAACGAGCTCAACAAGATGGCATTTCATAACAAGTGAAATAACATCACAGCCACATGGCACTTTGCAACGATGATAACAAGGCAATAATAAATCTATCATGCAACCTATCACAAGCAACACGTAGAGCATGGCAAGACGAACACGTGGCCATGTCATTTGCATCATTCGGACAAACGAGCTAAAAGATATCACATGGCAAAGGTGGCATAAAAATAACACATAGCAGCAGTTTATATCATGATGCACTCTTGCAACAGAAAAACGAGCACCTAAACGATCTCTAACATGCATGACAACAACAGATAAAACGTAGAGCACGTCTCCACGAACGTCTGGACATATCATTCACGCGAAACGGAGCAACAGGCAAAAAGTTAGAGCAGATTGATGCGGCCCGGCGGGAGGCGGCGGCGCCTCGCGCGGATCTGGGCCCGCGGCGGCTGCGGCGGCCCACGCGAGGAGGCGGCGGCCCGCGGCGCGGTAGAGCGGTGGCGCGGCTGGCGGAGGGGCCCGGCCCACCCGGCGAGGCCGGCGGCTGCTGGTGCGGTCTGGGAGGCGACGGCGGGTGGCGCGGGAGGCCCAGCCGGCGGCGCGGAGTGGCGGCGGTGGCCCGCGGAGGCGAACTGGCAAAGGAGGGGCGACGGTGACTGGGCCGCTTGGCGCCTCGGCCCAGGCGAGCGACCTGGCCCCTCGAAGCACTCGGTGAAGTGGGGACCTGGCCCGAGAGAGCGACGAGGGAAGCGGCCTGGTGCGGTGCGGTGCGGGAGCCGCTCGGTCGTGGGGCTGCAGGCGATGTGGTCCGCTCGGCCCTCGATGGAACGGCGGCGATGCGAAGTGCCAGAAGGATCGGGGCGTTGACCCCTGGCGATCGGTTGCCTCGCCCGAGCCGGCGAGAGGAGCCTGCGGCTGCTGGCCTTCGGGATCTGAGAAGAGACAGCCAAGGGGATTTTTGGATCTGGTGGAGCACAAAATTTGAGGAGAGATTAGGGAGAGGCTAGAGATCCCCAAAATGGACCTAGGGGGTCTAAATAGCAGATTTGCTAGGGTTT
>LR738713.1:122572897-122683956 GCA_902687465.1 Secale cereale | reverse complement strand
GATCCGACGGATCCGATCGCGGGGGTAGATTAAAAGGGCCTAGGAGAAGATAAAGGACTACAGTAGGGGTGTTTCTGGGACACGAAGTGAAGGCACTTTGGACCCACACGAACAACGGATGGAATAGCAACGGAGTCCAAACGAGACGAGATTTGAGAGGCGGGTTGCACACAACAAAACAACAACACACACAACAACCTCGCGGCACACCGGTAACGTTACACGCCCGAACAACAAAGTAGGTCTACGGGACGTCACGGACACGTGAGGGAGCTCCGGAACGTGAAACGGACAACGGGAAGGAGCGCGCGGAACCGGATGCAACCGACAACACAAATGCAATGCAATGCACATGTCTACATGATATGAATGAATGCCACACACTCACACAACAAAAGGACGAAAACCCGAAAGACAAAGAACCCGGAATGGAAAAAGATGAAGCCGGAGATATATTATATACCCAAAAGGGAAAGTATTACATCCGGGGCATTACACCCTTGGATACCTTTACTACCATTGCCATGCTTAGTTGTCTCGATGCTATCGTTACATGTCGCGCTACCCATCTTTTATGTCAGCCTCTCCTTGTTGCCATGAAACCTCTAACCTTGACACCTTCCTAGCAAAACCACTGTTTGGCTATGTTACCCGCTTGCTCAGCCCCTCTTATAGCGTTGTTAGTTGCAGGTGAAGATGAAGATCGTTCCAGGAGGGAACTTGTTGTTGTTATATCACAATATCAATAAATATTATTAACACACCTATATACTGGGCATGGGTGGAAGGCTTGGCCTTTTGTTCGGCGTTTTGTTCCACTCATGCCACCTTAGGCGCCGATAAACCAGCATTATGTTCCTTGTTTTTGCGTTCCTCACACGATGGGTGGATGGGACCCCTTGACAGTTCAACTTTGAATAAAACTCCTCCAGCAAGGCCCAACATTGGTTTTAATTTGCCTCATAATAACAGCTTAGTTAATTAATTAAATTTGCATAGCGGGTCGCGTCCCCGGGTTCTTAATTCTACATAGCAGGGGGGCCAGTGCTGATGGTGTTGGTCCCAAACGGGCAACCTGCGGGGCCACCTTGGGGAAACTCGAGGTTTGGTTTTACTCATAGCTTTTCCCATCCGGTTGTGGCCTGAGACGAGATACGCGCGGCTACTATCAGGGTGTCGGCACGTCGGGAGGTCTTGCTGGACTTGTTTTACCATTGTCGAAATGTCTTGTGCACCGGGATGCCGAGCCTGATCGGATTTCCCTAAGATAAGGGGTGATGATATTATATTTATCACTTGAGACGTTTCGACGATCAGTAGTGGTTTCTACTAGGGGCAATTCGGACCTGTGGCTTTATGTTGTTTTTGGTATCTTGTCTTTTGGATCTTACCCTTAGATGGGCTGTGATGTTTTGAATAATGTTTTGCGTATGTAATGTATTGTGTGAAGTGGCGAGTGTAAGCCAACTATCTCCTTTTGCAATTTAATCCCTCTTTTACATGAGTCGTGCAAAGATACCAAACTTGAGATCATTCCAGAATGGGCTTATACCTTTAAGTCGTGCCTCGACACGTAGGAGGTATAGTCCCATCCTGGGCATTACAAGTTGGTATTCAGAGCCTTCTCCGACCTAGAAGCCCCCACTGATTGATCGAATCGTTGACGGTTGAGTCTAGACACACACTTGAAAATGTTTTGAGTCCTATATATATATGGGAGAGTAGGATTTCTTTGCTCCTCATCCCCTTTCATTCTGGGGAGGACTCCTGACGACTACTCTTGCCTCTTCTACTTTCAAAAATGGCACCAAAATTTTTTTAGGATCTCGCGAGTATTGTTTGGATTGTTTCGATGTCTTTGTGACGAGAACATTGTTCTCGATGCCTCCTGTCATTAGGGGTTGTGGCAGTGTCCCGGGGAGTTGAGCTCCGAGATGTTGTCGTCACAAATATATCGCAGCAGTTCTAGAATACTTAAGACGGCCGACATCGAAAACTCTCCTATGCGGTTAGTGGCAAGATAACCCCGACATCACCCAGGACTGGGGAGGTAGTTCGGGAGTATTGCCATAGCTGGTATAGTAGATGCGTTTCGAAGGTCCGAGGTAAACGGTTTCCGGAGATAACTGGTTATGTGTTGAAGGATGGATACAGCTGGATGTAGGATTAGAGTTGAGTGCGCGGTGCTTCCCCTGTATCCCCAACACCTGATTGCATAACTGGAAACTTTCGGAAATTAATAGGTGGGTTCATCTTGTAGTTCTAGGCATTCTTCCAACGAATGCATGATATGAAGTTCGGGGTTCTACATTGAGTGAAGTGGTTTTATGGGCTTGTTCCGATCGGGAGTTGCATCTTAAAGGGTCCTTGGCTATGCTGATCCGGGGATTGCAAAACCCTTTTGTAACACGTTCCATGAGCTTTCAGCACGAATATGTGGAACGAAGCTTCTATCTTGTATTTGTTCTATCTGCTCCTTATTGCTTTTTATTTCCTTTTGTTCTCCCAAGTGGCTTCTCGTCAAGTTGATGTACCTGCGTAATTCATACGTTCAATTCTCTGTTCGGATATATATGTTGCAACATAATCTTCTTCATAAACATATCTATCCTTTGTTTTTGTTTTAATTCTGGTATTCGAGTTGCTTCGATGTCAAATGTTGATTCCATACCTTCCTAATCGGTATTCTCATATTTCTATGGGAGTGCTAATCCTTCTTGATCATCGAGATCTTCATGTTAATCCTTTTCCAACCGGTGTACCTTCTCTTCAAGTTATTCCATACGGACGCCGTTGAGAAATCTGACGATTTGTCTGTTTCTTTCATCCCAAGTTGTCTTTGTTCTTCCCCACCCTCCCACCCTTTTTCTTATGGAGCCAGAAATTCTCAAATGAAATATCCATTTTATTCATGTGATATTCTTCATTATTTTCCTTCAATGTTCTTATCCGGTGATTTATTGTGAAGGTTCTCAAGAGCTTCAAGTTCATCATTCTTTTGTTCTCAAATTCTGCCGGTGGATGTAATTCAAGATTTCGGTGTTGATCTTATCCTTTTCCTCTTTTCACAATGCTTTCTTATTCCGGTGCACCAATTAATCATTCTCCTCTTGCTATTCATATCCGGAGTGCTGAAGATTCATAATTCCATTCTTATTTCGTTCAAGCTATTTTGAGGATTGTTATCTTATTCAAGCCATTTAATTCAATCGGTGCAATATCTCTTAAGCAATCTTTTTCAACGGTGATTTCTTTCGAGTGGGCCATAACCCACAGGTCTTTCTCCAGGATCTTACCTGACTCTTCTATTTTTTCTGGAGTTATACTCAAATTCTTTTAAAGTGTGACGTAAGAATGATTTCCATCAGTCACATGCCTTCTCCAAGATCGCTTTCAAATTCTTTTCATCATTGGTTCAACCTTTTTAATTCTTCATTCCAGAGTGCTCAAAAATTCTTATGGCATTTCTCGTCTTCACTCTCAACATTTGGAGACCGGAGAAGTGTTTCTCTTAAATCTTGGCCCGTTCTCTGGAAGATTCGTGGTTCTAGCTTCTTGCCATCCTCATTATTGTTCCGATTGTGAGGAATTCTTTTATAACCATCCGAAGCATTTCAGAATTCTTTTCTTTGTGATCCTCCGAAGGCCATCATTTCAGAATATTTCTTCGTTCTCAGTTTTCAACTTCGTCCTCCAAATATTCTTCATTGATGTCTCTTCGTTCGTCTCCATATTTTTACGATGGTCCTTTCAAGATTAACCTTCCGTTGTTATCGTTTTAATTCATTTGTTCTTTTCACAATCCTACCGGTGGTTCGTTGAAGATTTACCCAAGTTTGTGCGAGATATCTCTTGAATTCTTTGCAACGAGAATAAGTAGTTTGCCAAATCCTTTGCTTGTCGTCAATTTAATTGATGAAGGATATGCATAACATAATTCTTATTCTTATTCCTTCAAGGTGATTTAATTCTTTTGTTTGGGAGCTTGTTCATCATATCATATTCTTGGTTCTAAGTTGTTCATCTTGTTTTCCGGAGTTCCAAGTTATTTCAAGTATCATTTCAAAGCTCCATCTAATTCATCGCATGCCTTGAATCTTATTCTTTTCATCTTTCACTTCTCATGCTTTCATTACCGGAGTTTTCATGGTGGTTCATCATGTTTTAATTCATCCTCGAAGTCTTCATCAAGATTCTTGTTGAAGCTCAAGCATTCTTCATCATGCTTTCCAAGTGCAATTCTTGTTCCCTTATCTTTTGAGGTGGTGTTATGTCATTCTTGACAACTCCTTCATGTTTCATGATTCATGAGTTATCAAGAATGAGATAATTAAAACCATCAATTCTTAATCTTTAGGAGATCCTTTCAACCCCTCATTTTTATTCGTTGGAGTAATCTTGGGTTGTATTTCACCTAAAAGCTTTCCCTAAGGATTGTTGCTATTATGGTGCTTATAAATGACCCAAGTTCTTCATTTATCTTTCCGGTGAGATAAGTTTACCGTCTCCTTGTTGATCTCAATCCAATCAAATATTTCCGTTAGTGGCTGGTTGTCACCTCATAATTTTGAGATGTTTTCCATAAGCCCGCATCAAGCTTATTCGTTTTCGTTGTTGATTTTTCCATCAACCCCATTCAACCCTTCTTTGTAAGGAGGATTTCCTAATTCATTTGTGGGAGAAGTTGTCATTTTTCTTCTCCATTCATTTCTTTCGTTGATTTATATGCTATTCTTTCATTCTGGAGGCATTGTGATGTTGCTCTCTCCAAACCATCATCTCGTTTATCGAGATCATGTTCTTTCCCTTGCTTATCATTTAACCGGAGTGTTGTGTCCTCCATTCAAGTTCCGTCATCTTATCTAGTTTTGCCTATCTTTTCAACCGGAGTGCTGTCTGAATCTTTCTTACCCCCTGTGCCATTCTTTCATTGTTTCAGAGGCAATGTGTTGTTGATTTCATCAAGTATCATTCCATCTCCTCAAGTTCTTGTTCATTTCCTTCCATTTTCAGTTGGAGTGCTGTCCGAATCATGTCATTCTTATTCCTTGGCTATACCATTGCAGTTTCATATTCTTTTGGTTCGTAAGCTCTTGTTTCATGTTTTTCAACCTACAAGGTTCTCATAATGCTCCTTGTTCCTCTTTTCTAACGGAGTTTTTCTTATTCGTTCATCTCCGTTGCATTCTTTTCTTTCAAGATTGTTAAACCTCTCAAGGTTCTTTGGTTTCACTCGTCTGTCAAAGAAGCAACTTTGTTTTACCTCTTCTTTTTCGTTTTTACCCGGTGCTATCTCAAGGATCTCGGGTCGAGATCCTCTGTTAGTGTGGGAGAGTTGTGACGCCCGAAGACCGACGTCCCAGAAGATTCCAGAAGATTCCGGATGTTCCGGGTTCTCCCGTGTGTTTCAGTTGTGCTTGCTTTATTTATTTTGCATTGCATCATGTCATCATGCCATCTTGTCATATATTTTTTGCATCTCAACTTAAATAAATTGTGTGGACCTTCGGTCCATTTAAATCGAGGGAAGAATGACTTCTCTTTATAACATATAAAAGCCTCTCAATATTATTAGGGAGCTATATAAATAAATATTCCATTGCTCCGGAATCACCAACACACACTTGCATATCTTCCCTATTTTGTTGGAGCCATTTTTTGCTGGGTTGGTAATATTCCATAAAGCCTTACAAAAATGTTCCATCATTTTTTTTCCTGTTCTGGCCTCTTTTCTTAATATTTTGGATCCCTCTCTATTTTATTTCTGCTGAAGAAATAAAATAAGTGGAGCAGACAGGCCCAGCCGCCAGCCTCTTGGGCCTCCTCCTCCCTCCCTGGCCCAGCTGCTAGGCCTCCAGCCCACCTCCCCGTAACCCTAGCTCGCTCCCGCAGCCTCTTCTCTCCCCTCGCTCTCTCCCTCCGCCGCCAGGACGATCCCCATCTCTCAGCCTCGCATTCGACCCCATCTCGCCCGATCCCTCGATTCCCCTCACTCCTCTCGACAGCGCCGACGCCCATCGCTCCAGCCCCGAGCCCGGCCTCCTCCATCGCCCCGCACCCGACGTCTCCCTCGCCAGTGCGCCTCAGGCCCTTCTCCTCCGCGCGATTCCAGGCTGCAGCCGCCCTGCCAAGCCGGCCGGGAGCGTGCCTCCTTCCTCCCCAGCCTCACTCTCCCCCGCACCATCTCTCGCTCGCTCGGCCCTCAGGCCCTTCTCCTCTGCGCGCCGCCAAGGCCTCTCAAGCCGCGGCCAGCTCCGCCGCTGAAGCCCTCCGGCGCGCCATGGAGCCTCGAGGCAGCCGCACGAGCAGCTCTCCAGCACCATCCGCCGCGTCCCTTGCCCCGACGACCTCCTCCAGCGCTGCGTCATGCCCGCGCCCCGACGCCATGCCATGCTCCTCCGTGCTCCAGCGCGCATGCCACCTCGCCTGGCTCGCCGAGGGAGGAGCCCTCGAGCAGCCCGGCAGACAGGAGCTGGCCTCATCGCCCCCCCGTGCTGCCTTTTTTTTGTGTTGCCTTGTGCTGTTGGGTTTGTCTAGGAAACGTGTACGACTACCCGACGAGACCGGCAAGTACCCCGACGACCGGGTCTTCGGAATCGCCAAGTACCACGACATGACGGCATGAACATCTACAAAACATGTACCACGACGAACATTTTGAAGCGCCAAGTACTGCGACGCCCGGAGCACTCGAGACCGACAAGTACCCCGACAACATGTGTACCACTACCGTCGACCATCGAAGACCCCGTGAACAACTACTTCCACTACAGCCACGTGAACGACAAGTACCTCTCCGAAACGGAATGTGAACGGCTACTTCCTCTCCGAACGTGAACAACTACTTCCTCTTCGGAAACGTGATCCACTACTTCCTCTACGACCCGCGAGAACACCTACTTCCACTACGTCCCTCGGCGACTTGAACCCCTCCGAGAACGATTGTCCCGAAGGTATAACCCCGAGTCAATGCCCGTGGATGAATGCTTGATGTGTTGTATGAGATGTTTGCCCTTGTGTGCACCGTGCCCGTTTCGTCCGTTTGTCATGTTCCTCGGTTGCCTCGTCGCCGACCCGTGGGAACCCGGTGACGGGATCACCCCACCTTTCATCTTGTTCCGCTCGACACGCCATCTTTTCTTTTGCACCGATCTCTCAACGAGTTACCGGAACCGAGTTGTTGCCGTTGCATCATTTTTGGATCGTTGCCGTGGCACCCTTTCCTTCCACCATGGTGACAATACTTCATATCTTCTTCTTGTTCACTTTTAATAAAAATTGCATTAAACTTGATCATGTCATCCGCATCATGTTAACAACATTATATGTTTAATTGTTGTTGCTTTAATAATTGCTAAACATGCTCATGGGGTTTTTCCCGGAATTTGTTGTTGTTATTTCTGGCCCCATTTAAAATGCCTAAATAGTGTAGTTTTATTATGCTTCACCTCTTGCCATGTTAAAAACATTTAATCTTGTCTTGTAAATAAACGAGAGTCAACTAAATAAATAAAATGTGGGGTTTCGTCAATATGCAACTCGTTGCATATTGAGCTCCACTTAACTTGTAGTTTTGTTTGTGCACTTTGCCATGCCATGCATAATTAAACCGGACATGCATCATACTTGGATGTGCATTGTATGCCATGTTTATGCTTGTGTGTTTACCGTGTTGTTTGCTTCTTTCCGGTTGCTTCTCTTGCTAGCTTCGGTTTCGTTCCGGAGTTGTGTGGATTCGCTCGACTGTGTTGCTCCGTCTACTTCATGGACTTGTTCTTCTCCCTTGTGGAATCCCAGGCAAGATGATCATACCCTTGGATACCTTTACTACCATTGCCATGCTTAGTTGTCTCGATGCTATCGTTACATGTCGCGCTACCCATCTTTTATGTCAGCCTCTCCTTGTTGCCATGAAACCTCTAACCTTGACACCTTCCTAGCAAAACCACTGTTTGGCTATGTTACCCGCTTGCTCAGCCCCTCTTATAGCGTTGTTAGTTGCAGGTGAAGATGAAGATCGTTCCAGGAGGGAACTTGTTGTTGTTATATCACAATATCTATAAATATTATTAACACACCTATATACTGGGCATGGGTGGAAGGCTTGGCCTTTTGCTCGGTGTTTTGTTCCACTCATGCCACCTTAGGCGCCGATAAACCGGCATTATGTTCCTTGTTTTTGCGTTCCTTACACGATGGGTGGATGGGGACCCCTTGACAGTTCGACTTTGAATAAAACTCCTCCACCAAGGCCCAATATTGGTTTTAATTTGCCTCATAATAACAACTTAATTAATTAATTAAATTTGCATAGCGGGTCGCGTCCCCGGGTTCTTAATTCTACATAGCAGGGGGCCAGTGCTGATGGTGTTGGTCCCAAACGGGCAACCTGCGGGGCCACCTTGGGGAAACTCGTGGTTTGGTTTTACTCGTAGCTTTTCCCATCCGGTTGTGGCCTGAGACGAGATACGCGCGGCTACTATCAGGGTGTCGGCACGCTGGGAGGTCTTGCTGGACTTGTTTTACCATTGTCGAAATGTCTTGTGCACCGGGATGCCGAGCCTGATCGGATTTCCCTAAGATAAGGGGTGATGATATTATATTTATCACTTCAGCTAATCGTGAGAGCTTGTGATGGGCTAAGTTGGGACACCCCTGCAGGGTTATAATCTTTCGAAAGCCGTGCTGTCAGGACCCCGATCCTAAGTCACACCGATCTAGCTGTAACACGTCATATCACTTTGCGGCCTCACGCGCGGTAACCCCACGGGTGCCACCTTACCTGGCCCGGGACCGTTTGCGCATTTTGGCACACGTATATGACAGTGTCGCTAGCATCCATATGACAGAGAACCCGGGCCGACATGGCTAGTTATAAACCAAAAGTGGCACTAAGTTACAGAGATAGGCATCCATGACCCAGCAACGAACGTGTCGGTCATCAACGTATGAACCCAAGTCGTAGCAAGCTACATGGACTTAAAGGAACAACGCGTGACATTTCCCCTAAGGGACAGACACAGGAACGAAGAAGGACACATGCCGGCTAGCCTACGTGTTCCGAGCAGTAGCAAGCTACCAAGGCTCATTGGAGACACTAGGAGGCATTTCCCTGTAAGATAGGCTACCAAAGGAAAACAACTAGGTGTCGGATCCCACACATACCACGCATTTCAATCATACACGCAATATGCCCAATATGTGCAAATACAACATTGCATCACAACAGAACTCTATGACTCAAAGTACTTTATTTAAAAGGCTCCAAGAGCCATACATAACATATCCATACATGTAGGGGTCACATGACCCATCACTCAAGTCATACAGTCATACAAGCACAAGCGGAAGCTACATGTCTGAGTACAGACAACTTAGAAAATAAAACAGGCTTGGTGTAGCCTGACTATCTACAAGGCCCTTCACAAGCTCCAGATCTCCGTCTGGGTGTCAAGCTACTCATTGACATCAACGTCTATGTAGAACCCATCAGCAGGGACAGGGTTCTCCTCTGCAACAGTTATTAAGCAAACATGAGTACAAAGGTACTCAGCAAGTCTTACCACAGAACCTATCATACATGCAACATTATCAAAGGGGGGTAGTGGAGTTCATAGCAGAATGCCAGCTTTGACCTTGGATAACCTATACTACAACTCTCAACGGATTGCAAGATGTTATTACGAACACGAGTCCTCTACTCACCACAACAATACACTACCGAGGATCCTCTTCCGTCATCCTACGGAAGGGCCATCCACGGCACTCACACTTATCTTGAGGCTTTTAGTAGTATCCATCAACTTGTCTATGAACTGTAAGAGTAACCAAGTAGTCCGTACCGCGAACAACGGCTATTCGAATAGTTTGATAACCCTGCAGGGGTGTACTTCTTCACACACGCTTTCACCACTTATCGCCGTTTACTCGGCGTGTACTCGGCAACCTTCAAGCGGAAGCCCAGCGGGGGTGTCGGCCACGACCTGACTAACTACTCAAGTCTCTCGTCCAGGTTTATCGCCTATTTGGGTTCCATCCGTGGGGAGATCCGGCCGGGGTGTCGCTCACGGCCCCAAACGATGTGTACAGGGTTCCCGAGTCACCAAACGGGCAACTGGTACACCGTGCCACGTACCTGTCGCATCACAACCCACCCTGAGGGTCAGCGCTGTGCACGACCTCCAGTAAACTATAAACACCAGAAACTAGTTGCAACTCCTGGATAGAGATCGAGGGTAATTAATAAGCCGAGAGGGTCCATTGGTTTCGGGCCCAATGTATGGTAGTAACTGCAACTTGAATCACACATACAGATCTCAGGTCCTATGGACGATTCCAATGAAACAACCCACCATGTACTCCTACATGGCCTTTCATCGATACCTTTACCAAGCGTATTTCACACTTCCTTCTCTTTACCGGTATGATCATTTCACTCTGCTCCATCACCCAGATGAACCAGACCTGACACAACTCTAGGCATAGCAGGCAACATAAACAAATAGCATGGTGGATCACACATCACATGGCTCAATCAACTCCTACACATGCTAGTGGGTTTCAACTATTTACTGTGGCAATGAAAGGTCATGCAAGGGATAGGGTTCAACTACCGTAGCAAGTAGCAGTTCACACGCTGTTGCCTTAATGCTGTAAAAGAGAGCAGGAGCGAGAAGATTGGGTTTGTATCGGAATGATCAATGATTGCTTGCCTGACAAAGTAGTTGTCGGGTACTGCTCTTCAACTGGATACGCAGCAGTATCCTCGGGAGCAGGACCTAACACAGAGAATACCGGCGATACAATCATTAACAAACAAATGCAACAATATGATGCATGCTCATGACATGGCAAGATGCATGTGTGTTGGCTAATGCAACTAAATCCAGAAGGGTTTGAACCTATTTGAATCAAAGATTCAAATTGGAGTTCAAACTATTATTTAAATAAGTGCATTATCATGTTTTGATGTATACAGCAAGTTAATTTGTTCAAACATGCCTGAAACCAGTGCCATTGGAAAGATTGGATTTTTCTGATCATTTTTCATATATAAATCTTTTCCATCTGAGCTATGGTTGATTTTATATGATTTTTAGAAGTTTTGGGTATTTTCTGGAATTTCCTGAATTATTTTAAAATCTAAAAATCCCAGAAAAACCTTTACTGCGTCGGCATGACATCATGCTGACGTCAGTCAGTCAACAGGGCCAGTCCAAGTCAAACCTGACCAGTGGGACCCACTGGTCAGTGTCACAGTTAACTAATTAACTAATTAGAATTAAATTAACACCTAAACTAGGTTTGACTTGAGGGCAGGGCCCACATGGCAGCTGCGTGGCGCGCGGTGTGGTCGCCGTCGAGCACCTGCCTGCCTGCCTGGCCGAGCCAAGCAGCTCGCTGGAGCGGCAGCTGGGCTGGGCCGGCAGGTGGGCCGGGTGGGGCGCCAGGTAAGCTTCTTCTCTCTCTTTTTTTCTATTTCTTTTCTGTTTCATTTGTTTTGCAACTTTGTTCAATTATTAAAAATGCCAAAACATTTTTATTACTCATGAAACTTGTCATGCCCACTGTATATAATATGAACAGTAGGAAACATTATAGTTCATGATTATTTGAGCATTTAAAATATTTAAAAATATTTAAATGCCCAAATACAAATACCATATGATTTAATCCAGTGACCTTGGATGTCCTAGAAAATTGTGCACCAATTTTAGCAAAGGTTTGAGACCAAGGCAGAAATGATGAACATTTTTGAAGGGCATTTTGGGTACATTGGAAAATATTTTAACCAACCCTAGTTGTTAGGAGAGGGGTGCTGGGGTTTCTGTTAATCCCATTTCAAATTTCTTTGAAAAGTAAACATGATGCACACACCAACTAACCCTAATGCAAGTGCTAACTAGGGATGTGACAACTCACCCCCACTTAAAAGAATCGCATCCCGAGATTCGGGTTCCTCCGGAAAGAGGGTGGGGTACTCAAGTCGAAGACGATCCTCCCTTTCCCAAGTAGCTTCACTCTCGGTATGACGTGACCATTGAACCTTGAGAAATTTGATATTGTGGCGTCGAGTGGTGCGCTCGGTTTGATCAAGAATACGAACGAGGTATTCTCGATATGTGAGATTGTCCTGGAGATCAAGCGTTTCGTGGTCCTCTCCGCGGATAGGATCCGAGAAGCAACGCCTGAGTTGAGAAACGTGGAAAACATCATGAACTCTGGAGAGGTGCGGAGGTAGTTCCAATTGGTAGGCAACTTCTCCTCGTTTGGCATGAATGCGAAAAGGACCGATATAACGAGGGGCCAATTTGCCTTTGATACCGAAGCGATGGGTTCCCTTAAGAGGAGTAACCCGAAGGTAAGCCTTATCGCCGACTTCAAAAGTCACAGCCTTATGATGACTATCATATTGGCTCTTTTGGCGAGACTGGGCTGTTTTCAATCTCTCACAAACGATGCGAACTTGTTCCTCTGCTTCCTGGATCGTATCCGGGCCAAAGAATTGTCTTTCCCCGGTCTCTGACCAGTTAAGAGGTGTTCGACACCTTCGTCCATATAGAACTTCGAAGGGAGCTTTGCCCAAGCTGGCTTGATAACTGTTGTTATAAGCGAATTCGGCAAATGGAAGACATTTTTCCCATTCCATACCGAAAGAAATGACAGAGGCTCGAAGCATGTCTTCCAGAATTTGATTGACTCGTTCCACTTGACCACTTGACTGCGGATGGAAGGCAGTACTGAAAGAGAGATGAGTTCCCATAGCATTCTGGAAACTTTCCCAAAATCGTGATGTGAAAAGACTTCCACGGTCTGAATTAATCTCCAACGGCACACCATGAAGTGATACTATTCGAGAGACATATAAGTCTGCTAGCTGGCTAGCGGTAATACTCTCTCGAACAGGCAGGAAATGAGCTACTTTAGAGAGGCGGTCGATAACGACAAAGATAGCATTATTCCCTTTCCTGGTCCTGGGAAAACCGGTAATGAAGTCCATACCGACTTTGTCCCATTTCCATTCAGGAATAGCTAAAGGTTGAAGGGTGCCAGCAGGCCGTTGATGCTCTGCTTTGACTCGACGACAAACGTCGTAGTTAGCAATGAATTGAGCGATTTCTCTCTTCATCCTAGTCCACCAGAATCTCTGACGTAGGTCCTGATACATTTTGGTACTACCGGGATGAATCGTGAGAGGAGATTCATGAGCCTCCTTAAGGATCAAACGTCTTAGGTTTCGTACTTTAGGAACCACTAAACGGTTGCTAAAGAATACGACTCCTTGATCATCAATTGAGAAACATCCTGCAACTCCTTTCTTGATGTTCCTCTTAATACGGGAAATTCCGGGATCAACCTTCTGTGCTTTGATGACCTGATCCATAAGGGTAGGTTTCGCCACCAATGTGGAAAGGAATCCTCGAGGAACAATGTGAAGGTTAAGCTTATGAAATTCCTCGTGGAGAAGTGGTTGACTTTGTTGTAACATTAAGTTGTTACAATATGACTTACGACTTAGTGCATCAGCCATGACATTGGCCTTTCCAGGGGTATAAGTGATTCCTAAGTCGTAGTCTGTGAGCAACTCAACCCAACGTCTTTGCCTGAGATTTAGATCCGGTTGGGTGAAGATATACTTCAAACTTTGATGATCAGTGAAGATTTCACAGCGATTACCAAGAAGGTAATGTCGCCATGTTTTGAGTGCATGGACTACAGCTGCAAGCTCTAGATCATGAGTAGGATAGTTATCCTCGTGTGGACGCAACTATCGAGATGCGTATGCAATCACTTGACGATCTTGCATGAGAATGCAACCTAGTCCTTGTCGCGAGGCGTCGCAATCGATTATAAAATCCTTGGAAAAGTTTGGGGGTACCAGTACAGGTGCAGATGTCAGGCGTCTTTTCAGTTCCTGAAAGCTGGACTCGCACTGTGGGGTCCACTCAAACTTTTTATCTTTCTTGAGGAGTTCGGTTAGAGGTTTAGCAACCTTGGAGAAATTCTCGACGAAACGTCGGCAATAGCTCGCTAAGCAAAGAAAACTCCTAACTTGCTTGACCGATTCAGGGGGAGTCCAATCAAGTACGGCTTGAACTCGCTCGGGATTGACAGCAATACCCTTGCCAGAGATCACATGACCTAGATAGGTTACTTCTGGCAACCAAAATTCACATTTAGAGAATTTGGCATAAAGGCAGTGCTCTCGAAGTTTCGTCAATACCAGCCTTAAATGCTCGGCATGATCTTGCTTGTTCTTGGAATAGATGAGTATATCATCGAGGTATACCACGACGAATTTATCCAAATACTCCATGAATATAGAATTCATTAACCGAGAAAAGGTAGCTGGGGCATTGGTTAACCCAAAGGACATAACGGTGTACTCATATTGGCCATAACGAGTAACAAAAGCCGTTTTAGGAATGTCCTCGTTCTTGATTTTGATTTGATGGTAGCCCAACCTCAAATCCATCTTAGAGAAGACTGAGGATCCAGCGAGCTGATCATATAGGTCGTTGATCCTGGGGAGCGGATACTTATTCTTTATGGTGACCAGATTGACAGGTCGGTAATCTACAACCATCCGCTCCGTTCCATCCTTCTTCTTGACGAAGAGGACGGGGCAAGCCCAAGGGGAAGAACTAGGACGGATGAAACCCTTTTGCAAGGACTCATCGAGTTGTTTCTTTAGCTCAGCTAATTCTAGTGGTGCCATCTTATAAGGTCTCCTAGAGATTGGGACAGTTCCAGGGATAAGGTCTATCACGAACTCGACATATCTGTTAGGTGGAATTCCTGGCAGTTCTTCTGGAAAAACATCCGGAAAGTCACGGACTACCGGGATATCTTCGAATACTGGTAGAGGGCTGGCATTAAGAGAGTAGAGCTGACGCTCAGCCATTCGAGTCAAGACATTGACTATCTTGCCGGATGGATGTGTAAGTTGAACGGTCCTAGTAAAGCAATCAATCTTGGCATAATGAGTTGTCATCCAATCCATACCCAAGATGATGTTTATGTCCGAGGACTTGAGAGCGATTAAAGATGCTAGGAAAACAAGTCTATCGACAAGGATTTCATTTCCATGGCTTACCCTAGAGGTTTGCCACTTTGAACCAGGAGTTTGAATAACCATGGAAGTAGGCATGTCACAAAAAGTCATGTTGTGCAATCGAGCATAGCTCTCAGATATGAACGAATGGGATGCTCCAGTATCGAAAAGAACAGATGCCGGATGGCAGTTGACGAGAAGCGTACCAAGGACAACATTAGGATCCTCATGAGCTTCCTCAGCAGAGACATAGTTGACATGACCACGTGCAGTGGGGATTGGCTTGACATAATTCACCTTGCCGTTTGGCTTGCCACGGCCAACGGTTTTTCCTGGCTGGTTCTGGGGACAATCACGCATGTAGTGTCCCGGTTCTCCACACTTGAAACATGTCACAGTGGTGGTGCGTGGAGCAAAGTTGCAAGGTGGTCCTCCATAGGTCTTAGCAGGTGCAAACTGTTGAGTTGGGCGAGGCGCCTCATAGGATGGCCTCGGTGTGTACTTGGGTGGCAGAGCAGTGTTAGGAACCCACACACGGAGCTTGTGAGAGCCAGAGCCGGATGAGGAACCAAAGTCTCGAGTATGCTTGCGGGTGGCCTCGAAGTCGGTCTGGCCTGTTTCAGCACTGATAGCCTTGTTTACCAACTTCTGGAAGGAAGTGCACTCGTGTAGACGTAGATCTCGGCGGAGTTCAGGGCTGAGTCCCTTGCGGAACCTCGCCTGCTTCTTGGCATCAGTGGATACTTCCTCAGGTGCATAGTGTGCCAAGTTACCAAACTCGCGGCTATAGCCATCCACAGTTAACCGGCCCTGGGTGAAATTGCAGAATTCCTCCTGCTTGCGATCCATGAGACCTTCCGGAATGTGATGTTCACGGAATGCCTCACTGAACTCAACCCAGGTAGTGACTTGGCCAGCAGGACGCATAGCTTCAAAGTTTTCCCACCAAAGACTGGTAGGGCCCTCAAGATGGTAGGCGGCGTAGATAACCTTGTCGGCTTCGGCCACACGGGCAGAGTGTAGCTTGTGGGTGATACTACGTAGCCAGTCATCAGCATCCAGAGGTTCAGTGGAGTGATGGAACTTTGGTGGACACATCTTGATAAAATCGTGGATTGACACCACGTCATTCCTCTGACGGAACCCAGTGTTCTGCTCTATGCGTTCCAGCAGACGGTTGGTCTCTCTCTTGTTCCGTTCTGCTTCAAGCATAACTTCCGCCAAGGAGGGTGGCTGGGGTAGATTCCCATCTCTAGCCCCACTAGCCTCACCCTGCTCCTGAGCAGCAGGAGTGCTGCGAGTGTTGACCATCCTAGGAAAACAAAACAACAGTTTAGACAAGGATGGCAAAAATTTGACATAGAAGTGCAGAATGTAATGGATGACACGGAATGCAAAGATGTTCATCCGTACGACATGGCAATATAGGAACTGCTATATATACACCAGTGTTCATACACACCATACAAAGTTTAGTACAAGCCAAGGCTAAAGTACAACTGCGGTGAAAGACGATACATCCCATCAGAGGCATTCCAAGCTCCTATACATTATTTAACTACACCTCCAGAACTCAGTACACACTAAGTCATATTCCACAAGACGCGCAGGACTGTGGAAATACAACTACTACAATACTACTACAACCACGGCCTAGCTCAGACATTCGCGTAGTAATCCTCATAAAGATTACCACCGTAGCCTGGAAGTGGAACAGATGGATCTTGGAACTCGCGAGCACTCGAAGGCTGTGGACCATAGGGGCATGGGTGTGGCCTCGGTCCCGATGCTGGTGGTAACCGACGCCCACGTGGAGGTGTAATACCCCCAACGTCACGCCAATCCATGCGATCAGGCAGACGAGTCCGCACGGGGTACAAATCCCGCATGTCCAGATATCCGGCGTGCACAGCAGGTGCAAGCCGTGTCAAAGTAGTCCAGTGGCGGCTCGAGTGTTATACAGCTCCATTCGGAGGGCATGGACCTCACGGTCCCTATCCTCCAACATCTGAATAGTAGTCTGAAGCAGTGGCTCTTCATGAGCAGCATCAGTATACAGACCAGTGTAGTAGCCTTCCTCTCCGGGAAGTGAGGCTGGCATGTAACAGAACTCAGTGTTCAGCAACAGGGCATGCCTAGCACGGAGAATGGTCATCATCAAATAAGCGGCATCCTGCACTGCCATCTTGATGGTAATCCCGAGTCCATAAGACCAATGGATGGGATCATTAGCTCCAGGATATGAGGGGTATATCCGGACTATGCAGAAATACTGACTCTGATTGAAATCCCGGTACTGTTCCTCCACAGTGTATTCAGGATACCAGCGATAACCGGTCTCAGTCAGCACACGGACTAGCATGGCCGTGTGACCGGGCACATTAATGCACCGAGTCAAACGAACCACTTGGTGAGGGATGCGGCCAGACATCTGAAACACGGAATAATGCAAAGGCATTAGTGTTTCTGAAAGAAATCGGGCAGCATAACAACTGTAAATGCTCAAACAAAGATTTGAGACATCATACAAATGATAGCATAGCCACTCAACAATCCATATCAAGGTTCCGGTCCAACAATCATCATACTAAAAGGATAGAAACTGAACTGAGGCTTGAAACCAACAAACCTAAGAGTCTACGGATTAGTAACACGTGAACCTAGTAAGGATAAGAGGCCTAGTCCTAAATCCCCGTAGAAAGAATAGACTGACTCAGATCAGAAGGGCATAAGGTAAAGGAGTAAAAGGAGCCTTACGTTCCCTTCCACAATCAATTCCCCTACATATAACTAAGAATTTTTCTAGACTCAACATCGACCAGTTTGGCTTGAGAAACCTACAGGCAGTCCAGCTCTGATGCCAACGCTGTCAGGACCCCGATCCTAAGTCACACCGATCTAGCTGTAACACGTCATATCACTTTGCGGCCTCACGCACGGTAACCCCACGGGTGCCACCTTACCTGGCCCGGGACCATTTGCGCATTTTGGCACACGTATATGACAGTGTCGCTAGCATCCATATGACAGAGAACCCGGGCCGACATGGCTAGTTATAAACCAAAAGTGGCACTAAGTTACAGAGACAGGCATCCATGACCCAGCAACGAACGTGTCGGTCATCAACGTATGAACCCAAGTCGTAGCAAGCTACATGGACTTAAAGGAACAACGCGTGACATTTCCCCTAAGGGACAGACACAGGAACGAAGAAGGACACATGCCGGCCAGCCTACGTGTTCCGAGCAGTAGCAAGCTACCAAGGCTCATTGGAGACACTAGGAGGCATTTCCCTGTAAGATAGGCTACCAAAGGAAAACAACTAGGTGTCGGATCCCACACATACCAAGCATTTCAATCATACACGCAATATGCCCAATATGTGCAAATACAACAATGCATCACAACAGAACTCTATGACTCAAAGTACTTTATTTAAAAGGCTCCAAGAGCCATACATAACATATCCATACAGGTAGGGGTCACATGACCCATCACTCAAGTCATACAGTCATACAAGCACAAGCGGAAGCTACATGTCTGAGTACAGACAACTTAGAAAATAAAACAGGCTTGGTGTAGCCTGACTATCTACAAGGCCCTTCACAAGCTCCAGATCTCCGTCTGGGTGTCAAGCTACTCGTCGACGTCAACGTCTATGTAGAACCCATCAGCAGGGACAGGGTTCTCCTCTGCAACAGTTATTAAGCAAACATGAGTACAAAGGTACTCAACAAGTCTTACCACAGAACCTATCATACATGCAACATTATCAAAGGGGGTAGTGGAGTTCATAGCAGAATGCCAGCTTTGACCTTGGCTAACCTATACTACAACTCTCAACGGATTGCAAGATGTTATTACGAACATGAGTCCTCTACTCACCACAACAATACACTACCGAGGATCCTCTTCCGTCATCCTACGGAAGGGCCATCCACGACACTCACACTTATCTTGAGGCTTTTAGTAGTATCCATCAACTTGTCTATGAACTGTAAGAGTAACCAAGTAGTCCGTACCGCGAACAACGGCTATTCGAATAGTTTGATAACCCTGCAGGGGTGTACTTCTTCACACACGCTTTCACCACTTATCGCCGTTTACTCGGCGTGTACTCGGCAACCTTCAAGCGGAAGCCCAGCGGGGGTGTCGGCCACGACCTGACTAACTACTCAAGTCTCTCGTCCAGGTTTATCGCCTATTTGGGTTCCATCCGTGGGGAGATCCGGCCGGGGTGTCGCTCACGGCCCCAAACGATGTGTACAGGGTTCCCGAGTCACCAAACGGGCAACCGGTACACCGTGCCACGTACCTGTCGCATCACAACCCACCCCGAGGGTCAGCGCTGTGCACGACCTCCAGTAAACTATAAACACCAGAAACTAGTTGCAACTCCTGGAAAGAGATCGAGGGTAATTAATAAGCCGAGAGGGTCCATTGGTTTCGGGCCCAATGTATGGTAGTAACTGCAACTTGAATCACACATACAGATCTCAGGTCCTATGGACGATTCCAATGAAACAACCCACCATGTACTCCTACATGGCCTTTCATCGATACCTTTACCAAGCGTATTCCACACTTCCTTCTCTTTACCGGTATGATCATTTCACTCTGCTCCATCACCCAGATGAACCAGACCTGACACAACTCTAGGCATAGCAGGCAACATAAACAAATAGCATGGTTGATCACACATCACATGGCTCAATCAACTCCTACACATGCTAGTGGGTTTCAACTATTTACTGTGGCAATGACAGGTCATGCAAGGGATAGGGTTCAACTACCGCAGCAAGTAGCAGTTCACACGCTGTTGCCTTAATGCTGTAAAAGAGAGCAGGAGCGAGAAGATTGGGTTTGTATCGGAATGATCAATGATTGCTTGCCTGACAAAGTAGTTGTCGGGTACTGCTCTTCAACTGGATACGCAGCAGTATCCTCGGGAGCAGGACCTAACACAGAGAATACCGGCGATACAATCATTAACAAACAAATGCAACAATATGATGCATGCTCATGACATGGCAAGATGCATGTGTGTTGGCTAATGCAACTAAATCCAGAAGGGTTTGAACCTATTTGAATCAAAGATTCAAATTGGAGTTCAAACTATTATTTAAATAAGTGCATTATCATGTTTTGATGTATACAGCAAGTTAACTTGTTCAAACATGCATGAAACCAGTGCCATTGGAAAGATTGGATTTTTCTGATCATTTTTCATATATAAATCTTTTCCATCTGAGCTATGGTTGATTTTATATGATTTTTAGAAGTTTTGGGTATTTTCTGGAATTTCCTGAATTATTTTTAAATCTAAAAATCCCAGAAAAACCTTTACTGCGTCGGCATGACATCATGCTGACGTCAGTCAGTCAACAGGGCCAGTCTAAGTCAAACCTGACCAGTGGGACCCACTGGTCAGTGTCATAGTTAACTAATTAACTAATTAGAATTAAATTAACACCTAAACTAGGTTTGACTTGCGGGCAGGGCCCACATGTCAGTGACCCAGGGGGTCAAACCCGTGGTCAAAACAGGTCCAACTCGCCGGCGTTTAGCCGCCGGCGAGGCCAAACACGGCGGTGGGGTGCGGGTTTCGTGCTCCGGCTGCCAAATCGACGGCGGAGCACACCTACGGGTAGCTGGAGGCAAACCGCATCGAGTGGAGGAGGTGGCTGGTCTCGGGGTCGCCGGAGATGACGCCGGCGACGAGTCCAGCGGCGGCCGGAGTTCGGCGAAGTCGAAAACGACGGTGCGGTGCTCGTAGAGGAGCGTGAAGTAGTCCTACAGCATCGACGTGTGATGGTGAAGCTGATAGGCACGGTGGCCGGACCAATGGATGGCCGGAGCCTCGTCGGCGACGAGCTCCGCGGCGGTGCGTGCACGTGAGCTTCGTGCGGTGCGTTCCAGGGCAGAAGAGAGCCAACGGAGAGGGGGAGGACGAAGCTGGGCTCACAGGGGTTGCAGCAGGCGCTGGAGCGAGCTCGGGGGTGGTCGGAGCTGAGCGGGACGGCGAGGGGGATCTCCGCGGCCGGAGTTGGGGAAGAAGAGGTCGGGGGCGTCTCCAGGGTGGGCGAGCGCTCGTGGCTCGGCCTGTTCGAAGTAGTCGAGGACGGCGGAGACGACGGACACCAAGGCGGGGCTCAGGGACGACGGTGGGCGCGGCTTCTACGACGGTGCGAGCACGACGGCGTCGGCCATGGCGCGGGGAGAGCGAGGGAGAGGAGCTGGGGAGAGGGGGAGGTGTCTGCGAGGTCGGGGCGACGTGTGTGACCGATCCAGGCTTCCAGGGCGGCGAGGGGAGGAAGAAGGGCGGCGGGCAGCTGCGTGGCGTGCGGTGCGGTCGCCATCGAGCACCTGCCTGCCTGCCTGGCCGAGCCAAGCAGCTCGCTGGAGCGGCAGCTGGGCTGGGCCGGCAGGTGGGCCGGGTGGGGCGCCAGGTAAGCTTCTTCTCTCTCTTTTTTTCTATTTCTTTTCTGTTTCATTTGTTTTGCAACTTTGTTCAATTATTAAAAATGCCAAAACATTTTTATTACTCATGAAACTTGTCATGCCCACTGTATATAATATGAACAGTAGGAAACATTATAGTTCATGATTATTTGAGCATTTAAAATATTTAAAAATATTTAAATGCTCAAATACAAATACCATATGATTTAATCCAGTGACCTTGGATGTCCTAGAAAATTGTGCACCAATTTTAGCAAAGGTTTGAGACCAAGGCAGAAATGATGAACATTTTTAAGGGCATTTTGGGTACATTGGAAAATATTTTAACCAACCCTAGTTGTTAGGAGATGGGTGCTGGGGTTTCTGTTAATCCCATTTCAAATTTCTTTGAAAAGTAAACATGATGCACACACCAACTAACCCTAATGCAAGTGCTACCTAGGGATGTGACAACTCACCCCCACTTAAAAGAATCGCGTCCCGAGATTCGGGTTCCTCCGGAAAGAGGGTGGGGTACTCAAGTCGAAGACGATCCTCCCTTTCCCAAGTAGCTTCACTCTCGGTATGATGTGACCATTGAACCTTGAGAAATTTGATATTGTGGCGTCGAGTGGTGCGCTCGGTTTGATCAAGAATACGAACGAGGTATTCTCGATATGTGAGATTGTCCTGGAGATCAAGCGTTTCGTGGTCCACTCCGCGGATAGGATCCGAGAAGCAACGCCTGAGTTGAGAAACGTGGAAAACATCATGAACTCTGGAGAGGTGCGGAGGTAGTTCCAATTGGTAGGCAACTTCTCCTCGTTTGGCATGAATGCGAAAAGGACCGATATAACGAGGGGCCAATTTGCCTTTGATACCGAAGCGATGGGTTCCCTTAAGAGGAGTAACCCGAAGGTAAGCCTTATCGCCGACTTCAAAAGTCACAGCCTTATGATGACTATCATATTGGCTCTTTTGGCGAGACTGGGCTGTTTTCAATCTCTCACAAACTGTGTGAGTAACCGTGACTGTCTCTTTTCACTTTGAGAAGAGAACACGATGGGGTTATGTTTGATTCGTATGTAGTTCAGGATCTTTAGCGATCACCACTAGTTGTGACCGTTTGCGTAGATGCTCATCTTATTCTTGTACTCGTACGTTAGCCACCATATTATGCTTAGCCGCTGCTGCAACCTCACCACTTTACCTCTTCCTACCCATAAAGCTTTGCTAGTCTTGATACCCATGGTTATGGGATTGCTGAGTCCTCGTGGCTCATAGATACTACAACACCAGATGCAGGTTCAGCCGAGAATGATGCAGGAGCTGGTTCAAGTACTTCGCTGGGAGCTCGATGAAGAGAGTGGCCGTATGCTTGAGATGTTTCGACGATCAGTAGTGGTTTCTACTAGGGATGATTCGGACCTGTGGCTTTATGTTGTTTTTGGTATCTTGTCTTTTGGATCTTACCCTTAGATGGGTTGTGATGTTTTGAATGATGTTTTGCTTATGTAATGTATTGTGTGAAGTGGCGAGTGTAAGCCAACTATCTCCTTTTGCAATTTAATCCCTCTTTTACATGAGTCGTGCAAAGATACCAAACTTGAGATCATTCCAGAATGGGCTTATACCTTTAAGTCGTGCCTCGACACGTAGGAGGTATAGTCCCATTCCAAAAAGTGCATGCATTGAAAATTAAAGTGACCCTCTATACAGCAAAGTTCACAAGTAAAAGGATAAAGGTCACACAATTCTCTAGCAATTTCATTTAAATCTTTGACCCAAGTGATTGTTCTTTCATGCTTATGTTGCTTACAATACTTCTCTTCTTCAATCATAGGCCTTTCACAAGGTCTATCCACTCCACAAAAATTAACATGCTTATATAAAACTTCATTTTTAGGAATTGGATCATGCATGTTGCAATCATCCTGAACAATTTCATTTTCTTTGCAAATCTCTTTAAAAGGTTCATGATGCTTGATCCAATCCTCCTTAGGCATATTAAGATGTGAAGCAAAAGATTTGAGGAAATCAACAAGGAGTTGAGAATCAAGCCCAAACTTAGCACTAAACTTATTAAAACTTGTAGTTTCAACAAAGGACTTAATGCAATCATACTCATAAATTATACCTGACTCTTTACCTTTGTCGATCTCCCAATCTTCAGTGTTGCGTTGAATTCTTTCAAGGAGTTCCCATTTAGCATCAATCTTTTCGTTTGTGAAAGAACCCATAGAGGAAGCATCGAGCAAATCTTTATCCCGTCGAGAGAGCCTCGCATAGAAATTAGTAATAATCATATCTTTGGGGAGCCCATGGTTAGGACATTTTAGCATTAACGTTTTCAGTCTCCCCCAAGCTTGAGCTGTGCTCTCTCCGTCATGAGGATAGAAATTATAAACATAATTCCTATTCTCATGGACTTCATGAAGAGGATAAAACTTGGAGTAAAAGAGAGACCGGATCTCTTCCCAATCCAGCAGGTGAGAGTCATCTAGTAGCCTATACCATTCCAATGCTTTTCCTTTCAGTGACAAGGCAAATAATTTCCTCATGACTCCATCTCTTGTCAAACCTGAAATCTTAAATAACTCACAAAGTTCTGTAAGTTTCAACAAATGAATACTAGGATTGACTGTCCCATCATAACAATCATTCCTAATTATTTCAATTATCCCAAGTGGTATTTGGAACGGGATACATTCAGTAGGTGGAGGTGACTTCTCTACCACGGGTGTGGTAAAGCGGCCTTCCCCAAGCAGCGAACTAAGAGTGCGGTTTTCCATAAACATAACTAGTGAAACTAAAAACAAGAAACGAAAAGATTTAATTGCAAGATCTAAAGATATACCTTCAAACACTTACTTCCCCGGCAACGGCGCCAGAAATAGCTTGATGTCTACACACGCTTCGATTCTTGTAGACTATGTTGGGCCTCCAAGCGCAGAGGTTTGTAGGACAGCAGCAATTTCCCTCAAGTGGATGACCTAAGGTTTATCGAACTCAGGGAAGTAGAGGTTGAAGATGGTCTCTCTCAAGCAACCCTGCAACTAAGATGCGAGAAGTCTCTTGTGTCCCCAACACACCTAATGCAACTATGAGTTGTATAGGTGCACTAGTTCGGCGAAGAGATGGTAAAATATGGATGATAGGAGTGGCAAAGCAAAGTAATATAAATCTGTAATAAAAAGTGCAGCAAGCAAACAAGTGGTAAACGTGAGCACAAATGGTATTGCAATGGTGGAAACAAGGCCTAGGCTTCATACTTTCACTAGTGGCAACTCCCAACAACATTAACATAGTCTAATCACATGATATTTCCCATAAAACATGCAATGGAGACGCACTCGGAGGTCATTCCTTCGTGGTCAAGAGAGGACGAGAATTATGTAGGGCTACAAAAGCACACCTCAAAGTTCGTAGTTCTCAATCTATGGATTTCCCAATGTCACCGCGGCCATCCAAAGAGAGTACCACAATCACCACAACATATCTCAATGATAGTCAAAGACAAGCACCAAGAGACTCTCAATCTTCAATCAACACACAAAAGAGGAAATCACTCATGAAAATATTCTTCTAATCCATGTCCAATAGACCGCTGTCACCTTGGTCTCGGGGATTATACTAGATAAAGACAAGTGAGTACATCAATCCAATACATAGAGGAAGGGGAAATATCATGGGATCACCCTAGATTAACATAGCCTACGATCACAACGAAGATCACATCATGGGAGAGAGAATTGACCACATAGCTACTGGTAGAAACCTCAGCCCCGAGGAGGAACTACTCCCGCATCATGGAGGGAGGAAGCAACGTTGATGGAGATGAATCCAGGGGCACTTCCCCGTCCCGGCAGGATGCCGGCACAGGAATTATGGTCCCCCGAAACTTGGTGGCGATGGCGGCGGAGATCGGAATTGCTTCTGGAGAAAAGGGTTCTAGAATCAGGGTTTTCGCGACGGGAGAATAAATAGGAGGCCAAGTGGGGCACCAGAGGAGGTGGGAGCCCCCCAGGCGGCCCCCCGGCGCGGCCAGGGGTGGGGCCGCGCCATCAGGGTGCCTGGGGCCCCTCTGGCCCCCCTCTGACCCCACTTCTGTCACATGGAAGCTTCTGGAGCGCCGATTTTTTATATATTTTTCCCGGAATTTTTCTGGCAATTTAAGTAATGGGAAAACCTGAAATACAAAAACAGCAGAAAACAGAAACTGGCACTGGGGTGCACTGAGTTAATAGGTTAGTCCAAATATGATCAAAAGTGTATGAAAGTGTATCAAAAGCATAGCAATATCACCCAAAACATGCATGGAGCAAGCAGTAATTATAGATACGTTTGGGACGTATCAATTAGTTAAGTACTTATTGTATGCTTGTTGTTTGATTGCGATAGAGTACCCGGAGTGCGCCGCTTGCTACTTTGAGTCTCTAGGTTTTGCGGATCATCAGCAAGGCAAGTAACACTTTGATCATGCTTTCCAATTACCCAGTTTTCATTGCATTAGTCAAAACCCCTCACACATTGCATGAGTAGGATCAATTAACTTGTGGGATTGGGAAGTAGTTTGAGGTAGTACCTATTACCTGCATTACATTCAAACCCTTGGGAGTTACTTCTACGTTGCTGTTAGGACATTCTATGCTCGTAGACGTGGTTTGGGTTTGAGTGAAACCATGACAGATGTGAGTTGTTAATTAATGGTTCAACTTAAGGTGGCAACTTTAATACACATCTGGGTGGATTGAGGCATCTGGGTATTCCAGGATTGCCTGTTTTTCTTTTGGACCGCCACCCGGGCTCAAAGGGATCATGAGATTTTTCATGCTAGAAACTTTCGTGTGCAGCCACATGCCAATATGGGCTCTGGCATAGTTGAGTAAGTTGTGGGAAACCTTTCCATGATGGGCTAGCAGATGTAGTTGGGTTTTGTAGGTGTACCGGCCTATCTATCTGGTTAAGGGGACCTCTTCGGAAAGACTGTGTCTCGGTCATCTGTTTCTCAACATCATGCAGTGCGAGAAATCCAACGGAGGCGATCGAGTCTTGTGGGGAAAGTGCACAAACCTCTGCAGAGTGTACAAACTGATCATGATTAGCCGTGTCCCCGGTTATGGACATCTTGAGTATCTGGTACTTGGATTATCATGTGAATCTCATCATGTTACTCTAATTAATTTTGTTGGGTTTAATGATTACTTTAATTGGGGTTGAGAGGATGTCTATCTTCTCAACGATGTTTCAACTACCATGATAGTTAATTAAAATACATTCATTTGAAGTAGGGAAAAATTGGCTTTACGCAAAAACTTAACCATAGAGCTTTCCACCAGCCAAATACTGCATATAGTATAGCTTTACTTTCATTACATTCTCTTGAGTTACCTTGCCAGCATATTCCATGTGCTGACCCGTTTTTTCGGGCTGCAACGTTTCATGTTGCAGACTTTTCAGACGGCGAGTAAGATGCCCTTTTAGGTCGTGGTTCTATACTCAGTGATGCCGCTGGAGTTGATGGACTCACTTATCTTCCAAGCCTTCCGCTGTTATCGTGTTAGATGGCCTTCAGCCATATTTATTTGTAATAAATTCATCGTTGGACTATCGATGTAATAAGTGTGTGATTGCTACTCTGTTATAAATCCTTCGAGTACCATGCGTGTCAGCATTACTGATCCAGGGATGACACTGATGCATGGAGATCAGACTGTTTGAGGTCTGGTCGCTACAAGATGGTATCAGAGCACACGCTGACTGTAGGACACGACCACTAAGACAAGCCCTAGAACACTATTCACTCTTCTCTCTTCTGACTCCTCATCTTTTCTATTCTTTAGGATGGTGGAAGCAAAGCACAAGTTCATGCAACCAGATGATGACACGCCATTTGGAGGACACCTGAAGGAAGTCACCAGATATCTACACATTGGATTACCAAGTTTCACTGGAACCTACAATGCCACTCTACCAGAGGAGGAGCGTTGGTTGACTCAAGCTCAAGTTCCAGGAAGGACGTTCGCACCCATCACCTCACTCATAGCATTTTCCTTTAATGCACCTACATGGAGCCTAGGAAGGAGTATGGCAGCCCACATTGCTATGGGAAGGATTGGAGAAGTCTACAAGCAGGAGCTAAAGGACACCATCTACCAGATTTGTGGACGTCGAGATGAGAATTGGGATATGATCAGCACTAGGAAGGGTATATCCATTGCAACATTCATCCAGGAGTTGAACCACCACATTCGTAGCCAGGAGCACCAGATGTGTGCTGGGATGATAGATTTGAAGAAGGCCCTAAATAGGAATTTGGAGCTAGAAGAAGAACTCAAGTCTACACGTGACAGATATGAAGAGGAGATGAAGATACTTGTGGAGAAGAATGATGATTTGACTCGGAAGTTAGGGATACTCATGGGAGAAGAAGATGAGGAAGAAGAACCCAGGGAGATTCCACCGGAAGACTATATCATCATAGATGGTACGGATTTGGAAGCTGAGGATAGCAAGTATGAAGACTATGAAGATGAAGCTGGGGCAGATATTATGGAATCCTCTGCCGACCAATATTTTGAGATGACCACCCTATGACTAGTAGTATACCTCCATATACTAGATTTAGAGCACTTTTGTAAACGATCGTTAGATTTGTAAGACCTTGTTTGAAATTGATTGGTGTGATATGATTGTGTGTTGGTTCATGTGCATATGGGTAGTGATTTTCCCTTAGACCTCTATTCTATTCTAATCTCTTCCCTCTACACCCATCAGATGCCTCCAAGACGTGAATTCGAGTTTCCCCCTGAGCTCACCCAGCTGATCCAGCAGCAGAATACCCTGATGCAACTTCTTGTCCAGAACACCCAGAACAACCAGAACAACAACAACAACAACAACAACCCTCCACCACCACCACCCGTGGACAATCTGACACGTTTCTTAAGGTTGCAACCACCTGTGTTTGCTAGCAGCATCGAACCAATTGTGGCTGATGACTGGCTACGCAAGATTGGAAGGGATTTGACCACCGCCAATTGCTCGGAGGCTGAGAAGGTGCGATTTGCCGCACACCAGTTGTCTGGACCAGCCGCAGCATGGTGAGAGAACTACACACCCACTTACCCCATAGCCAATGTGACTTGGGATCAGTTTCAGCAAGCTTTTCGTACTGCCCATGTCTCGACTGGAGCAATGAGTATGAAGAAGCAGGAGTTTCGCAACTTGCGCCAAGGAAACCGTACTGTGGCCCAGTACGTGGATGGGTTTAGTACCCTATCTCGTTATGCCCCAGATGATGTGGCCACAGATGCCAAGAAGCAGGAGAGATTTATGGAAGGGCTGAATGATGAGATGAGTGTACAGCTGATGGTGGCGACTTTCAATAACTATCAGGAGTTGGTTGACCGAGCCCTGATGATTGAAAGGAAGCATCAGCAGATTGAGAGCCGCAGAAGGAAGTATGGGCAAGGAAAGTATAATTCTGGAGCTCAGCAGAAGCCTCGCTTTACCCCTAAGACAGTAGGACAGTTTCAGCATACCCATGGAGGAAGTAGCTCACACAACCACAATGGCACCAAGAATGGCAATGGCAATGGTAATGGGAATGGAGCCAATGGAAACCAGAACCGCCCTGCACCATCCACACCCACCAAGAGGGATTTTAGCCATGTCACCTGTTACAAGTGTGGGAAGACTGGACATTATGCCAATGAATGCCCAGAAGTTAAGAATGGGAACGGCAATGGAAGCGCCGAGAAGAGGCCCAACCCGTTCAACAAAGGACAAGTGAACCACGTGACCGTGGAGAAGGTAGAAGAGCAACCAGATGTTGTTGTCGGTAAATTTTTGGTTAAGACATTTAGCGCAATAGTTCTTTTCGATACTGGTGCATCGCATTCATATATTTCAAGGGGATTCGTAAATAGACATAGGATGTCCACCCGAGTTCTTAAGACCCCCATGTTAGTAAGTTCACCTGGAGCAGATTATATGGCACACCAAGGATGTTTTCAGACGCCATTGATCATAGGACGCCATACTTTCCCCTCTGACCTAATAGTTCTGGAATCACAAGGATTGGATGTGATATTAGGAATGGATTGGTTGTCGAAGTATGGAGGTAACATTGATTGTGCCAGTAAGTCTATTCTGCTCACCACCCCGGCGGGAAAAAGGATTAAGTATGTATCTAGGCATTCGCCTACAAGGACTCAAGTATATTCTCTCACGGGAGTTGTTTAGGAGGAAGTGCCAGTAGTGAAGGATTATCCGGATGTGTTTCTAGAGGAGTTACCTGGCATGCCACCGGATAGAGATATAGAGTTTTTTATTGAACTTTTGCCAGGCACCGGGCCAATTTCTAAGAGACCATATAGGATGCCCGCAAAGGATTTGGAGGAGATAAAGAAGCAGATTAAGGAGTTACTGGATAAAGGATTCATACGCCCAAGTTCTTCGCCTTGGGGATCGCCAGTACTTCTAGTGGAGAAGAAGGATGGATCGTTAAGAATGGTTGTTGATTACCGTGGATTGAATGAAGTAACGATCAAGAATAAGTACCCACTGCCAATGATCAATGATCTGTTCGATAGATTGCAAGGAGCTAAGGTCTTTTCGAAGATCGATCTACGATCAGGGTACCATCAATTGAAGATTCGAGAGCAAGATATCCCTAAGATGACCTTTACCACTAGGTATGGGTTGTACGAGCATACCGTTATGTCGTTTGGTCTGACAAACGCACCGGCCTACTTTATGAACCTGATGAACAAAGTGTTTATGGAGTATTTGGATAAGTTCGTCGTAGTGTTCATAGACGATATTTTGATCTTCTCGAAGGATGAAGAGGAGCATGAAGAGCATTTGCGTTAGGTATTGGAGAAGCTCAGAGAACATCAGTTGTATGCCAAGTTTAGCAAATGTGAGTTTTGGTTGAAGGAAGTCGGATTCCTCGGACATGTCATATCCGGAGAAGGAATAGCAGTAGATCTCGCCAAGGTGGAGACTGTGACCAATTGGGAGGCACCGACGATCGTTGGAGAGATCCGGAGTTTTCTTGGACTCGCAGGATACTACCGGAGATTTATCGAGAATTTCTCGAAGATTGCAAAGCCAATGACGGAGTTGTTGAAGAAGGACACCAAGTTCAGTTGGACCGAAGAATGTGAGACTAGTTTCCAGGAGTTGAAGAAAAGGTTGGTATCATCCCTTGTGTTGATTCTGCCAGATCAACATAAGGATTATGAGGTGTACTGTGACGCTTCACGTCGAGGACTTGGAGCAGTTGTTATGCAGGAAGGAAGAGTTGTTTCGTATGCTTCACGACAACTAAAACCTCATGAGATGAACTATGCCACCCACGATTTGGAGTTAGCAGCCGTAGTGCATGCGTTGAAGACGTGGAGACATTTTCTCATAGGAAACCATTGTGAAGTATATACGGATCATAAGAGTCTGAAGTATATATTCACTCAGAAGGAGTTGAATCTTAGGCAAAGGAGATGGCTGGAACTCATTAAGGATTATGACATGAGATTGCATTATCACCCCGGGAAGGCTAACGTAGTAGCTGATGCGCTAAGCCGTAAGAGCCATGTCAATACCCTAATGATGGAGGAGTTTCCAAAGGAGTTAGCCGAGGACCTACGAGAACTACGGTTGGAGATAGTTCCGAGAGGCTATGTAGCAACACTAGAAATCCAGTCTACCCTGATGGATAAAATCAGAGAAGCTCAGAAAGCTGACAAGGAGATTGTCGCTATAAAGGAGAGGATGAGCGAAGGAAAAGCTAAAGGTTTTCGTGAGGATGAACACGACACCTTATTGTTTGAGGATCGAATCTATGTGCCAAATGACCAGGAGATTAGGAAGTTGATTTTACAGGAGGCCCATGATTCACCATACTCGATTCACCCAGGAAATACTAAGATGTATTTGGATTTGAAGGATATTTTCCGGTGGACCGGTATGAAGAAGGATATTGCGGAGTATGTAGCAGTTTGTGATGTGTGTCAGAGAGTAAAGGCAGAACATCAGAAGCCAGCAGGATTGCTACAACCTATGCCAATTCCTGAATGGAAGTGGGAGAAGCTTGGTATGGATTTTTATCACCGGATTGCCCAGGACCAAAGCAGGATATGATTCAATCTGGGTAGTAGTAGACCGATTGACAAAGGTAGCCCACTTTATTCCTGTGAAAACCACGTATACCAGTGCAAAGTTGGCAAAGATATACTTGACTAGAATTGTATGTCTGCATGGAGTTTCGAGGAGTATTGAATCTGATAGAGGAACCCAGTTTACCTCAAAGTTCTGGAATCAGTTACATGAAACTTTGGGTACCAGGCTAGAGTTTAGTACAGCGTTTCATCCGCAGACAGATGGACAGATGGAGAGAGTCAATCAGATTCTGGAGGATATGTTGAGAGACTGTGCATTAGATTATGGATCTAGTTGGGATGACAACTTGCCTTATGCAGAGTTCTCATACAACAACAGTTACCAGGACAGTTTGAAGATGGCACCGTTCGAGGCATTGTATGGAAGGAGATGCCGAACACCGTTGTCGTGGGATGAAGTTGGAGACCGACAATTGTTTGGACCAGACTTAATAAAAGAGTCCGAGGAGAAAGTGAAGTTAATCCGAGATAGACTGAAGGTAGCTCAGTCCAGGCAGAAGAGTTATGCAGACTCGAAGCGCAAGGAGATAACCTATGAGATCGGAGACAGAGCGTACTTGAGGGTATCGCCTCTGCGAGGAGTTAAACGTTTCGGAGTTAAAGGAAAGTTAGCCCCGAGATTTGTGGGACCTTACCGTGTTTTGGAACGCATGGGAGAGGTTGCCTATAAGTTGGAATTGCCCGAAGGATTGTCAGGAGTGCACAACGTGTTTCACGTTTCGCAACTGAAGAAGTGCCACGCTGAGATGGCCGATATACCGCTTAGAGACACAGTACCCCTGGAAGCAATTCAGTTGGACAGTGACCTGACCTACGAGGAGAAGCCCGTTAAGATTCTCGAATTTTCGAGTAGAGTTACTCGCAGCAAGGTTATCAAGTTTTGCAAAGTTCAGTGGAGTCACCACACCGAGGAAGAAGCCACCTGGGAACGAGAAGATGATCTACGCAAGGACCACCCACACCTGTTCTCTAGCCAAGCCGAATCTCGAGGGCGAGATTTATTCTAAGGGGGGTAGGTTTGTAACATCCCAAATTTTCAATTTGGAATGTTATACATAAATCATAATTGCATTTCATTGTTTTGCATTTTTTTCGTGGAGTTCCTCGAAATTCTAAGCAACTCAAGGACCTACGGAGAGAGTTGGGAATTTTACCGTTTTCGTATTTGAGTTCGCTCGAATACTGGTACGAGGACAGTGTGATTCTAATTATTTTTCTCTCCTAAAAATATTTCTAAATACAAAATAAGAGCGGAGATAATATGACTTCTCCAAAATAACAGAAATATTGGAGGAAAAATGTTAAAATCACTTTTGGTATTTTTCTGGATTTATTTGCATAGAAAAAATACGCATTTTTCAAAATTGCATTTAGGTCCGGGAAAAATGTTCACTTTGTCCTAAATATTATTGGAGGACGGTGAAAATTTATTTCGGGACTTTTGGAGTCCGTTTGGTATTTCTTTCGTTAGTTTTACTGCGCCAGGACTCTATTTAAAAAAACAGAAACCGACTAGGACTACTAAAGGACCAGGACTCTGGGCTTTAAAAGCGCCAGAGCCGGCCCGCTCGCCCCGCCAGCCCGTTCGCCCCGTCGCCCCAAACCCTAGCACCCGTCGCCCGAGCCGTCGCCGCCGCCCGCCACCGCCGCTCGCCTCGCCGCCCGCGCCGCAGCCCGCCGCCGCCGCCACGCCCGCTGCCGCCGGAGCCGCCGCCGCCAGCCGCCGGAGCCGCCGGAGTCGTCGAGGTAGTTAGTTTTTTTAGTTTTTTTAGAAAACCGATCGGTTTGGAAATAAACCAATAGATTCGTTTTTTTTAGATTAGATCGGTTCGGTTTTTGTTTTGTTTTCCGTCGGTTTAGTTAAATAGCAGACGTTCGTCCGTACGTTCGTTTTAACGAACGGTTTTCGTTAGTTAACCGCCGACAGCGAACATTCGTTCGTTAGCTTGTTCGTTGTTTTTCTTTTTCGGGGTATTTAACCGCGATTTTTCCGATCGCGATTTCTGCCCTGATCTTGTTTTTCGTTTTTCTTTTCGCTCGAGAGTCAGAATCAGGTGATTCAAAATCCCAGATCTTCGTCTCGAAGCCCTCTTTACGTTATATCAACTTGAACAAAGTTTTGTCTACTGTAAAATTTGACTTTAGGCCAACTAGTAATTCGGAGCTCGTTTCTTTTGCAGTTTGAGTTTCGTTGCTTCTTTCGAGTTGATTCTTTTTGCAAGCCGGAGTTCTTAAGTTGAACTTTCTGGTTAGATCTATTATTTGATTTTTACCCATGCATTAGTTAAGTACTTATTGTATGCTTGTTTTTTGATTGCGATAGAGTACCTGGAGTGCGCCGCTTGCTACTTTGAGTCTCTAGGTTTTGCGGATCATCAGCAAGGCAAGTAACACTTTGATCATGCTTTCCAATTACCCAGTTTTCATTGCATTAGTCAAAACCCCTCACAAATTGCATGAATAGGATCAATTAACTTGTGGGATTGGGAAGTAGTTTGAGGTAGTACCTATTACCTGCATTACATTCAAACCCTTGGGAGTTACTTCTACATTGCTGTTAGGACATGCTATGCTCGTAGACGTGGTTTCGGTTTGAGTGAAATCCATGACAGATGTGAGTTGTTAATTAATAGGTCAACTTAAGGTGGCAACTTTAATACACATCTGGGTGGATTGAGGCATCTGGGTATTCCAGGATTGCCTGTTTTTCTTTTGGACCGCCACCCAGGCTCAAAGGGATCATGAGATTTTTCATGCTAGAAACTTCCGTGTGCAGCCACATGCCAATATGGGCTCTGGCATAGTTGAGTAAGTTGTGGGAAACCTTTCCATGATGTGCTAGCAGATGTAGTTGGGTTTTGTAGGTGTACCGGCCTATCTATCTGGTTAAGGGGACCTCTTCGGAAAGACTGTGTCTCGGTCATCCGTTTCTCAAACATCATGCAGTGCAAGAAATCCAACAGAGACGATCGAGTCTTGTGGGGAAAGTGCACAAACCTTTGCAGAGTGTACAAACTGATCATGATTAGCCGTGTCCCCGGTTATGGACATCTTGAGTATCTGGTACTTGGATTATCATGTGAATCTCATCATGTTACTCTAATTAATTTTGTTGGGTTTAATGATTACTTTAATTGGGGTTGAGAGGATGTCTATCTTCTCAACGATGTTTTAACTACCATGATAGTTAATTAAAATACATTCCTTTGAAGTAGGGAAAAATTGGCTTTACGCAAAAACTTAACCATAGAGCTTTCCACCAGCCAAATACTGCATATAGTATAGCTTTATTTTCATTACATTCTCTTGTGTTACCTTGCCAGCATATACCATGTGCTGACCCGTTTTTTCGGGCTGCAACGTTTCATGTTGCAGACTTTTCTGACGGCGAGTAAGATGCCCTTTTAGGTCGTGGTTCTATACTCAGTGATGCCGTTGGAGTTGATGGACTCACTTATCTTCCAAGCCTTCTGTTGTTATCGTGTTAGATGGCCTTCAGCCATATTTATTTGTAATAAATTCATCGTTGGACTATCGATGTAATAAGTGTGTGATTGCTACTCTGTTATAAATCCTTCGAGTACCATGCGTGTCAGCATTACTGATCCAGGGATGACACTGATGCATGGAGATCAGACTGTTTGAGGTCTGGTCGCTACACATCAGGTCTGGTACACAACATTGCATACATGATAGAACCTATGGCTGAAGCATAGGGAATGACTTTCATTTTCTCTCTATCTTCTGAAGTGGTCGGGCATTGAGTCTGACTCAACTTCACACCTTGTAACACATGCAAGAACCCTTTCTTTGACTGATCCATTTTGAAAACATTATCAAGGTATGTGCTTTGTGAAAGTCCAATTAAGCGTCTTGATCTATCTCTATAGATCTTGATGCCCAATATATAATCACCTTCACCGAGGTCTTTCATTGAAAAATTCTTATTCAAGTATCCTTTTATGCTATCCTGAAATTCTACATCATTTCCAATCAACAATATGTCATCCACATATAATATCAGAAATGCTACAGAGCTCCCACTCACTTTCTTGTAAATACAAGCTTCTCCAAAAGTCTGTATAAAACCATATGCTTTGATCACCTCATCAAAGCGTATATTCCAACTCCAAGATGCTTGCACCAGTCCATAGATGGATCGCTGGAGCTTGCACACTTTGGTAGCACCTTTAGGATTGACAAAACCTTCTGGTTGCATCATATACAACTCTTCTTTGAGATATCCATTAAGGAATGCAGTTTTGACATCCATTTGCCAGATTTCATAATCATAAAATGCGGCAATTGCTAACATGATTCGGACAGACTTGAGCATCGCTACGGGTGAGAAAGTCTCATCATAGTCAACTCCTTGAAATTGTCGAAAACTTTCATAACAAGTCGAGCTTTGTAGATAGTAACATTACCATCGGCGTTAGTCTTCCTCTTAAAGATCCATTTATTTTCAATGGCTTGCCGATCATCGGGCAAGTCATAAAGAAACATGCCCTAGAGGCAATAATAAAGTTCTTATTTGCATTTGCTTGTATATCATGATAAATGTCTTTTATTCATGCTAGAATTGTATTAACCGGAAACTTGATACATGTGTGAATACATAGACAAAACAGAGTGTCCCTAGTATGCCTCTACTAGACTAGCTCGTTAATCAAAGATGGTTATGTTTCCTAAACCATAGACATATGTTGTCATTTTATCAACGGGATCACATCATTAGGAGAATGATGTGATGGACAAGACCCATCCGTTAGCTTAGCACTATGATCATTTGGTTTTACTGCTATTGCTTTCTTCATGACTTATACATTTCCTCTGACTATGAGATTATGCAACTCCCGAATACCGGAGGAACACCTTGTCTGCTATCAAACGTCACAACGTAACTGGGTGATTATAAAGATGCTCTACATGTGTTTCCGAAAGTGTTTGTGGTGTTGGCATAGATCAAGATTAGTATTTGTCACTCCAAGTGTCAGAAAGGTATCTCTGGGCCCTCTCGGTAATACACATCGTAATAAGCCTTACAAGCAAATGACCAATGAGTTAGTCACGAGATGATGTATTACAGAATGAGTAAAGGGACTTGCCGATAATGAGATTGAACTAGGTATGATGATACCGACGATCGAATCTCGGGCAAGTAAAGACACCGATGACAAAGGGAACAACGTATGTTATTGTGCGGTTTGACCGATAAAGATCTTCACAGAATATGTAGGAGCCAATATGAGCATCCAGGTTCCGCTATTGGTTATTGACCGGAGAGGTGTCTCTGTCATGTCTACATAGTTCTCGAACTCGTAGGGTCCGCACGCTTAACGTTCAATGACGATCAGTATTATGAGTTTATGTGTTTTGATGTACCGAAGGTTGTTCGGAGTCCCGGATGAGATCAGGGGCATGACAAGGAGTCTCGAAATGGTCGATACATAAAGATTGATATATTGGAAGGTTATATTCGGACACCAGAACGGTTCCGACGTGTATCGGTATTTTTCGGAGTATCGGGAGGTTACCGGAACCCCTCGGGGAGTCAATGGACCTTATTGGGCCCTAGTGGAGAAAGAGGGCAGCAAGATAGGTGTGGGGAGCCCCCCTAGGCCCAAACCGAATTGGTTTAGGGCTTTGGGGGCTGGACCCCTCTTTCCTTCTCCCCTCCTCCTCTTTCCTCATTTTCCTAGTAGAACTAGGAAAGGGTGGAACCTACTCCTACTAGGAGTAGGACTCCACCCCTTGGGCGCGCCCCTATGGCCGGCCCTCCTCCTCCCTCCCTCATTTATATACGTGGGGAGGGGGCACCCCATAGACACACAAGTTGATTTCTTAGCCGTGTGCGGTGCCCCCCCCCCTCCACAGTTACACACCTTGGTCATATTGTCGCAGTGCTTAGGTGAAGCCCTGCGTCGGTAGCTTCATCATCACCATCACCACGCCGTCGTGCTGACAAAACTCTCCCTCGGCCTCAACTGGATCAAGAGTACGAGGGACGTCACCGAGCTGAACGTGTGCAGATCTTGGAGGTGCCGTGCGTTCGGTACTTGATCGGTTGGATCGCGAAGATGTTCGACTACATCAACCGCCCGTTGCTATGCTTCTCCTAGATAGATCTTGCGTGATCGTAGGATTTTTGTTGAAAGCTGCATTCCCCATCTAGTCAACCAAAGTCCACACTTTGTTCTCACATATGGATACCATCTCAGATTTCATGGCCACAAGCCATTTTGCGGAATCTGGGCTCATCATCGCTTCCTCATAGTTCGTAGGTTCATCATGGTCTAGTAACATGACTTCCAGAACAAGGTTACCGTACCACTCTAGTGCGGAACATACTCTGGTTGACCTATGAGGTTCAGTAGTAACTTGATCTGAAGTTTCATGATCATTATCATTAGCTTCCTCACTAATTGGTGTAGGAATCACTGGAACTAATTTCTGTGATGAACTACTTTCCATTTCGGGAGAAGGTACAATTACCTCATCAAGTTCTACTTTCCTCCCACTCACTTCTTTCGTGAGAAACTCCTTCTCTAGAAAGGATCCATTCTTAGCAACGAATATCTTGCCTTCGGATCTGTGATAGAAGGTGTACCCAACAGTTTCCTTTGGGTATCCTATGAAGACACATTTCTCCGACTTGGGTTCGAGCTTATCAGGTTGAAGCTTTTTTCATCGCAGCCCTAAACTTTAAGAAACGACAACTTGGGTTTCTTGTCAAACCATAGTTCATAAGGTGTAATCTCAACGGATTTAGATGGTGCCCTATTTAACGTGAATGCATCAGTCTCTAAAGCATAACCCAAAAACGATAGTGGTAATCGGTAAGAGATATCATAGATCGCACCGTATCTAATAAAGTACGGTTACGACGTTCGGACACACCATTACGCTGTGGTGTTCCAGGTGGCGTGAGTTGTGAAGCTATTCCACATTGTTTCAAATGAAGAACAAACTCATAGCTCAAATATTCGCCTCCGCGATCAGATCGACAGAAACTTTATGTTCTTGTTACGATGATTCTCTACTTCACTCTAAAATTCTTTGAACTTTTCAAATGTTTCAGACTTGTGTTTCATCAAGTAGATATACCCATATCTGCTCAAATCATCCGTGAAGGTCAGAAAATAATGATACCCGCCGCGAGCCTCAACACTCATTGGACCGCATACATCAGTATGTATGATTTCCAATAAGTTAGTTGCTAGCTCCATTGTTCCGGAGAACGGAGTTTTAGTCATCTTGCCCATAAGGCATGGTTCACAAGCACCAAGTGATTCATAATCAAGTGATTCCAAAAGTCCATCTACATGGAGTTTCTTCATGCGCTTTACACCAATATGACCGAAATGGCAGTGCCACAAATAAGTTGCACTATCATTATCAACTTTGCATCTTTTGGCTTCAATATTATGAATATGTGTATCACTACGATCGAGATTCAACAAAAATAGACCACTCATCAAGGGTGCATGGCCATAAAACATATTACTCATATAAATAGAGCAACAATTATTCTTTGATTTAAATAAATAACCGTCTCGCAATAAACAAGATCCAGACATAATGTTCATGCTCAGCGCTGGCACCAAATAACAATTATTTAGGTCTAAAACTAATCCCGAAGGTAGATGTGGAGGTAGCGTGCCGACGGCGATCACATCGACTTTAGAACCATTTCCCACACACATCGTCACCTCGTCCTTAGCCAATCTTCGTTTAATCCGTAGCCCCTGTTTCGAGTTACAAATATGAGCAACCGAACCAGTATCAAATACCCAAGTGCTACTACGAGTATTAGTAAAGTACACATTAATAACGTGTATATCAAATATACCTTTGTTTACTTTACCATCCTTCTTATCCGCCAAATACTTGGGGCAGTTCCGCTTCCAGTGACCAGTCCCTTTGCAGTAGAAGCATTCAGTTTCAGACTTGGCTCCAGACTTGGGTTTCTTCCCGGGAGTAGCAATTGGCTTGCAATTCTTTTTTAAGTTCCCCTTCTTTCCCTTACCCTTTTCTTAAAACTAGTGGTCTTGTTAACCATCAACACTTGATGCTCCTTTTTGATTTCTACCTCTGCAGCTTTGAGCATAGGCGAAGAGCTCGGGAATTGTTTTCTGCATCCCTTGCATATTATAGTTCAGCAAAAATCCATTGTAACTTGGCGGCAGCAATTGAAGAACTCTGTCAATAACACTATCTTCATCAACATTGACACCTTTTGAGTCATGTGATTGTAGTACCCAGACATTCTTAGTATGTGTTCACTGACAGAACTGTTCTCCTCCATCTTGCAGCTATAGAACTTGTTGGAGACTTCATATCTCTCAACTCGGGCATTTGCTTGAAATATTAACTTCAACTCTTGGAACATCACATATGCTTCATGACGTTCAAAACGTCTTTGAAGTCCCGATTCTAAGCCGTAAAGCATGGCACACTGAACTATCGAGTAGTCATTAGACCGCGTCTGCGAGACGTTCAAAGCGTCTACATTAGCGGGAGGGGTTGATACGTCTCCAACGTATCTATAATTTTTTATTGTTCCATGCTATTATATTATATGTTTTGGATGTTTAATGGGCTTTATTATACACTTTTATATTATTTTTGGGACTAACCTACTAACCCAAGGCCCAGTGCAGATTGCGTTTTTTTGCCTATTTCAGGGTTTCGCAGAGAAGGAATATCAAACGGAGTCCAAACGGAATGAAACCTTTGGGAGAGTTATTTTTGGAACCATATCTTCACGGAAGACTTGGAGTACACGTGAGGGAACGAAGGAGGCGGCCACGAGGGTCCAGGGCGCGCCCCCACCCTCGTGGGCCCCCTCTGGCTCCCCCGATGCCCTCCTTCCTCCTATATATGTCCATGTACCCTAACATCAAGGCAACAGAGAAAACCCAAATTCCACTGCCGCAACCTTCCGTTCCCGTGAGATCCCACCTTGGGGCCTGTTCCGGAGCTCCGCCGGAGGGGGGATCTACCACGGAGTGCTTCTACATCAACACCATAGCCTCACCAATGAGTTGTGAGTAGTTTACCACAGACATTCGGGTCCATAGTTATTAGCTAGATGGCTTATTCTCTCTTTTTGGATCTCAATACCAAGTTCTCCTTGGTCTTCGAGGAGATCTATTCGATGTAATATTTTTGCGGTGTGTTTGTCGAGATCCGATGAATTGTGGGTTTATGATCAAGATTATCTTTGAGAAATATTTGATTCTTTTCTGAAGTCTTTTATGTATGAGTATAATATCCTTGCAAGTCTCTTCGAATTATTGGTTTAGTTTGGCCTACTAGATCTATAGTTCTTGCAATGGGAGAAGTGCTTGGCTTTGGGTTCAATCTTACGGTGTCCTTTCCCAGTGATAGCAGGGGCAGCAAGGCACATATTGTATTGTTGCCATCGAGGATAAAAAGATGGGGTTTATATCATATTGCTTGAGTTTATCCCTCTACATCATGTCATCTTGCTTAAAGCATTACTCTGTTCTTATGAACTTAATACTCTAGATGCATGTTGGTTAGCGATCGATGTGTGGAGTAATAGTAGTAGATGCAGAATCGTTTTGGTCGACTTGTCACGAACGTGATGCCTATATATAATGATCATGCCTAGATATTCTCATAACTATGCGCTTTTCCATCAATTGCTCGACAGTAATTTGTTCACCCACCGTGGAATTCTGCTATCATGAGAGAAGCCACTAGTGAAACCTATGGCCCCCGGGTCTATTCTCAACATATTAATCTTCCAATCTACTTTACTTTGCTTTATTTACTTTCCGTTCTTATACCAAAAATACCAAAAATATCATACTATCCTATCTATCAAATCTCACTTTCGTAAGTGACCGTAAAGGGATTGACAACCGCTTATCGCATTGGCTGCGAAGTTCTTATTTGCTTGTGCAGGTGCGAGGGACTCGCGCGTGGTCTCCTACTGGATTGATACCTTGGCTCTCAAAAACTGAGGAAAATACTTACGCTACTGTGCTGCATCACCCTTTCCTCTTCGAGGGAATACAACGCAAGCTCGAGAAGTAGCAAGAAGAATTTCTGGCGCCGTTGCCGGGGAGGCTTACGCAAAAGACATATACCAAGTACCTATCACAAACCCTTATCCTTCGCATTACATTTATTTGCCTCTCGTTTTCCTCTCCCCCACTTCACCCCTGCCGTTTTATTTGCCCTTATTTTTGCCGTGTGTTTACCGTTCGCTTGCTTCTTGTTTGCTTGTGTGTTGGATTGCTTGCTTATCACTATGGCTCAAAACAATACCAAATTGTGTGACTTCTCCAATACCAACAATAATGATTTTATTAGAACTCCTATTGCTCCTATTATCGATGCTGAATCTTATGAGATCAATGCTGCTCTGTTGAATCTTGTCATGAAAGATCAATTTTCCGGCCTTCCTAGTGAAGACCCATCTGAACAACTTTTTTGATTTGTGTGATATGCAAAAAAAGAGGGATATGGATAATGATATTGTTAAATTGAAGCTATTTCCGTTTTCACTTAGAGATCATGCTAAAACTTGGTTTTCCTCTTTGCCTAGAAATAGTATTGATTCATGGAATAAGTGCAAAGATGCCTTTATCTGTAAGTATTTTCCTCCTGCTAAGATTATCCCTCTTAGAAACGATATTATGAATTTTAAGCAACTAGATCATGAGCATGTTGCACGAGCTTGGGAGAGAATGAAATTAATGATACGTAATTATCCTACACATGGTTTGAACTTATGGATGATTATACAAAACTTTTATGGTGGCTTGAATTTTGCTTCTAGAAATATTTTAGATTCGACCGCAGGAGGCACTTTCATGGAAACTACCTTAGTAGAAGCTACCAAACTCCTAGATAATATTATGGTTAACTATTCTCAATGGCACACCGAAAGATCTACTAGTAAAAAGGTGCATGCTATTAAAGAGATTAGTGTTTTGAGTGGAAAGATGGATGAAGTTATGAAATTATTTGCTACTAAGAGTGCTTCTTCTGATCCTAATGATATGCCTTTATCCACGTTGATTGAAAATAATAATGAATCTTTGGATGTGAATTTTGTTGGTAGGAATAATTTTGGTAACAATGCTTTTAGAGGAAACTTTAATCCTAGGCCTTTTCCTAGTAATTCCTCTAATTATTATGGTAATTCCTACAATAAGTCTTATGGAAATTTTGGTAAGATGCCCTCTGAATTTGAAACTAGTGTTAAGGAGTTTATGATTTCACAAAAGAATTTTAATGCTTTGCTTGAAGAAATATTGCTTAAGATTGATGAATTGGCTAGAAGCGTGGATAGAATTACTCTTGATGTTGATTCTTTGAAACTTAGATCTATTCCACCCAAGCATTATATCAATGAGTCTCTCAAAGCCATGAGAATTTCCATTGATGAATGCAAAGAAAGAATAGTTGGATGCGTGCTAAAAAAGAGTGCTTTATGAAAGCGTGTACTTCTAGTTATCATGAAAATAAAGATGAAGATGTGAAAGTTATTGATGTGTCTTCTATTAGATCCTTGTTTTCTAGTATTAATCTTGATAAAGATGGGACTGGAGATGAGTCTACTTTAGTTAAAAGGCGTCCCAATGATTCGGAGTTTTTAGATCTTGATGCTAAAATTGTTAAAAGTGGGATTGAAGAGATTAAAACTTTGCATAGTGATGAACCCGCTATTTTGGATTTCAAGAATTTCAATTATTATAATTGCTCTTTGATAGATTGTATTTCCTTGTTGCAATCCGTACTAAATTCTCCGCATGCTTATAGTCAAAATAAGGCTTTTACCAAACACATAGTTGATGCTTTGATGCAATCTTCTGAAGAAAAACTTGAATTAGAAGTTTCTATCCCTAGAAAGCTTTATGATGAGTGGGACCTACTATTAAAATTAAAATAAAGACCATGAATGCTTTGCCTTGTGTGATTTGGGTGCAAGTGTTTCTATTATCCCAAAAACTTTGTGTGATTGTTAGGTTTCCATTAGCTTGATGATTGTTCTTTAAATTTGCATCCTGCATATTCTATGATTAAGAAACCTATGGGAAGGATTAATGCTGTTCTTATTTTTGCCAATAGGAATTATGTGCCCATAGATTTCGTTGTTGTTGATATAGATTGCAATCCTTCTTGTCCTATTATTCTTGGTAGACCTTTCCTTAGAACGATTGGTGCAATTATTGATATGAAGGAAGGAAATATTAGATTCCAATTTCCGTTAAGGAAAGGCATGGAACACTTTCCTAGAAAGAAAATCAAATTACCATATGAATCTATTATGAGAGCCACTTATGGATTGCCTTCCAAAGATGGCAATACCTAGATCTATTCTTGTATCGTGCCTAGCTAAGGGCGTTAAACGATAGCACTTGTTGGGAGGCAACCCAATTTTATTTTCTTTGTTTTTTCTTATGTTTAGGAATAAATATTGCATCTAGCTTCTGTATAGATGTGGTTTTGTGTTTTAGTTAGTGTTTGTGCCAAGTAGAACCTTTGGGAAGACTTGTGTGAAGTTTATATGATCTTGCTGTAAAAACAGAAACTTTAGCGCTCACGAGATTAGCCACCAGATTTTACTGGAGAGTGTTATTTAGTTGATTATTTTTGCAGATGATTAATAGACAAATTGCTCACGTTTACCAATTTATTTCAATTTTTAGTGTTACATAAGTATTCGAGAGTTACATATTACTATAGACTGTTCTGTTTTTGACAGATTCTGTTTTTCGTGTGTTGTTTGCTTATTTTGATGAATCTATGAGTAGTATTGGAGGATATTAATCATAGAGAAGTTGGAATACAGTAGGTTTAACACCAATATAAACAAAGAATACAATACCTTTGAGTGGTGGTTTGTTTTCTTATACTAACAGAGCTCACGAGATTTTTGGCTAAGTTTTGTGTTGTGAAGTTTTCAAGTTTTGAGTATGGCTTTGATGGACTATGGAACCAAAAGTGGCAAGAGCCTAAGCTTGGGGATGCCCAAGGCACCCCAAGGTAAAATTAAAGGACAACCAAAAGCCTAAGCTTGGGGATGCCGCGGGAAGGCATGCCCTCTTTCGTCTTCATCTACCGGTAACTATACTCGGGACTATATTTTTATTCACCACATGATATGTGTTTTGCTTGGAGCGTCATGTATTATTTGAGTCTTTGATTTTTAGTTTGCCACAATCATACTTGCTGGACACACCTTTTGAGAGAGATAAATATGGTTTAGAATTTATTAGAATACTCTATGTGCTTCAGTTATATCTTTTGAGCTAGATAGTTTCGCTCTAGTGCTTCACTTATATCTTTTAGAGCACGGTGGTGGTTTTATTTTGTAGAAATTGTTGATCTCTCATGCTTCACTTATATCTATTTAAGAGTCTTTTAGAACAGCATGGTAATGTGCTTTGGTTATAAAACTAGTCCTAATATGATAGGCATCCAAGATGAGCATAGTAAAAACTTTCACATAAAGTGCATTGAATACTAAGAGAAGTTTGATACTTGATGATTGTTTTCAGATATGAGGATAGTGATATTAGAGTCATGCTAGTAGAGTAGTTGTAAATTTGAGAAATACTTGTGTTGAGGTTTGCAAGTCCCGTAGCATGCACGTATGGTAACCGTTGTGTGACAAATTTGAAGCATGAGGTATTTCATTGAGTGTCATCCTTTGTGTGGAGGTCGGGGGCGCGCGATGGTTAACTCCTACCAACCTCCCCCCTAGGAGCATGCATGTAGTACTTCATTTTGATGACTTGTAGATTTTTGCAATAAGTATGTGAGTTCTTTATGACTAATGTTGAGTCCATGGATTATACGCACTCTCACCCTTCCACCATTGCTAGCCTCTCTTATACCGCTCAACTTTCGCCGGTACCATACACCCACCATATACCTTCCTCAAAACAGCCACCATACCTACCTATCATGGCATTTGCATAGCCATTCCGAGATATATTGCCATGCAACTTTCCACCGTTCCATTTATTATGACACGCTTCATCATTGTCATATTTCCATGCATGATCATGTAGTTAACATCATATTTGTGGCTAGGCCACCATGCATAATTTTTATACATGTCACTCTTGATTCATTGCACATCCGGGTACACCGTAGGAGGCATTCATATATAGTCATACTTTGTTCTAGTATCGAGTTGTAATATCGAGTTGTAAATCAATATAAGTGTGATGATCATCATCATTAGAGCATTGTCCCAAAGAAAAAAAAGAATGAAAGGCCAAAGAAAAAAAAAGAAAGGCCCAAAAAGGAAAAAAGGAAAAAAAGAAAAAAAAGAAAAAAAAGAAAAAAAGAGAGAAGAAAAGGGACAATGCTACTATCTTTTTCCACACGTGTGCTTCAAAGTAGCACCATGATCTTCATGATAGAGAGTCTCTTGTTTAGTCACTTTCATATACTAGTGGGAATTTTCATTATAGAACTTGGCTTGTATATTCCGACGATGGGCTTCCTCAAATGCCCTAGGTCTTCGTGAGCAAGCAAGTTGGATGCACACCCACTTAGTTTCTTTTGTTGAGCTTTCATACATTTTAGCTCTAGTGCATCCGTTGCATGGCAATCCCTACTCACTCACATTGATATCTATTGATGGGCATCTCCATAGCCAATTGATACGCCTAGTTTATGTGAGACCATCTTCCTCTTTTTTGTCTTCTCCACAACCACCACTCTACTCTACATAGTGCTATATCCATGGCTCACGCTCATGTATTGCGTGAAAGTCGAAAGAGTTTAAAAAATTTAAGTATGAAATAAGTGCTTGGCTGAAATCGGGGTTGTGCATGATTGGAATATTTTGTGTGACGAAGACGGAGCATAGCCTAACTATATGATTTTGTAGGGATGAACTTTCTTTGGCCATGTATTTTGAGAAGACATGATTGCTTTGTTAGTATGCTTGAAGTATTATTATTCTTATGTCAATATGAACTTTTATCTTGAATCTTTCGGATCTAAACATTCATGCCACAACAAAGAGAATTACATTGAGAATTATGTTAGTTAGCATTCCACATCAAAAATTCTGTTTTATCATTTACCTACTCGAGGACGAGCAGGAATTAAGCTTGGGGATGCTTGATACGTCTCCAACGCATCTATAATTTTTTATTGTTCCATGCTATTATATTATATGTTTTGGATGTTTAATGGGCTTTATTATACACTTTTATATTATTTTTGGGACTAACCTACCAACCCAAGGCCTAGTGTAGATTGCTGTTTTTTTGCCTATTTCAGGGTTTCGCAGAAAAGGAATATCAAACGGAGTCCAAACGGAATGAAACCTTCGGGAGAGTTATTTTTGGAACCATATCTTCACGGAAGACTTGGAGTACATGCGAGGGAACAAAGGAGGCGGCCATGAGGGTCCAGGGCGCGCCCCCTCCTACAGGGCGCGCCCCCCACCCTCGTGGGCCCCCTCTGGCTCCCCCGATGCCCTCCTTCCTCCTATATATATATCCATGTACCCTGAAAACATCAAGGCAACAGAGAAAACCCTAATTCCACTGCCGCAACCTTATGTTCCCATGAGATCCCATCTTGGGGCCTGTTCCGGAGCCCCGTCAGAGGGGGGATCTACCACAGAGTGCTTCTACATCAACACCATAGCCTCACCAATGAGTTGTGAGTAGTTTACCACAGACCTTCGGGTCCATAGTTATTAGCTAGATGGCTTCTTCTCTCTTTTTGGATCTCAATACCAAGTTCTCCTCGGTCTTCGAGGAGATCTATTCGATGTAATCTTTTTGCGGTGTGTTTGTCGAGATCCGATGAATTGTGGGTTTATGATCAAGATTATCTTTGAGAAATATTTGATTCTCTTCTGAAGTCTTTTATGTATGAGTATAATATCCTTGCAAGTCTCTTCGAATTATTGGTTTGGTTTGGCCTACTAGATCTATAGTTCTTGCAATGGGAGAAGTGCTTGGCCTTGGGTTCAATCTTGCGGTGTCCTTTCCCAGTGACAGCAGGGGCAGCAAGGCACGTATTGTATTGTTGCCATCGAGGATAAAAAGATGGGGTTTATATCATATTGCTTGATTTTATCCCTCTACATCATGTCATCTTGTTTAAAGCATTACTCTGTTCTTATGAACTTAATACTCTAGATGCATGTTGGATAGCAGTCGATGTGTGCAGTAATAGTAGTAGATGCAGAATCGTTTCGGTCTACTTGTCACGGACGTGATGCCTATATATAATGATCATGCCTAGATATTCTCATAACTATGCACTTTTTTATCAATTGCTCGACAGTAATTTGTTCACCCACCGTAGAATTCTGCTATCATGAGAGAAGCCACTAGTGAAACCTATGGCCCCCGGGTCTATTCTCAGCATATTAATCTTCCAATCTACTTTAATTTGCTTTATTTACTTTCTGTTCTTATACCAAAAATACCAAAAATATCATACTATCCTATCTATCAGATCTCACTTTCGTAAGTGACCGTAAAGGGATTGACAACCGCTTATCGCGTTGGTTGCGAAGTTCTTATTTGTTTGTGCAGGTGCGAGGGACTCGCGCATGGTCTCCTGCTGGATTGATACCTTGGTTCTCAAAAACCAAGGGAAATACTTACACTACTGTGCTGCACCACCCTTTCCACTTCGAGGGAATACAACGCAAGCTCGAGAAGTAGCAGGGGCTTGTCACCTAGCGGTGCTTCAAGGACATAATTCTTCTGTGCAGCAATGAGGATAACCCTCAAGTTACGGACCCAGTCCATGTAGTTGCTACCACCTTCTTTCAACTTAGCTTTCTCTAGGAACGCATTAAAATTCAAGGGAACGGTAGCATGGGCCATTGATCTACAACAACATAGATATGCAAAAACTATCAGGACTAAGTTTCATGATAAATTAAAGTTCAATTAATCATACTACTGAAGAACTCCCACTTAGATAGACATCCCTAAAGTCATCTAAATGATCACATGATCCAAATCAACTAAACCATGTCCGATCATCACATGAGATGGAGTAGTTTTCAATGGTGAACATCTTATGTTGATCATATCTACTGTATGATTCACGCTCGACCTTTCGGTCTCCAGTGTTCCGAGGACATGTATGTACATGCTAGGCTCGTCAAGTTTAACCCGACTATTCTGCATGTGCAAAACTGTCTTACACCTGTTGTATGTGAACGTAGAGATTATCACACCCGATCATCGCGTGGTGTCTCGGCACGACGAACCGTCGCAACAGTGCATACTTAGGGAGAACACTTGTACCTTAAAATTTTGTAAGGGGTTGATACGTCTTCAACATATCTATAATTTTTTGTTGTTCCATGCTATTATATTATCCTTCTAAGATGTTTTATGGGCTTTTATATACACTTTATATGATTTTTGGGACTAACCTATTAACCTAGAGCCCAGTGCCAGTTTATGTTTTTTCCTTGTTTTTGAGTTTCGCAGAAAAGGAATACCAAATGGAGTCCAATTGACGTGCCAATTTTTGATGATTTTTTCTGGACCAAAAGAAGCCCCTAAAGTAAAATAGTTGGGCCAAGAGAGTCACGGGCTGCCCACGAGGGTGGGGGGCACGCCCACCCCAAGTGGTGGCGCCCCCTATCTCGTGGACAGCCCGGAGACCCCCCCTGACTTGTGCCCTATGCCCAAAAATCCTATAAATACGTAAACCTCCGGAAAATAACCTAGATCAGGAGTTCTGCCGTCGAAAGCCTCTGTTTCCACCGAAAACCAATCTAGACCCGTTCTGGCACCCTGCCGGAGGGGGGAATCCCTCTACGGTGGCCATCTTCATCACCCCGGCACTATCCATGACGAGGAGGGAGTAGTCCACCCTCGGGGCTGAGGGTATGTATCAGTAGCTATGTGTTTAATCTCTCTCTCTCATGTTCTTGAGATGGCACGATCTTGATGTATCGCGAGGTTTGCTACTATAGTTGGATCTTATGATGTTTCTCCCCCTCTACTCTCTTGTAATGGATTGAGTTTTCCCTTTGAAGTTATCTTATCGGATTGAGTCTTTAAGGATTTGAGAACACTTGATGTATGTCTTGCATGTGTTTATCTGTGGTGACAATGGGATATCACGTGATCTACTTGATGTATGTTTTGGTGATCAACTTGCGGGTTTCGTGACCTTGGGAATCTATGCATAGGGGTTGGCACATGTTTTCATCTTGACTCTCCGGTAGAAACTTTGGGGCACTCTTGTAAGTTCTTTCTGTTGGTTGAATAGATGAATCTGAGATTGTGTGATGCATATCATATAATCATGCCCACGGATACTTGAGGTGACAATGGAGTATCTAGGTGACATTAGGGTTTTTGGTTGATTTGTATCTTAAGGTGTTATTCTAGTACAAACTCTATGATAGATCGAACGGAAAGAATAGCTTCGTGTTATTTTATTATGGACTCTTGAATAGATAGATCAGAAAGAATAACTTTGAGGTGGTTTCGTACCCTACCATAATCTCTTCGTTTGTTCTTTGCTATTAGTGACTTTGGAGTGACACTTTGTTGCATGTTGAGGGAGAGTTATATGATCCAGTTATGCTATTATTATTGAGAGAACTTGCACTAGTGAAAGTATGAACCCTAGGCCTTGTTTCCTATCATTGCAACACCGTTTATGCTCACTTTTATCTTTAGTTAACTTGCTGTTTTTATATTTTCAGATTACAAAAACCTATATCTACCATCCAAATTGCACTTGTATCACCATCTCTTCGCCGAACTAGTGCACCTATACAATTTTCCATTGTATTGGGTGTGTTGGGGACACAAGAGACTCTTTGTTATTTGGTTGTAGGGTTGTTTGAGAGAGACCATCTTCATCCTACGTCTCTGATACGTCTCCAATGTATCTATAATTTTTGATTGTTCCATGCTATTATTTATGACGTTTTGGATGTTTAATGGGCTTTGTTATACATTTTTATATTATTTTTGGGACTAACCTACTAACCCAAAGGCCCAGTCCAAATTGTTGTTTTTTTGCCAGTTTTAGGGTTTTACAGAAAAGGAATATCAAACAGAGTCCAAACGAAATGAAACCTTCGGGAGAGATATTTTTGGAGCAAAATACGCACGGAAGACTTAAGAACCACGGAATAGGGCTGACGTGGCGTCCACAAGGGTGGGGGGCGCGCCCCCTGCCTCGTGGGCACCCCGTCTGGCCCCCGGTGCCCTTCTTCCTCCTATATATACCTACGTACCCCGAAAACACCAGAAGAACACAGAAAACCCTAGTTCCACCGCCGCAACCTTCTGTTCCTGTGAGATCCCAACTTGGGGCATGTTCCGGAGCTCCACTGGAGGGGGGATCTACCACGGAGAGCTTCTACATCATTATCATCGCCTCACCATGAGTTGTGAGTAGTTTACCACAGACCTCCGGGGTCCATAGCTAGTATCTAGATGGCTTCTTCTCTCTCTTTGGATCTCAATACCAAGTTCTCCTCGGTCTTCGAGGAGATCTATTCGATGTAATCTCTTTTTGCACTGTGTTTGTCGAGATCCGATGAATTGTGGGTTTATGATCAAGATTATCTATGAGAAATATTTGGTTCTTTTCCGAACTCTTTATGTATGATTATAATATCCTTGCAAGTCCCTTCGAATTATTGGTTTGGTTTGGCCTACTAGATCTATAGTTCTTGCAATGGGAGAAGTGCTTGGCTTTGGGTTCAATCTTGCGGTGTCCTTTCCCAGTTACAGTAGGGGCAGCAAGGCACGTATTGTATTGTTGCCATCGAGGATAAAAAGATGGGGTTTATATCACTATGTTTGAGTTTATCCCTCTACATCATGTCATCTTGCTTAAGGCGTTACTCTGTTCTTATGAACTTAATAATCTAGATGCATGCTGGATAGCGGTCGATGCGTGGAGTAATAGTAGTAGATGCAGAATCGTTTCGGTCTACTTGTCTCGGACGTGATGCCTATATATAATGATCATTCCTAGATAGTCTCATAATTATTCGCTTTTCTATCAATTGCTCGACAGTAATTTGTTTACCCACCGTGGAATATCGCTATCATGAGAGAAGCCACTAGAGAACACTATGGCCGCCGGATCTATTCTCAACATATCAATCTACAATCTACTTTACTTTTCCGCTTTTACTTTCTGTTCTTATATCCAAAAATACCAAAAATATCAAACTATCATCTCTATCAGATCTCACTTTCGTAAGTGATCGTAAAGGGATTGACAACCCCTTATCACGTTGGCTGCAATGTTCTTATTTGTTTGTGCAGGTGCGATGGACTCGCGCATGGTCTCCTACTGGATTGATACCTTGGTTCTCAAAAACTAAGGGAAATACTTACGCTACTGTGCTACATCTCCCTTTCCTCTTCGAGGGAATACAACACAAGCTCGAGAAGTAGCAAGAAGAATTTCTGGCGCCGTTGCCGAGGAGGCTTACACAAAAGTCATATACCAAGTACCTATCACAAACACTTATCCTTCGCATTAAATTTTTTGCCTCTCGTTTTCCTCTCCCCCACTTCACCCTTGCCGTTTTATTTGTCCTTCTTCTGCCGTGTGTTTATCGTTTGCTTGCTTCTTGTCTGCTTGTGTTGCTATGTGCCCTCTATTAGCTTGCATCTTCGCTTGCTAAATTATGGATCCTCATCCATTTGCTAATATTTTTAAGAGATCCAATTATGTTGAACCTATTGCTAGTGAGTTGAGTGCACTAGATTATCTTTATGGGTTTTTTCTTGAAATTCATGAATCTGAAAATTGTGAGGAATTGTTAAAAGAAAACGTGATTCATGATAGATTCTTAAATAAAAAGCATGATTGCAATGATGTTATTATAAATCCTCTTAATGTCAATTGTGTTAATGATACGCAAAACCTCAAGCTTGGGGATGCTAGTTTTGCTATGACTTCTATTTGTTGCAATGATCATGATTGGGGTGATTCTTCTTATGATGTTGAAAATTTATTTAAGCCCCATGATGAATATGAGATTGATAATAATGTTTGCAATAATATTGAATGTGGGTTTGGAAGATTGTCAACTTTAGATCTCACATATTAGGAGAATGTTCAATCTTATGAATTTTTTGATAAAAGTGGGTTTGGAGAGGTCATGACTTTAGTTAATGTTGATCCCACTATTTTGGAAGAGTGCCAACTTCGTATGCATGTGGATCATGTTGAGAATATGTTATGTGATAGCTATATTGTTGAATTTGCTTATGATACTACATGCAATTATTACGAGAGAGGAAAATATGGTCGTAGAAATCTTCATGTTACTAAATTACCTCTCGTTATGTTGAGATTGCTATCGTTCCTTTCTGCTTCCTTGCATATGCTAGTTTTTGCTTGCCTTGCTAATTTGTTTGCTTATAAGATGCCTATGCATAGGAAGTATGTTAGACTTAGATGTGATTTTCACATGCTATATTATGCTCTCTTTGTGCTTCAATTCTTATTCTTCATGTGAGCATCATTAAATTTATGCCTAGCTAGGGGTGTTAAACGATAGCGCTTGTTGGGAGGCAACCCAATTTTATTTTATTTTGTTTTTGCTTCTGTTTAGGAATAAATATTGCATCTAGCTTCTGTTTAGATGTGGTTTTGTGTTTTAATTAGTGTTAGTTCCAAGTAGAACCTTTGGGAAGACTTGTGTGAAGTTTATATGATCTTGCTGTGAAAAACAGAATCGTTAGTGCTCGCTAGAATGGTCACCAGATTTTACTGGAGCGTGCTATTTAGTTGATTATTTTTGCAGATGATTAATAGACTAATTCTCCACGTTTACCAATTTATTTCAATTTTTTTGGAGTTACAGAAGTATGTGAAAACTGCAGATTACTACAGACTGTTATGTTTTTGACAGATTCTGTTTTTCGTGTGTTGTTTGCTTATTTCAATGCATCTATGAGTAATATTGGGAAGTATGAATCATAGATAAGTTGGAATACATTAGGTTTAACACCAATATAAACAAATAATGAATTCATTGTAGTACCTTTGAGTAGTGGCTTGCTTTCTTATACTAACGGAGCTTACGAGATTTTTGTCTAAGTTTTGTGTTGTGAAGTTTTCAAGTTGTGAGTTACTTTGATGGACTATGGAAAAAAGAGTGGCAATAGCCTAAGATTGGGGATGCCCAAGGCACCCCAAGGTAAAATTCAAGGACAACCAAAAGCCTAAGCTTGGGGATGCCCCGGGAAGGCTTCCCCTCTTTCGTCTTTATCCATCGGTAACTATACTCGGAGCTACATTTTTATTCACCACATGATATGTGTTTTACTTGGAGCGTCATGTATAATTTGAGTCTTTGCTTGTTAGTTTGCCACAATCATCCTTGCTGGACACACCTATTTGAGAGAGTTAAATATGACCTAGGAATTGATAGAACACTCTATGTGCTTCACTTATATCTTTTAAGTTGAATAGTTTTTGCTCTAGTGCTTCACTTATATATTTTAGAGCACGGTGGTGATTATATTTTGTGGAAATTGTTGATATCTCATGCTTCACTTATATCCTTTTGAGAGTCTATTAAAACAGCATGGTAATGTGCTTTGGATATAAAACTAGCCTTCACATGATAGACATCCAATATCGATGTAGTAAAAACTTTCACACTAAGTGCATTGAATATGATGAGAAGTTGGATGCTTGATAATTGTTTTGAGATATGAGGATAGTGATTTTAGAGTCATGCTAGTTGTAACATCCCAAATTTTCAATTTGGAATGTTATACATAGATCATAATTGCATTTGCATATTTTTGCATTTTTTTCATGGAGTTCCTCGAAATTCTAAGCAACTCAAGGACCTACGGAGAGAGTTGGGGATTTTACCGTTTTCGGAATACCAGTACGAGGACAGTGTGATTCTAATTATTTTTCTCTCCTAAAAATATTTCTAAATAAAGTAAATGAGCGGAGATAATATGACTTCTCCAAAATAATAGAAATATTGGAGGAAAAATATAAAAATCACTTTTGGTATTTTTCTGGATTTATTTTCGGATTTATTTGCATAGGAAAAATATGCGTTTTTCAAAATTGCATTTAGGTCCGGGAAAAATGTTCACTTTGTCCTAAATATTATTAGAGGACGGTGAAAATTTACTTCGGGAATTTTGAAGTCCGTTTGATATTTCTTTCGTTAGTTTTATTACGCCGGGAATCTTTTAAAAAAAAAGGAACCGACTAGGAGTCGTTTTAGCCCACGACTCCGGGCTTTATATAGCGCCCAGGCCGGCCCGTTTTCGCCAGCCACGCCCGCGCAAACCCTAGCCCTAAGCCGCGCCGCGCCTCGCCGCCGCCGCCACCCCTCGCCGCCGCCGCCCCTTGCCGGAGCCGCCGCCCGCCGGACTCGAGGTAGAAGCCGCCTCGGTTTTTTTTTTCTTTAAAGGATCAGATCGGTTTTATATATAAAAAAACCCTAGATCTGTTTTTTTGGTTTAGATCGGTTTTTTGCCGGTTTAGTTAAATAGCGGACGTTCGTCCGTACGTTCGTTTTAACGAACGGTTTTCGTTAGATAATCGCAGACAGCGAACGTTCGTTCGTTAGCCTGTTCGTCGTTTTTCTTTTTCGGGGTATTTTATCCGCGATTTTCCGATCGCGATTTCTGCCCTGATCTTGTTTCGCGTTTTTCTTTTCGCTCGAGAGTCGGAATCAGGTGATTCGAAATCCCAGATCTTCGTCTCGAAGCCCTCTTTACGTTAGATCAACTTGAACAAAGTTTTGTCTACTGTAAAATTTGACTTTAGTTCAACTAGTAATTCGAAGCTCGTTTCTTTTGCAGTTTGAGTTTCGTTGCTTCTTCGAGTTGATTCTTTTGCAAACCGGAGTTCTTAAGTTGAACTTTCTGGTTAGATCTCTTATTTGAGTTTTACCCATGCATTAGTTAAGTACTTATTGTATGCTTGTTGTTTGATTGCGATAGAGTTCCCGGAGTGCGCCGCTTGCTACTTTGAGTCTCTAGGTTTTGCGGATCATCAGCAAGGCAAGTAACACTTTGATCATGCTTTCCAATTACCCAGTTTTCATTGCATTAGTCAAACCCTCACACATTGCATGAATAGGATCAATTAACTTGTGGGATTGGGAAGTAGATTGAGGTAGTACCTATTACCTGCATTACATTCAAACCCCTGGGAGTTACTTCTACGTTTGCTGATAGGACATGCTATGCTCGTAGGCGTGGATTGGGTGAGTGAAATCCATGACAGATGTGAGATTGTTTAATTAATGGTTCAACTTAAGGTGGCAACTTTAATACACATCTGGGTGGATTGAGGCACTTGGGTATTCCAGGATTGCCTATTTTTCTTTCTGACCGCCACCCAGGCTCAAAGGGATCATGAGATTATTCATACTAGAAACTTCCGTGTGCAACCACAATGCTATTATGGGCTCTAGCATAGTATGAGTAAGTTGCGCGAACTCTTAAAGTGGTGGACTAGCAGATGTAGGGGATGTAGGTTGGTACGGTCCGCCCGATCGTAAGGTGCAAGCGCTTCTGAAAGACTATGTCTCGGTCATCCGTTTCTCAAATACCATGCAGTGCGAGAAACCAAACGGAGGCGACCGAGTCTTGTGGGGAAAGTGTACAAACCTCTGCAGAGTGTACAAACTGATCATGATTAGCCGTGTCCCTGGTTATGGACATCTTGAGTATCTGGTATCTGGATTTTCATGTGCATCTCAACATCTTACTCTAATTTAATTTTGTTGGGTTTAATGATTACTTTTAATTGGGGTTGAGAGGATGTCTATCTTCTCAACGATGTTTCAACTACCATGATAGTTAAATTAAAATACATTCCTTTGAAGTAGGAAAAATTGGCTTTACGCAAAAACTTAACCATAGAGCTTTCCACCAGCCATATTGCATATAGTATAGCTTTACTTTCATTGCATCTCTTGTGTTACCTTGCCAGCATATTCCATGTGCTGACCCGTTTTTCGGGCTGCAACGTTTCATGTTGCAGACTTTTCAGACAACGAGTAAGATGCCCTTTTAGGTCGTGGTTCTATACTCAGTGATGCCGCTGGAGTTGATGGACTCACTTATCTTCCAAGCCTTCCGCTGTTATCGTGTTAGATGGCCTTCAGCCATATTATTTGTAATAAATTCATCGTTGGACTATCGATGTAATAAGTGTGTGATTTCTACTGTGTTATAAATCCTTCGAGTACCATGTGTGTCAGCATTACTGATCCAGGGATGACACTGATGCATGGAGATCAAACTGTTTGAGGTCTGGTCGCTACAAAGATGGTATCAGAGCACACGCTGACTGTAGGACACGACCACTAAGACAAGCCCTAGAACACTATTCACTCTTCTATCTTCTGACTCCTCATCTTTTCTATTCTTTAGGATGGTGGAAGCAAAGCACAAGTTCATGCAACCCGATGACGACACACCTTTTGGACGACACCTGAAGGAGGTCACCAGATATCTACACATTTGATTACCAAGTTTCACTGGAACCTACAATGCCACTCTACCTGAGGAGGAGCGTTGGCTGATTCAAGCCCAAGTTCCAGGAAGGACGTATGCACCCGTCACCCCACTCATAGCATTTTCCCTTAATGCACCTACATGGAGCCTAGGAAGGAGTATGGCAGCCCACATTGCTATGGGAAGGATTGGAGAAGTCTACAAGCAGGAGTTAAAGGACACCATCTATCAGATTTGTGGACGCCGAGATGAGAATTGGGATATGATCAGCACTAGGAAGGGTATATCCATTGCAGCATTCATCCAGGAGTTGAACCACCACATTCGTCGCCAAGAGCACCAGATGTGTGCTGGGATGATAGATTTGAAGAAGGCCCTAAATAGGAATTTGGAGCTAGAAAAAGAACTCAAGTCTACACGCGACGGATATGAGGAGGAGATGAAGATACTTGTGGAGAAGAATGACGATTTGACTCGGAAATTAGGGATACTCATGGGAGAAGAAGACGAGGAAGAAGAACCCAAGGAGATTCCACCGGAAGACTATATCATTATAGATGATACGGATTCGGAAGCTGAGGATAGCAAGGATGAAGATTATGAAGATGAAGCTGGGGCAGATATTATGGAATCCTCTGCCGGTCAATATTTTTAGATGACCACCCTATGACTAGTAGTTTACCACCAAGTATTAGATTTAGAGCACTTTTGTAACGATCGTTAGATTTGTAAGACCTTGTTTGAAATTGATTGGTGTGATATGATTGTGTGTTTGTCGCATGTGCATATGGGTAGTGATTTTCCCTTAGACCTCTATTCTATTCTAATCTCTTCCCTCTACACCCATCAGATGCCTCCAAGATGCGAATTCGAGTTTCCCCCTGAGCTCACCCAGTTGATCCAGCAGCAGAACACCCTGATGCAACTTCTTGTCCAGAACACCCAGAACAACCAGAACAACAACAACAACAACCCTCCACCACCACCACCTGTGGACAACCTGACACGTTTCTTAAGGTTGCAACCACCTGTGTTTGCTAGCAGCATCGAACCAATTGTGGCTGATGACTGGCTACGCAAGATTGGAAGGGATTTGACCACCGCCAATTGCTCCGAGGCTGAGAAGGTGCGATTTGCCGCACACCAGTTGTCTGGACCAGCCGCAGCATGGTGGGAGAATTACACAGCCACTTACCCCGTAGCCAATGTGACTTGATCAGTTTCAGCAAGCTTTTCGTACCGCCCATGTCTCAGCTAGAGCCATGAGTATGAAGAAGCAGGAGTTTCGCAACTTGCGCCAAGGAAACCGTACTGTGGCTCAGTACGTGGATGAGTTTAGTACCCTATCTCGTTATGCCCCAGATGATGTGGCTACAGATGCCAAGAAGCAGGAGAGATTTATGGAAGGGCTGAATGATGAGATGAGTGTACAGCTGATGGTGGCAACTTTCAATAACTATCAGGAATTGGTTGACCGAGCCCTGATGATTGAAATGAAGCATCAACAGATTGAGAGTCGCAAGAGGAAGTATGGGCAAGGGAAGTATAATTCTGGAGCTCAGCAGAAGCCTCGCTTTACCCCTAAAGCAGTAGGACAGTTTCAGCATACCCATGGAGGGAGTAGCTCACACAACCACAATGGCACCAAGAATGGCAATGGTAATGGGAGTGGGAATGGAGCCAATGGAAACCAGAACCGCCCTGCACCGTCCACACCCACCAAGAGGGATTTTAGCCATGTCACTTGTTACAAGTGCGGGAAGACTGGACATTATGCTAATGAATGCCCAGAAGTTAAGAATGGGAACGGCAATGGAAGCGCCGGGAAGAAGCCCAACCCGTTCAACAAAGGCCAAGTGAACCACGTGACTGTAGAAGAAGTAGAAGAGCAACCAGATGTAGTCATAGGTAAGTTCTTAGTTAAGACCTTTACTGCACTCGTTCTTTTCGATATTGGCGCATCGCATTCATACATTTCAAGGGGATTCGTGGATAAGTATAACCTCCCGACCCAAGCCCTTAGATCACCCATGTTAGTAACCTCACCAGGAGCAGAGTATATGGCTAGGTCATGGTGTGATCAGTTGCCCTTAAGGATTGGTAATTACATTTTCCCTTCAGACCTAATAGTATTGGAGTCACAAGGACTAGATGTGATATTAGGAATGGATTGGTTATCTAAGTATGAAGGGAATATTGAATGTGCCAGTAAGACCATTTTGCTTACTACGCCGGAAGGAAGAAGGATCAAGTATGTATCCCGACATGAGTCAAAGAGGGGTAGATTAAATTCCCTGTCAGGAGTTGTACAGGAGGAAGTGCCAGTAGTGAACGATTATCCGGATGTGTTTCCAGAGGAGTTACCTGGCATGCCACCGGATAGAGATATAGAGTTTTTGATTGAACTTTTGCCAGGCACCGGACCAATTTCTAAGAGACCATATAGGATGCCCGCAAAGGATTTGGAGGAAATTAAGAAGAAGATTAAGGAGTTACTGGACAAAGGATTCATACGCCCAAGTTCTTTGCCTTGGGGTTCGCCAATACTTCTAGTGGAGAAGAAGGATGGATCGTTAAGAATGGTTGTTGATTACCGAGGATTGAATGAAGTAACGATCAAGAACAAGTACCCGTTGCCAATGATCAATGATCTGTTCGATAGATTGCAAGGAGCTAAGGTCTTTTCTAAGATCGATCTGCGATTAGGGTACCATCAATTGAAGATTCGAGAGCAAGATATCCCTAAGACGGCCTTTACCACTAGGTATGGGTTGTATGAGTATACCGTTATGTCGTTTGGTCTGACAAACGCCCGGCCTACTTTATGAACCTGATGAACAAAGTGTTTATGGAGTATTTGGATAAGTTCGTCGTAGTGTTCATAGATGATATTTTGATCTTCTCGAAGGATGAAGAGGAGCATGAAGAACATTTGCGTTTAGTATTAGAGAAGCTTAGAGAGCATCAGTTATATGCCAAGTTTAGCAAATGTGAGTTTTGGTCGAAGGAAGTCGGATTCCTCGGACATGTTATATCCGGAGAAGGAATAGCAGTAGATCCCGCCAAGGTGGAGACTGTGACCAATTGGGAAGCACCGACGACCGTTGGAGAGATCCGGAGTTTTCTTGGACTGGCAGGATACTACCGGAGATTTATCGAGAATTTCTCGAAGATTGCAAAGCCAATGACGGAGTTGTTGAAGAAGGAAACCAAGTTCAGTTGGACCGAAGAATGTGAGACTAGTTTCCAGGAGTTGAAGAAAAGGTTGGTATCATCCCCTGTGTTGATTCTGCCAGATCAACATAAGGATTATGAGGTGTACTGCGACACTTCACGTCGAGGACTTGGAGCAGTTCTTATGCAGGAAGGAAGAGTTTTTTTGTACGCATCACGACAACTGAAACCTCATGAGATGTACTATGCCACCCACGATTTGGAGTTAGCAGCCGTAGTGCATGCGTTGAAGACGTGGAGACATTTTCTCATAGGAAACCATTGTGAAGTATATACGGATCACAAGAGTCTGAAGTATATATTCACACAGAAGGAGTTGAATCTTAGGCAAAGGAGATGGCTGGAACTCATTAAGGATTATGACATGAGATTGCATTACCATCCCGGAAAGGCTAACGTAGTAGCGGATGTGCTAAGCCGTAAGAGCCATGTCAATACCCTAATGATGGAGGAGTTTCCAAAGGAGTTAGCCGAGGACCTACGAGAACTACGTTTGGAGATAGTTCCGAGAGGCTATGTAGCAACACTAGAAATCCAGTCTACCTTGATGGATAAAATCAGAGAAGCTCAGAAAGGTGACAAGGAGATTGTCGATATAAAGGAGAGGATGAGCAAAGGAAAAGCTAAAGGTTTTCGTGAGGATGAGCACGACACCTTATTGTTTGAGGATCGAATCTATGTGCCCAATGACCCGGAGATTAGGAAGTTGATTTTACAGGAGGCCCATGATTCACCATACTCGATTCACCCAGGAAATACTAAGATGTATTTGGATTTGAAGGATACTTTCTGGTGGACCGGTATGAAGAAGGATATTGCGGAGTATGTAGCCGTTTGCGATGTATGCCAAAGAATAAAGGCAGAACATCAGAAGCCAGCAGGATTGCTACAACCTATGCCAATTCCCGAATGGAAGTGGGACAAGCTTGGTATGGATTTTATCACCGGATTGCCCAGGACCAAAGCAGGGTATGACTCAATCTGGGTAGTAGTAGACCGATTGACGAAGGTAGCCCACTTTATTCCGGTGAAAACCACATATACCAGTGCGAAGTTTGCAAAGATATACATGACCAGAATTGTATGTCTGCATGGAGTTCCGAGGAGTATTATATCTGATAGAGGAACTCAGTTTACCTCGAAGTTCTGGAATCAGTTACATGAAACTTTGGGTACCAGGCTAGAGTTTAGCACAGCGTTTCATCTGCAAACAGATGGACAGACGAAGAGAGTCAATCAGATTCTGGAAGATATGTTGAGAGCCTGTGCATTAGATTATGGATCTAGTTGGGATGACAACTTGCCTTACGCGGAGTTCTCATACAACAATAGTTACCAGGCCAGTTTGAAGATGGCATCGTTCGAGGCATTGTATGGAAGGAGATGCCGAACACCGTTGTCGTGGGACGAAGTTGGAGACCGACAGCTGTTTGGACCAGACTTAATCAAAGAGTTCGAGGAGAAGGTGAAGTTAATCCGAGATAGACTGAAGGTAGCTCAGTCCAGGCAGAAGAGCTATGCGGACTCGAAGCGCAAGGAGATAGACTATGAGATCGGAGACAGAGCATACTTGAGGGTATCGCCTCTACGAGGAGTTAAACGTTTCGGAGTTAAAGGGAAGTTAGCCCCGAGATTTGTGGGACCTTACCGTGTTTTGGAACGCATGGGAGAGGTTGCCTATAAGTTGTAGTTGCCCGAAGGATTGTCAGGAGTGCACGACGTGTTTCACGTTTCGCAACTGAAGAAGTGCCACGCGGAGATGGCCGATATACCACTCAGAGACACAGTACCCCTCGAAGCCATTCAGTTGGACGGTGACCTGACCTACGAGGAGAAGCCCGTTAAGATTCTCGAATTTTCGAGTAGAGTTACCCGTAGCAAGGTAATCAAGTTTTGCAAAGTTCAGTGGAGTCACCACACCGAGGAAGAAGCCACCTGGGAACGAGAAGATGATCTATGCAAGGACCACCCACACCTGTTCTCTAGCTAAGCCGAATCTCGAGGGCGAGATTCATTCTAAGGGGGTAGGTTTGTAACATCCCAAATTTTCAATTTGGAATGTTATACATAGATCATAATTTCATTTGCATATTTTTGCATTTTGTTCGTGGAGTTCCTCGAAATTCTAAGCAACTCAAGGACCTACGGAGAGAGTTGGGGATTTTACCGTTTTCGTATTTGAGTTTGCTCGAATACCGGTACGAAGACAGTGTGATTCTAATTATTTTTCTCTCCTAAAAATATTTCTAAATAAAATAAATGAGCGGAGATAATATGACTTCTCCAAAATAATAGAAATATTGGAGGAAAAATATTAAAATCACTTTTGGTATTTTTCTGCATTTATTTTCGGATTTATTTGCATAGGAAAAATACGTGTTTTTCAAAATTGGATTTAGGTCCGTGAAAAATGTTCACTTTGTCATAAATATTATTAGAGGACGGAGAAAATTTATTTTGGGAATTTTGGAGTCCGTTTGATATTTCTTTTGTTAGTTTTATTGCGCCGGGAATCTTCTTTTTTTTTTAAAAAGGAACCGACTAGGAGTCGTTTTAGCCCAGGACTACTGGCTTTATATAGCGCCCAGGCCGGCCCGTTTTCGCCAGCCAACCCGCCCGCGCAAACCCTAGCCCTAAGCCGCGCCGCCGCCGCCGCCGCGTCCGCCGCCGCGCCGCCACCCGCGCCCCGTCGCCGACGCCGCCGCCGCCGCCCCTCGCCGGACCCGCCACCCTTGCCGGAGCCGCCGCCCGCCGGACTCGAGGTAGAAGCCGTCTCGGTTTTTTTCTTTAAAGGATCAGATCGGTTTTATATAAAAAAACCCTAGATCCATTTTTTTTTGTTTAGATCGGTTTTTCACCGGTTTAGTTAAATAGCGGACGTTCGTCTGTACGTTCGTTTTAACGAACGGTTTTCGTTAGTTAATCGCAGACAGCGAACGTTCGTTCGTTAGCCTGTTCGTCGTTTTTCTTTTTCGGGGTATTTTATCCGCGATTTTCCGATCGCGATTTCTGCCCTGATCTTGTTTCGCGTTTCTCTTTTCGCTCGAGAGTCGGAATCAGGTGATTCAAAATCCCAGATCTTCGTCTCGAAGCCCTCTTTACGTTAGATCAACTTGAATAAAGTTTTTGGCTACTGTAAAATTTGACTTTAGGCCAACTAGTAATTTGGAGCTCGTTTCTTTTGCAGTTTGAGTTTCGTTGCTTCTTTCGAGTTGATTCTTTTGCAAACCGGAGTTCTTAAGTTGAACTTTCTGGTTAGATCTCTTATTTGAGTTTTACCCGTGCATTAGTTAAGTACTTATTGTATGCTTGTTGTTTGATTGCGATAGAGTACCCGGAGTGGGCCGCTTGCTACTTTGAGTCTCTAGGTTTTGCGGATCATCAGCAAGGCAAGTAACACTTTGATCATGCTTTCCAATTACCCAGTTTTCATTGCATTAGTCAAACCCTCACACATTGCATGAATAGGATCAATTAACTTGTGGGATTGGGAAGTAGATTGAGGTAGTACCTATTACCTGCATTACATTCAAACCCCTGGGAGTTACTTCTACGTTTGCTGATAGGACATGCTATGCTCGTAGACGTGGATTGGGTGTGTGAAATCCATGACAGATGTGAGATTGTTTAATTAATGGTTCAACTTAAGGTGGCAACTTTAATACACATCTGGGTGGATTGAGGCACTTGGGTATTCCAGGATTGCCTGATTTTCTTTTGGACCGCCACCCAGGCTCAAAGGGATCATGAGATTATTCATACTAGAAACTTCTGTGTGCAACCACAATGCTATTATGGGCTCTATCATAGTATGAGTAAGTTGCGCGAACTCTTAAAGTGGTGGACTAGCAGATGTAGGGGATGTAGGTTGGTACGGTCCGCCCGATCGTAAGGTGCAAGCGCTTCTGAAAGACTATGTCTCGGTCATCCATTTCTCAAACACCATGCAGTGCGAGAAACCAAACGGAGGCGATCGAGTCTTGTGGGGAAAGTGCACAAACCTCTGCAGAGTGTACAAACTTATCATGATTAGCCGTGTCCCCGGTTATGGACATCTTGAGTATCTGGTATCTGGATTTTCATGTGCATCTCAACATCTTACTCTAATTTAATTTTGTTGGGTTTAATGATTACTTTTAATTGGGGTTGAGAGGATGTCTATCTTCTCAACGATGTTTCAACTACCATGATAGTTAAATTAAAATACATTCCTTTGAAGTAGGAAAAAATTGGCTTTACGCAAAAACATAACCATAGAGCTTTCCACCAGCCATATTGCATATAGTATAGCTTTACTTTCATTGCATCTCTTGTGTTACCTTGCCAGCATATTCCATGTGCTGACCCGTTTTTCGGGCTGCAACGTTTCATGTTGCAGACTTTTCAGACGACGAGTAAGATGCCCTTTTAGGTCGTGGTTCTATACTCAGTGATGCCGCTGGAGTTGATGGACTCACTTATCTTCCAAGCCTTCCGCTGTTATCGTGTTAGATGGCCTTCAGCCATATTATTTGTAATAAATTCATCGTTGGACTATCGATGTAATAAGTGTGTGATTGCTACTCTGTTATAAATCCTTCGAGTACCATGCATGTCAGCATTACTGATCCAGGGATGACACCGATGCATGGAGATCAGACTGTTTGAGGTCTAGTCGCTACACTAGTGGAGTGATTATGAAATTGAGAAATGCTTGTGTTAAGGTTAGTGATTCCCGTAGCATGCACGTATGGTGAACCGCTATGTGACAAAGTTAGAGAATGAGGTATTTGTAAAGTGTCAACATTTGTGTGGAGGTCGGGGGCGCGCTATGGTTAACTCCTACCAACCTCCCCCCTAGGAGCATGCGTTGATTGCTTTGTTTTGATGACTCGTTAATTTTTGCAATAAGTATATGAGTTCTTATGACTAATGTTGAGTCCATGGATATTACGCACTCTCACCCTTCCACCATTGCTAGCCTCTCTTGTACCGCGCAACTTTCGCCGGTGCCATACACCCACTATATATCCTTCCTCAAAACAGCCACCATATAATTTCCTCAAAATAGCCACCATACCTACCTATCATGGCATTTCCATAGCCATTCCGAGATATATTGCCATGCAACTTTCTACCATTTCGTTCATATGACACGCTTCATATTGTCATATTGCCATGCATGATCATGTAATTGGCATCGTATTTGTGGCAAAGCCACCATGCATAATTTTTCATACATGTCACTCTTGATTCAATGCATATCACGGTACACCGCCGGAGGCATTCATATAGAGTCATACTTGTTCTAGTATCGAGTTGTAATTCAATATAAGTGTGATGATCATCATTATTAGAGCATTGTCCCATGTGAGGAAAGGTCAATAAAAAAAGGATGGCCCAAAAAAATAGAGAGGGGCTAAAAAAAAAGAGAACGCCCCTCCAAAAAATTAGAGAAAAGAGAGAAGGGACAATTGCTACTATCTTTTTCCACACTAGTGCTTCAAAGTAGCACCATGTTATTCATGATAGAGAGTCTCATATTTAGTCACTTTCATATACTAGTGGGAATTTTCATTATAGAACTTGGCTTGTATATTCCAACGATGGGCTTCCTCAAATGCCCTAGGTCTTCGTGAGCAAGCAAGTTGGATGCACACCCACTAGTTTCTTTTGTTGAGCTTTCATACATATTTAGCTCTAGTGCATCCGTTGCATGGCAATCCCTACTCACTCACATTGATATCTATTGATGGGCATCTCCATAGCCCGTTGATATGCCTAGTTGATGTGGGACTATCTCCCTCTTTTTGTCTTCTCCACAACCACCCCTCTATTCCACATAGTGCTATGTCCATGGCTCATGCTCATGTATTGCGTGAAAGTTGAAAGGCTTGAAAGAATAGAGTATGAAAACAAGTGCTTGGCTGAAACCGGGGTTGTGCATGATATGAATATTTTGTGTGATGAATAGGGAGCATAGCCAGACTATATGATTTTGTAGGGATAACTTTCTTTAGCCATAGTATTTTGAGAAGACATGATTGCTTTGTTAGTATGCTTGAAGTATTATTATTCCTTATGTCAATATAGACTTTTGTCTTGAATCTTTCAGATCTGAACATTCATGCTACAATTAAGAGAATTACGTTGAACAACTATGTTGGTTAGCATTCCACATCAAAAAATTTGTTTTTATCATTTACCTACTCGAGGACGAGCAGGAATTAAGCTTGGGGATGCTTGATACGTCTCCAACGTATCTATAATTTTTTATTGTTCCATGCTATTATTTATGATGTTTTGGATGTTTAATGGGCTTTGTTATACACTTTTATATTATTTTTGGGACTAACCTACTAACCCAAAGGCTCAGTCCAGATTGCTGTTTTTTGCCTGTTTTAGGGTTTTACAGAAAAGGAATATCAAATTGAGTCCAAACGGAATGAAACCTTCGGGAGAGATATTTTTGGAGCAAAATACGCACAGGAGACTTGGGAACCACAAAATATGGTTGATGTGGCATCCACGAGGGTGCCCCCCTATAGGGCGTGCCCCCTACCTCGTGGGCACCCCGTCTGGCCCCCGGTGCCGTCCTTCCTCCTATATATACCTACGTACCCCAAAAACATCAGAAGACCGGAGAAAACCCTAGTTCCACCGCCACAACCTTCTGTTCCCGTGAGATCCCATCTTGGGGCCTGTTCCGGAGCTCCGCCGGAGGGGGGGTCTACCACAGAGTGCTTCTACATCATCATCATCGCCTCACCATGAGTTGTGAGTATTTTACCACAGACCTTCGGGTCCATAGCTAGTATCTAGATGGCTTCTTCTCTCTCTTTGGATCTCAATACCAAGTTCTCCTCGGTCTTCGAGGAGATCTATTCGATGTAATCTCTTTTTGCGGTGTGTTTGTCGAGATCCGATGAATTGTGGGTTTATGATCAAGATTATCTATGAGAAATATTTGGTTCTTTTCTGAACTCTTTATGTATGATTATAATATCCTTGCAAGTCTCTTCGAATTATTGGTTTGGTTTGGCCTACTAGATCTATAGTTCTGGCAATGGGAGAAGTGCTTGGCTTTGGGTTCAGTCTTGCATTGTCCTTTCCCAGTGATAGTATGGGCAGCAAGGCACGTATTGTATTGTTGCCATCGAGGATAAAAAGATGGGGTTTATATCACTATGTTTGAGTTTATCCCTCTAGATCATGTCATCTTGCTTAAGGCGTTACTCCGTGCTTATGAACTTAATACTCTAGATGCATGCTGGATAGCGGTCGATGTGTGGAGTAATAGTAGTAGGTGCAGAATCGTTTCGGTCTACTTGTCTCGGATGTGATGCCTATATATAATGATCATGCCTAGATAGTCTCATATTTATTCGCTTTTCTATCAATTGCTCGACAGTAATTTGTTTACCCACCATGGAATATCGCTATGATGAGAGAAGCCACTAGAGAACACTATGGCCTCCGGGTCTATTCTCAGCATGTCAATCTACAATCTACTTTACTTTTCCGCTTTTACTTTCTATTCTTATATCCAAAAATACCAAAAATATCAAACTATCATCTCTATCAGATCTCACTTTCGTAAGTGACTGTAAAGGGATTGACAACCCCTTATCGCGTTGGCTGCGGAGTTCTTATTTGTTTGTGCAGGTGCGAGGGACTCGCGCGTTGTCTCCTACTGGATTGATACCTTGGTTCTCAAAAACTGAGGGAAATACTTACGCTACTGTGATGCATCTCCCTTTCCTCTTCGAGGGAATACAGCGCAAGCTCGAGAAGTAGCAGCCTCCCACGGATTGATAAACCTTAGGTCATCCACTTGAAGGAAATTTGCTACTGCCCTACAAACCTCTGCACTTGGAGGCCCAACAACGTCTACAAGAAGAAGGTTGCGTAGTAGACATCAGGGATCATCTTATAATGCTACCGCCGTACTAAGAAAAATAAGATGCATAATAAGATAAACATCACATGCAATCAAAATATGTGACATGATATGGCAATCATCATCTTGTGCTTGTATCTCCATCTCCAAAGTATCGTCATGATCTCCATCATCATCGGCTTGACACAATGATCTTCATCGTAGCGTCGTGGTCGTCTCTCCAACTATTGCTTCTACTACTATCGCTAACTCATAGTGATAAAGTAAAGCAATTACATGGCATTCTCAATTCATACAATAAAGAGACAACCATAAGGCTCCTGCCGGTTGCCGATAATTTACAAAACATGATCATCTCATACAGTAACATATAACTCATCACGTCTTGACCATATCACATCACAACATGCCCTTCAAAAACAAGTTAGACGTCCTATACTTTGGTGTTGCAAGTTTTACGTGGATGCTACGGGCTTCTAGTAAGAATCGTTCTTACCTACGCATCAAAGCCACAACGATTTCTCATCAAGTGTGTTGTTTTAACCTTCAGCAAGGATCGGCCGTAGTCACACTCAATTCAACTAAAGTTGGAGAAACTGACACCCGCCAGCCACCTATGTGCAAAGCACGTTGGTAGAACTAGTCTCATGAACGCGGTCATGTAATGTCGGTCCGGGCCGCTTCATCCAACATTACCGCTGAATCAAAGTATGGCGTGGGTGCTAAGCAGTATGGCTATTATCGCCCACAACTCTTTGCGTTCTACTCGTGCATATCATCTACGCATAGACCTGACTCATGATGCCACTGTTGGGGAACATAGTATTTCAAAAAAAAATCCTACGATCACGCAAGATCTATCTAGGAGAAGCATAGCAATGAGCGGGAGAGTGTGTCCACGTACCCTCTGATAACCCTCAACCGTAAGGGATCGAGATAGTCTTCGCGGGTAAGAATAACCCAATTTATTGATTCGACACACGGGGAGCCAAAGAGTATTTATAAGGTTTGACAGTTGAGTTGTCAATTCAACCGCACCTGAAATATACTTACTTGCAACAAAAGATAAGTGGTAACAGTGATATGATAGTGATGATAGTAATAGTAAAAGTAAGCAGCAAAAGTAAATAGCAGTAGTAAACGGCAAAAGTAGCAACTAGTGACAAGCAGGATTTAAAACACTGTAGGCTAGGGAGATGGATGGTTGGGCGCTGCATGGATGAGATAGATTTAACTTGGGGCACGGCACACGGAAAAGTAATGATCATCTAGGCAAATATCAAACATTAGGCATGTATCCCGTAGGTAGTTGTACGTGCTTGCAATAAGAACTTGCACAACATCTTTTGTCCTACCATCCCGCTACGAACGGGGCCAAAAGGAACTTATGGATATTAAGGTGCTCCTGTCAAAGAGCACCGGAACAAAGCAATGAACTCAATGGATACATGTAATCCTCAAACTACGGACCATCCCCTTTGGTGTCCCAAGCTGTCACTTTTGGGATCGCCGGTTCCGGACCGTAACAGGTGCAAACAACTCATAGATAGGATCACGAACACAAATATATTCATGCAAACACATATGGTTCAGATCTGAAATCATGGCACTCGGGCCCTAAGTGTCAAGCATTAAGAGTAATAAGTTGAAGCAAAGATGATAAACACCATGGTAGATGATAGACAACATGCCCCCAATGATCTGACAAACTATTACATGATCTAACTCATCCAATCCCTACCATCCCCTTCGCCTACAGCGGGGGAATTACTCACACATGGAGGGAGAAGTCATGGAGGGATGATGGAGTGGTGATGATGATGACGATGGCGACGATCTTCCCTCTCCGGAGGCCAATTCAGCCTCCAGATTAGCCCTCCCGAGGAAGAATAGAGGGTGGCGGCGGCTCCGCGACGGAAAACTGCGAAAGAACTTCTGATCTGGGGTTTCTGCGTCGGGAGTAAAAATACAAGATAAAGTAGGGAACCAGGGGGTGTGGGACCCACCCAGGCGCCCCCCCGGCGCGGCCCAGGGGGGCGCGCCCACAGGGCGCCTGGGCACCCCCTGGCCCCCCTCTGGCCCCACTTCTGGCTCCTGGTTCCTTCGGGTGCGTGGATTTTCTGTGATTTTTCGTGGATTTTTCTGAGGTACCTAAAAATCCGTTTTCCTACACACAAATAAACCATACAGGCAGCTCTGCTGAAAACAGCGTCAGTCCGGGTTAGTTTAGTCCAAATCATGCAAGAATGAGGCCAAAACAATATCAAAAGTGTTTGGAAAAGTAGATACGTTTGAGACGTATCAACTCCCCCAAGCTTAGCATATTGCTTGTCCTCAAGCAATTCAGTTCAACGAACTGGACGCGACAAAGAAAACTTTGACAAACTCTTTTGCTTCATTAGATGTATATAAGCATGTACTACAGAAAGAGTTTAGCAAGTATTGAAACAGTACTATGAGGACAATGCAAGGAGCAATCCTTCTTTCAAGTGACCAGTCACAAATACTTAAAAGTAAATAATCTATTACTGAAAATCAAGACAAGATTACATTGCACATAGCTTGAGCATATTAGGGTGGTATCTCGCTAGCCTCCATGAGTGAAGCAAAACATAAATGCAGAGACTCCTCCAGAGTTTTAAAGGAGACTAGAACTAAGAATTTCAGAATAAATCATATCACAAGTATGCAGAAGACAATGTAATACTTTGGGACAATGCACATTACACTCAGAATGACAATTATGCTCTCATAGTTGGTGCTTTGAAGAAAGAAGGTGAGACTATCGAACCGTGGCTTTTATTGGCAAGGTTGAAAACCCGTGGTCGGAAACAAAAACTAAACATGTACCAGAGCTCTTGGTTTTAAAAACAGAAGTAAACATGTTTTGAGAAGTGCATATTTCGTCAACGAATGCTAGCAGATAACTCAATCACTTTTTAAGTGGACAAGTCTCGAGGAACGGCTCCCGCATGAGGACGATCACATCCTCTTAATCTCCTTTGTTTATCACTGCCAAAGTTTTCTGATTTCTCATGAACAAAGCGTGAAGGAGGGTTTGTTTGTTATATTATCTTTTTGAGCCGGGCGCACTCAATGCCAGTTCCTTTTCGTATTAGGGGTTTGCACATTAGACATACAATCCAGGGGTGAAACTTGTCCAACTTAAAAAGATCATGAATTAACTACTACTTCCTCATGATCTAAAACATAGGCACAAAAAGGAAATGCTTTTGATTAGTTTCGAGATGGTACATGAAAGTCTTCGTTAGGAATGGCAGGTAAATACCATGTATAGGAAGGTATAGTGGACTCATATGGCATAACTGGTTTTAAGGGTTTCAGATGCACAAGCAGTCAGTCCGCTTAGTACAGGTGGAGTTTTAGCAAAAGACTGGGAAGCGACCAACTAGAGAGCAATAACGGTCATAATCATGCAGAGCGACAAAGCAACATTGAATCGGGCATGAAAGTGATATAACTATTCTAAAACTCAAAGATCATCAAGGCAAAGTAGACTTTTTAGTCTTAAACATGTGTAAGCATGTGCCAAGTCAATCCAAAAATTCTCTAAAGGGAAATACCACCTTAGTATACCAGACTATGAACAGTGCAATGTATGTAGATCATTTCAATAACACATTATATACTCTAGTTATTCGAGACTAGCCACAAGGAAAGCATGAACCACCGAAAGAGCATTGTAAACATAGCACTATGTCGCTACAAGCTGGTCTCTAGATCATAAGTACATGCATATGTACAAAAGTAGAAACAATAAGAGTTCATACCGGTCTTCCCTGTTGCTTCCTTTCAGTCGATCTTCGTCATTACTGCTTATCACTTGCATGATCGAACGTAGGAAATATAATTAAATGCCATCACGGACTCGAGCTGTTCTCTGAAAACAAAGCAAACTAAAGAGAGAAAGGAAATCTTTTTGGGTTTTTCAAAGGTTGAATAAAAGCAAAAGGAAAAAAGAAAATATTTTTGTTGTTTTTGCAAAGAGAGACATAAAGAAGAATGGGCAAAAACTTTGAAAAGATCAAAGTGAATAAAATGGATAATACAATGAAAAAGTGAGAAGGGCACGTACTCCCCCAAGCTTAGGCTTTTGGCCTAAGTTGGTAGCAGCTACTGCCCCCAGGAGCCTCCTGCTCCAGGGGTATGGTGGTAAGTCCACGGGTCGTAGAAGGATGCTGGCGCGTACACCGAACTCCTCGGAGTCTCCCACGAGGAAGGTTCCGAACGCCAAACAGAGGAAGACCCTTCACCAAACTCGGTGGCGGTCTCTTCCTGAAAATGTGGTATCTCACCGTGCCTCTCCTCGTTGGGCACAACCCCCTCCATGGGGTTATGAAACTGATGCTGGACCATGAACTCATCGAACTGAACAACATCAAAGGACCATCCGTTCCTGCGAGAAAAATCAAACAAAAGAGGTGCAGGTAGATGGATCTCGCGTTCCGCGGCAGTTCCGAAACGCAAGATATAGATAAGATTATTAAGTTCAGAACCCATGGTAACAAACTTATGCCTTTTCATAGCAGCAAGATCAAAGCTTAAATAAGTAAAAGGAGTATCATCAGGGTGTGGGGTGCCTCCAAGATGCTCTAAGATAAGTGTGGCGTAAACGCCACCATATAAGTCTCCCTTGTTACCGTTCATAGCAAGGCGTCGAGCAATTAAGGTACCCAGATTATAATCAGACCTCCCTGAGAGGGCTGCTGCCAGGATAGCAATATCTGGAGCAGAAATGCTGCTCGTGTTGTCACGAGCTAACACCCCTCTGGCAATATAATATGCAAAATACCTGAGGTGAGGAAATAAGATGCTGGAGATCTTCGACCGATGAATATCCCTCGTACCCATGCTGCAGAGAGAGTTGATGACGGTTTTCAGCTCGGAGGGCTGAGTGGCCATCCTAGCCGTCCTCCCAACGTTCGGCACACCCTAGCAGTCGATGGTGAAGCTACGGCTCTAGTAACTCGATCGGAGTGTGCGGGCCTCCTCTTCTCAAGCCATCCTTTTGCCCTTCCTAACAAACTCATTTCTAAAAAAAATTACAATTTACAAAAACGAGGATTAAAACAAAATGAGCTAAGGCAAACTACTCAACTCACTTGCCCAAGGCATAAACTTGCATCAAAACTTGAAAAATAACTTTCTACACATGCATGCAAGCTAATCTCTACAGCACCAAGAACTACTAAATACTCACAAATGAGGCCACCAATCAAAAATCTAATTGGAGGGGTGGAGGAGTCACATACCAGGGAGTATTTTCTCAAAATTTCAGCTCAAATGATGGGCTGTAGAGAGAGATCGAAGAATCGCCTCCAAGAACAGCAAGAACACAAGAACAAAAGCAGAACTCATGTTTTTGGAGAAAGAGAGAGAGGGAGGAAGAAGACATACCTGGAAGGGGGTCCCGTGGGCCCCAGGTGCCCTGTGGGCGCGGCCAGGGGCTGGGCCGCGCCAGCTGGCCGCCTGGGCCACTGGTGGCCCCCCTGGCTGGACCCAGGACTTTCTGGGTCTCTCCCCCGTGGAAATTTTTATTATAATTTTTCTGGATTTTTTCTGAAAACTTCACTGTTGAAATTTTTTCGAAGTTCAAAAAGCTGCGAAACTCTCTTAAAACTTGAAGCAGTTAGTAGTATTATGAAGCCTCAAAAACATAAATACTTGGTACAGCAAGTAGGACAAAACTAAAAACAAGTGAAAACATAACAAGCTCAACTTTTTATCCATATAAAACATATTTGTTAATAAGGTTGATCAAGTCTTACCAACAAACAGGCGATATATAGAGCAAAAAGTCTCGCCTCTCACGAAGTAATTACTGAACCTTTACCTTGATGGACATTGTCCCTACCATGATAGTTTTGTATTTGTGAGGCACATGTAGTGGACAATCCCATTCTCCAATCTTCACGGTCTCGATATTCTCTATAGAGTTGAGGCCATGCCTCCTGTCGGTCTTCTTTGGAAAATATATTGTGTGTTCTTTATCATTCACATGGAAAGTAACCTTCCCTTTATTGCAATCAATAATAGCACCTGCGGTGTTAAGGAAAGGTCTACCAAGAATAATGGACATGCTCCCATCCTCGGGCATGTCAAGCACAACAAAATCAGTAAGAATTAAACAATTAGCAACTTCTACGGGAACATCCTCACAAATACCTATCGGAACAGCGGTTGACTTGTCAGCCATCTGAAGGGAGATATCTGTAGGAATTAGTTTCTCTAAACAAAGCCTCTCGTAAAGAGAGAGAGGCATAACACTCACTCCTGCTCCAAGATCACATAAAGCAGTTTTGACATAATTATTCTTTATGGAGCAAGGAATGGTGGGTATACCTGGATCACCGAGCTTCTCAGGAATCTTGCCACTGAAAGAGTAGTTAGCAAGCATAGTAGATATTGCATCATTAGGAATTTTTCTTTTGTTAGTGACAATATCTTTCATATATTTTGAATAAGGAAGTAACTTAATAGCATCAGTCAAAGGGATTTGAAGAAAAAGAGGTTTAATCCACACAAAACTTATTATAATGCTCTTCTTCTTTAGATTTGATGGACTTACCTGGAAAGGGCATGGGTTTCTATATCCATGGTTCTCTTTCCTTCCCATGTTTTCTTGCGATGAAGTCTTCTTTAGTGTACCTCTTACGTTTGTCAGGTGCTTCTTCTTCTCGAACTTCAGGCGGATCATTCTTCTCATTATTATTACCTTCAGGTTCAGCACCGTCTTCAGTCTCAGCATCGGAGATAGATACACTGTTGGGATCAATAGCTGGTTCTTCATCTGCAATAGGATCATTAGAATTGTCAGTCTCCTTATGTTTCTTCTTTTTCTTTGGAGAGCCAACAATTTCTTCTTCCTGCAATTGAGAATCCTGCTCGATTCTCTTCGGATGCCCCTCTAGATAAAGAGGATCTTGAGTGCTAGTTCCTCCTCGGGTCTTAATCCCGAAAGCCTGCAAATTATCTTGTTTGGCATTGTTAGCAAGCTAATCTCTTTGCACATTAGAAATTTGATCAAGCTGAGTTTGAACCATATGAAAATGCTTCACAAGACATTGAACATCATTAACTGTTCTATCTAAAACATCAAGCAGTCTTTTGATAGCAAGGGAATTATCATGCAACTGACTTTCTATCCTCTCATTAAAATGATTTTGTTTCATAATAAAATTATCAAACTCATCTAAACATTGATCAGGAGGCTTACCATGAGGGATGTCACTTGCGTTGAAATCTAAAAGAGAGTGTACCTCTACCATAGGAGGGTGAGTGGTAGGCTCACACAGCTTCTCAATAGGGGGTAGATTCTTCACGTCTTCAGCTTTAATACCTTTCTCTTTAATAGACTTCTTTGCTTCTCGCATATCCTCGGGGCTCAGAACAAACATGCCCCTCTTCTTTGTTGGTGGAGGTGGTTCAGGGACGGACCAATCTTCATGGTTTCTGGCAATCCTGCCCATTAAATCTTCCGCATCGTCCGGTGTTCTTTTCCTGAAAACACAACCAGCACAACTGTCCAAATAGGACCTGGATTCATCAGTTAGACCAGCATAGAATATATCGATTAATTCATTCTTAGGGATTTCATGTCCTGGTCTTGCCCGAATCAGACCGTAGTACCTCCCCCAAGCTTTAGGGAGGGACTCATCCTGCAACTGTTTAAAGTTATAAATTCTTTGTAAAGCAGCATGTTGCATGTGAGCAGGAAAGTACTTATCAACAAAAGAGTGAGCTAAGTCTTGAGGACTCTTAATGGAACCGCATGGGAGTGAATCATACCATGCTTTAGCACCCTCCTTCAAGGAGAAAGGAAGAAGCTTGGTCACATAAAAGTATCGTATCTTCTCATCTGTGGTAAACAGGCTACCCAACTCACCGAGTTTAGTCAGGTGTGCAATAGCATCATCATTTTCTCTGCCATAAAAGGGGTCAGCTTCAACCATAGGTATAAGTGAAATATCAACAGAGAAATCATAATCAGGATCATCAATGCATATAGGGGATGTAGCAAATTCAGGATTAGGAACGGTTTTGTTCTTCAGAGAGTGTTTTCCAAACAGTTTCTTAATAGCTTCAGGGTTAGAGCCAGAAAACTCTGTCAGTTCCCTGCATAATTCTTCATCTAGTATATAGTAATCATCATCAAGGAGTCTCTCTTTAAGTTTACTCAAATCAAGATAATCATAAGTTTCACCAATAGGGTAGCGAGTAACAGGAAGTTCAATTCCAGACTTTTTAGCAGCAGCAGCAATTTGTTTCTCAAGAGCATAACCAAGCGAACTAATATCATCATCAAAAGTAGTAGAAGCATCATCAAGAGTATCAGACATAGTAACAGATTCAGTAGGAGCATCATGTGGTGGTGGTGAGGCAAACTTACTCATAACGGAAGGTGAATCAAGTGTAGCACTAGTTCTTAGAGCAGTACCTCTTCTTGTAGTGGATAGTAAGATCGGAACCTTGGGGTCTCCTTTCTTACCCATAGTAGATAAAGTGCAGCAGGTAGGATACCTCAAGTAGACTTGTAAATATTGCTATGGTCCCCGGCAACGGCGCCAGAAAACGGTACTTGATAACCCTCAACCGTAAGGGATCGAGATAGTCTTCGCGGGTAAGAATAACCCAATTTATTGATTCGACACACGGGGAGCCAAAGAGTATTTATAAGCTTTTGACAGTTGAGTTGTCAATTCAACCGCACCTGAAATATACTTACTTGCAACAAAAGATAAGTGGTAACAGTGATATGATAGTGATGATAGTAATAGTAAAAGTAAGCAGCAAAAGTAAATAGCAGTAGTAAACGGCAAAAGTAGCAACTAGTGACAAGCAGGATTTAAAACACTGTAGGCTAGGGAGATGGATGGTTGGGCGCTGCATGGATGAGATAGATTTAACTTGGGGCACGGCACACGGAAAAGTAATGATCATCTAGGCAAATATCAAACATTAGGCATGTATCCCGTAGGTAGTTGTACGTGCTTGCAATAAGAACTTGCACAACATCTTTTGTCCTACCATCCCGCTACGAACGGGGCCAAAAGGAACTTATGGATATTAAGGTGCTCCTGTCAAAGAGCACCGGAACAAAGCAATGAACTCAATGGATACATGTAATCCTCAAACTACGGACCATCCCCTTTGGTGTCCCAAGCTGTCACTTTTGGGATCGCCGGTTCCGGACCGTAACAGGTGCAAACAACTCATAGATAGGATCACGAACACAAATATATTCATGCAAACACATATGGTTCAGATCTGAAATCATGGCACTCGGGCCCTAAGTGTCAAGCATTAAGAGTAATAAGTTGAAGCAAAGATGATAAACACCATGGTAGATGATAGGCAACATGCCCCCAATGATCTGACAAACTATTACATGATCTAACTCATCCAATCCCTACCATCCCCTTCGCCTACAGCGGGGGGATTACTCACACATGGAGGGAGAAGTCATGGAGGGATGATGGAGTGGTGATGATGATTACGATGGCGACGATCTCCCCTCTTCGGAGGCCAATTCAGCCTCCAGATTAGCCCTCCCGAGGAAGAACAGAGGGTGGCGGCGGCTCCGCGACGGAAAACTACGAAAGAACTTCTGATCTGGGGTTTCTGCGTCGGGAGTAAAAATACGAGATAAAGTAGGGAACCATGGGGTGTGGGACCCACCCAGGCGCCCCCCCCCCCCCCGGCGCGGCCCAGGGGGGGCGCGCCCACAGGGCGCCTGGGCACCCCCTGGCCCCCCTATGGCCCCACTTCTGGCTCCTGGTTCCTTCGGGTGCGTGGATTTTCTGTGATTTTTCGTGGATTTTTCGGAGGTACCTAAAAATCCGTTTTCCTGCACACAAATAAACCATACAGGCAGCTCTGCTGAAAACAGCGTCAGTCCGGGTTAGTTTAGTCCAAATCATGCAAGAATGAGGCCAAAACAATATAAAAAGTGTTTGGATAAGTAGATACGTTTGAGACGTATCACCCTCATAGACCGAAAGCGGAAGCGCTTAGTAACACGGTTGATGTAGTCAAACGTCTTCACGATCCAACCGATACAAGTACTGAACGTACGGCACCTCCGTGTTCAGCACACGTTCAGCACGATGACGTCCCTCGAGCTCTTGATCCAGTTGAAGATGAGGGAGAGTTTCGTCGGCATGACGGCGTGGTGACGATGATGTTGAAGTTACCGACGCAGGGCTTCGCCTAAGCACTGCAATGATATGAACGAGGTGTGTAACCGTGGAGGGGGCACCGCACACGGCTAAAAGATTGGCTTGTGTGTTCTAGGGTGCCCCCTGCCTCAGTATATAAAGGAGCAAGGGGGAGGCCGGCCAGCCCTCATAGGGCGTGCCCCAAGTGGGGAGTTCTACTAGGACTCCTAGTCCTAGTAGTATTCCAACAAGAGGGATGGAGGGGGAATGAACGAGAGGGAGAGAGGGAGAAGGAAAGAGGGGGCGCCGCCCCCTCCTAGTCCAATTCGGACTCCTCAAGGAGGGGGGGCGCAGCCAGCCCTAGAGGCTCTTCCTCTCTCTCTCTCTCTCTCTCTCAAGGCCCATGTTGGCCCATTAGTTCCCACGGTGGTTCCGATAACCCTTCCGGCACTCCGATAGATACCCAGTACCCCCGGAACTCATCCGGTGTTCGAATATCATCGTCCAATATATCATTATTTATGTCTCGACCATTTCGAGACTCCTCGTCATGTACGTGATCTCATCCGGGACTCCGAACAATCTTTGGTCATAAAAAATACATAACTCATAATGCAAATCGTCATCGAACATTAAGCATGCGGACCCTACGGGTTCAAGAACTATGTAGACATGACCGAGACACATCTTCGGTCAATAACCAATAGCGAAACCTGGATGCTCATATTGGCTCCTACATATTCTATGAAGATATTTATCGGTCAAACCGCATAACAACATACGTTATTCCCTTTGTCATCGGTATGTTACTTGCCCGAGATTCGATCGTCGGTATCATCATACCTAGTTCAATCTCGTTACCGGCAAGTCTCTTTACTCGTTCTGTAATACATCATCTCGTGACTAACTCATTAGTCATTTGCTTGCAAGGCTTATTATGATGTGTATTACCGAGAGGGCCGAGATATACCTCTCCGACATTCGGAGTGACAAATCATATTCTTGATCTATGCCAACACCACAAACACTTTCGGAAACACCTGTAGAGCATCGTTATAATCACCCAGTTACATTGTGATGTTTGATAGCACACAAGGAGTTCCTCTGGTATTCGGGAGTTGCATAATCTCATAGTCAGAGGAACATGTATAAGTCATGAAGAAAGCAATAGAAATAAAACTAAACGATCATATTGCTAAGCTAACGGATGGGTCTTGTCCATCACATCATTCTCCTAATGATGTGATCCCATTGATCAAATGACAACACATGTCTATGGTTAGGAAACTTAACCATCTTTGATTAACGAGCTAGTCAAGTAGAGGCATACTAGGGACACTCTGTTTTGTCTATGTATTCACACATGTATCAAGTTTTCGGTTAATACAATTCTAGCATGAATAAAAGACATTTATCTTGATATATAAGGAAATATAAATAAAAAAATTATTATTGCCTCTAGGGCATATTTCCTTCAAGATGATCATGTTTTGTAAATTATCGGCAACCGGCAGGAGCCTTATGGTTGTCTCTTTATTGTATGAACTGTGAACGCCGTGTAATTGCTTTACTTTATCACTGTGAGTTAGCGATAGTAGTAGAAGCAATAGTTGGCGAGACGACCACGACACTACGATGAAGATCATGGTGTCAAGCCGGTGACGATGGATATCATGACGATGCTTTGGAGATGGAGATCAAAACACAAGATGATGATGGCCATATCATGTCATATATTTTGATTGCATGTGATGTTTATCTTTTTATGCATCTTATTTTGCTTAGAAACGACGGTAGCATTATAATATGATCCCTTACTAAAATTTCAAGGTACAAGTGTTCTCCCTGAGTATGCACCGTTGCGACAGTTCGTCGTGCCAAGACACCAAGTGATGATCGGGTGTGATAAGGTCTACATTCACATACAACGGGTGTAAGACAATTTTGCACGTGCAGAATACTCGGGTTAAACTTGACGAGCCTAGCATGTATAGACATGGCCTCTGAACACTGGAGACCGAAAGGTCGAACGTGAATCATATAGTAGATATGATCAACATAAGATGTTCACCATTGAAAACTACTCCATCTCACGTGATGATCGGACATGGTTTAGTTGATTTGGATCACGTGATCATTTAGATGACTTGGTGGATGTCTATCTAAGTGGGAGTTCTTTAGTAGTATGATTAATTGAACTTTAATTTATCATGAAACTTAGTCCTGATAGTTTTTGCATATCTATGTTGTTGTAGATCAATGGCCCGTGCTACCGTTCCCTTGAATTTTAATGTGTTCCTAGAGAAAGCTAAGTTGAAAGATGATAGTAGCAACTACATGGACTGGGTCCGTAACTTGAGGATTATCCTCATTGCTGCACAGAAGAATTATGTCCTTGAAGAACCGCTAGGTGACAAGCCCCCTCCCGCTAATGTAGATGCTTTGAACGTCTCGGAGACGCGGTCTAATGACTACTCGATAGTTCAGTGTGCCATGCTTTACGGCTTAGAATCGGGACTTCAAAGACGTTTTGAATGTCATGAAGCATATGGGATGTTCCAAGAGTTGAAGTTAACATTTCAAGAAAATGCCCGAGTTGAGAGATATGATGTCTCCACCAAGTTCTATAGCTGCAAGATGGAGGAGAACAGTTCTGTCAGTGAACACATACTCAAAATGTCTGGGTACCATAACCACATAACTCAGCTGGGAGCTAATATTTCAGATGATAGTGTTACTGACAGAGTTCTTCAATCACTACCACCAAGATACAAAGACTTCGTGATGTACTATAATATGCAAGGGATGGAAAAGACAATTCCCGACTTCGTGATGTACTATAATATGCAAGGGATGGAAAAGACAATTCCCGAGCTCTTCGCAATGCTCAAAGCCGCGGAGGTAGAAATCAGAAAGGAGCATCAAGTGTTGATGGTTAACAAGACCACTAGTTTCAAGAAAAAGGGCAAGGGAAAGAAGGGGAACTTCAAGAAGAATAGCAAGCTAGTTGCTACTCCCGGGAAGAAACCCAAGTCTGGAGCCAAGCCTGAAACTGAGTGCTTCTACTACAAAGGGACTGGTCACTAGAAGCGGATCTGCCCCAAGTATTTGGCGGATAAGAAGGATGGCAAAGTGAACAACGGTATATTTGATATACATGTTATTGATGTGTACCTTACTAATGCTCGTAGTAGCGCCTGGGTATTTGATACTAGTTCGGTTGCTCATACTTGTAACTCGAAACAGGGGCTATGGATTAAACGAAGATTGACTAAGGACGAGGTGAAGATGCGCGTGGGAAATGGTTCCAAAGTTGATGTGATCGTCGTCGGCATGCTACCTCTACATCTACCTTAGGGATTTGTTTTACACCTAAATAATTGTTATTTGGTGCCAGCGTTGAGCATGAACATTATATCTAGATCTTATTTGTTGTGAGACAGTTATTCATTTAAATCAGATAATAATGGTTGTCCTATTTATATGAGTAATATCTTTTATGGTCATGCACCCTTGATGAGTGGACTATTTTTGTTGAATCTCAATCGTGGTGATACACATATTCATATTATTGATGCCAAAAGATGCAAAGTTGATAATGATAGTGCAACATATTTGTGGCACTGTCGTTTAGGTCATATTGGTGTAAAGCGCAAGAAGAAACTCCATGCACATGGACTTTGGAATCACTTGATTATGAATCATTTGATACTTGCAAACCATGCCTCATGGGAAAGATGACTAAAACTCCGTTCTCCGGAACAATGGAGTGATCAACTGACTTAGTGGAAATAATACATACCGATGTATGCGGTCCAATGAGTATTGAGGCTCGCAGTGGGTATCGTTATTTTCTGACCTTCACGTATGATTTAAGCAGATATGGGTATATCCACTTAATGAAACACAAATTTGAAACATTTGAAAAGTTCAAAGAATTTTAGAGTGAACTAGAGAATCATCATAACAAGAAACTAAAGTTTCTACGATCTCATCACAGAGGCAAATATTTGAGTTACGAGTTTGGTCTTCATTTAAAACAATGTGGAATAGTTTCGCAACTCACGCCACCTGGAACACCACAGTGCAATGGCGTGTCCGAACGTCGTAACCGTACTTTATTAGATATGATGCGATCTATGATGTCTCTTACCGATTTACCACTATCGTTTTGGGGTTATGCATTAGAGACAGCTGCATTCACGTTAAATAGGGCACCATCTAAATCCGTTGAGACGACACCGTATGAACTATGGTTTGGCAAGAAACCTAAGCTGACGTTTCTTAAAGTTTGGGGTTGTAATGCTTATGTGAAAAAGCTTCAGGCTGATAAGCTCGAACCCAAATCGGAGAAGTGTGTGTTCATAGGATACCCAAAAGAAACTGTTGGGTACACCTTCTATCATAGATCCGAAGGCAAGATCTTTGTTGCTAAGAATGGATCCTTTCTAGAGAAGGAGTTTCTCTCGAAAGAAGTGAGTGGGAGGAAAGTAGAACTTGATGAGGTAACTGTACCTTCTCTCGAATTGGAAAATGGCTCATCACGGAAAATCGTTCCCGTGATGCCTACACCAATTAGTGAGGAAGCTAACAATGATGATCATGAAACTTCAGATCAAGTTACTACCGAACCTCGTAGATCAACCAGAGTACGTTTCGCACTAGAGTGGTACAGTAATCCTGTTCTGGAAGTCATATTACTAGACCATGACGAACCTACGAACTATGAGGAGGCGATGACGAGCCCAGATTTCGCGAAATGGTTTGAGCCCATGAAATCTGAGATGGGATCCATGTATGAGAACAAAGTGTGGACTTTGATTGACTTGCCCGATGATCGGCAAGCCATAGAGAATAAATGGATCTTCAAGAAGAAGACTGACGTTGATGGTAATGTTACCGTCTTCAAATCTTGACTTGTTGCGAAAGGTTTTCGACAAGTTCAAGGAGTTGACTACGATGAGACCTTCTCACCCGTAGCGACGCTTAAGTCTATCCAAATCATGTTAGCAATTGCCGCATTTTATGATTATGAAATCCGGCAAATGGATGTCAAACTGCATTCCTTAATGGATTTCTCAAAGAAGAGTTGTATATGATGCAACCAGAAGGTTTTGTCGATCCTAAAGGTGCTAACAAAGTGTGTAAGCTCCAGCAATCCATTTATGGACTGGTGCAAGCATCTCGGAGTTGGAATATACGCTTTGATGAGGTGATCAAAGCATATGGTTTTATACAGACTTTCGGAGAAGCCTGTATTTACAAGAAAGTGAGTGAGAGCTCTGTAGCATTTGTGATATTATATGTGGATGACATATTGTTGATTGGAAATGATGTAGAATTTCTGGATAGCATAAAAGGATACTTGAATAAGAATTTTTCAATGAAAGACCTTGGTGAAGCTGCTTATATATTGGGCATCAAGATCTATAGAGATAGATCAAGACGCTTAATTGGACTTCCACAAAGCACATACCTTGATAAAGTTATGAAGAATTTAAAATGGATCAGTCAAAGAAAGGGTTCTTGCCTGTGTTACAAGGTGTGAAATTGAGTCAGACTCAATGCCCGACCACTGCAGAAGATAAAGAGAAAATGAAAGTCATTCCCTATGCTACAGCCATAGGTTCTATCATGTATGTAATGTTGTGTACCAGACCTGATGTGTGCCTTGCTATAAGTCTAGCAGGGAGGTGATACGTCTCCAACGTATCTATAATTTTTTATTGTTTCGTGCTATTATTTATGAAGTCTTGGATGTTTAATTGGCTTTATCATTCACTTTTATATCATTTTTTGGACTAACCTACTAACCCAAAGGCCCAGTCCAGATTGCTGTTTTTTTGCCTGTTTCACGGTTTTGCAGAAAAAGAATATCAAACGGAGTCCAAACAGAATGAAACCTTCGCGAGAGATATTTTTGGAGAAAATCACGCACGCATAGCTTGAGAACCACGTCAGGGGATCGAGGGCTGGCCCATGAGGGTGGGGGCGCGCCCCCCTTCCCAGGGCGCGCCCCCTGCCTCGTAGCCCCCTCGAGCGTCCCCCGGTGCCCTCCTTCTTCCTATATAAGTCTACGTACCCTAGAAACTCCGTGGACAGAGACAAAACCCTAATTCCACCGCCGTACCTTCTGTTCCCGTGAAGATCCCATCTTGGAGCCTGTTCCGGAGCTCCACCGGAGGGGGATCCATCACCGAGTTCTTCTTCATCATCATCATCGCCCTCACCCTGAGTTGTGAGTAGTTTACCACAGACCTTCGGGTCCATAGCTAGTATCTAGATGGCTTCTTCTCTCTCTCTGGATCTCAATACAAAGTTCTCCTCGGTCTTCGAGGAGATCTATTCGATGTAATCTCTTTTTGCGGTGTGTTTGTCGAGATCCGATGAATTGTGAGTTTATGATCAAGGTTATCTATGAAAGATATTTGGTTCTTCTCTAAACTTTTTTATGTTTGCTCATAATATCCTTGCAAGTCTCTTCGAATTATTGGTTTGGTTTGGCCTACTAGATCTATAGTTCTTGCAATGGGAGAAGTGCTTGGCTTTGGGTTTAATCTTGCGGAGTCCTTTCCCAGTGACAGTAGGGGCAGCAAGGCACGTATTGTATTGTTGCCATCGAGGATAAAAAGATGGGGTTTATATCATATTTCTTGAGTTTATCCCTCTACATCATGTCATCTTTTTTAAGGCGTTACTCTGTTCTTATGAACTCAATACACTAGATGCATGCTGGATAGCGGTCGATGTGTGGAGTAATAGTCGTAGATGCAGACAGGAGTCGGTCTACTTGTCTCGGACGTGATGCCTATATACAATGATCATGCCTAGATAGTCTCATAATTATTCGCTTTTCTATCAATTGCTCGACAGTAATTTGTTTATCCGCCGTAGAATATCGCTATCATGAGAGAAGCCACTAGAGAAAACTATGGCCCCTGGGTCTATTCTCAACATATCAATCTACATCTACTTTACTTTTATCGCTTTTATTTGTTGTTATTATAAACTAAAAATACCAAAAATATAAACTATCATCTCTATCAGATCTCACTTTCGTAAGTGACCGTAAAGGGATTGACAACCCCTTATTATGTTGGCTACGAAGTTCTTATTTGTTTGTGCAGGTGCGAGGGACTCGCGCGTGGTCTCCTACTGGATTGATACCTTGGTTCTCAAAAACTGAGGGAAATACTTACCCTACTATGCTGCATCTCCCTTTCCTCTTCGAAGGAATACAACGCAAGCTCAAGAAGTAGCAAGAAGAATTTTTGGCGCCATTGCCGGGGAGGCTTATGTTGGAGATATGCCCTAGAGGCAATAATAAAAGCATTATTATTATATCTCCTTGTTCATGATAATTGTCTGTTATTCATGTTTGAATTGTATTGTACGGAAACAGCGATACATGTGTGAATACACAGACCACAATGAGTCCCTGGTAGGCCTCTAGTAATCAGCTCGTTGATCAACAGATGGTCACGGTTTCCTGACCATGGACATGAGATGTCAGTGATAACGGGATCACATCATTAGGAGAATGATGTGATGGACAAGACCCAAACTTGAGCATAACACGAGATCGTATAGTTCGTAATGCATAAGCTTTTCGGTGTCAAGTATTTATTCCTTAGACCATGAGGTTGTACAACTCCCGGATACCGTAGGAGTGCTTTGGGTGTGCCAACCGTCACAACGTAACTGGGTGGCTATAAAGGTACGCATCGGGCATCTCCGAAAGTGTCTGTTGAGTTGGTACGAACCGAGACTGGGATGTTGTCACTCCGTATGACGGAGAGGTACCTCTGGGCCCACTCGGTAAGACATCATCATAATGAGCTCAATGTAACTAAGTGGTTAGTCACGGGATGATGGATTACGGATCGAGTAAAGAGACTTGCCATAACAAGATTGAACAAGGTATCGGGGATACAGACGATCGAATCTCGGGCAAGTACCGTACCGATGGACAAAGGGAATAACATACGGGATTGAGTGAATCCTTGACACGGTGGTTCATCCGATGAAGATCATCGAGGAACACGTGGGAACCAACATGGGTATCCAGATCCCGCTGTTGGTTATTGACCGGAGAGTGGTCTCGGTCATGTCTACGTGTCTCCCGAACCCGTAGGGTCTACACACTTAAGGTTCGGTAACGCTAGGGTCGTAGAGATTAATGCACGTGGAAACCCGAAAGTTGTTCGGAGTCCCGGATGAGATCCCGGACGTCACGAGGAGTTTCGGAATGGTCCGGAGGTAAAGATTGATACATGGGAAGTCTAGTTTCGGCCAATGGGTGATCTCCGGGGGTCACCGGGAGCGTCCCGGGACCACCGGAGGGGCCCCGGGGGTCCACCGGGTGGGGCCACCCCTCCCGGTGGGGCCCCTAGGCCGCAAGGGGGTGTGTCCAGCCCTCAGGGCTGGCGCACCACCAAGGGAGGCCCACCTCCCCTGCGCCTAGGGATAAACCCTAAGGGGAGGGGGGCCACCACTTGCCTTGGGGGAGGGGGGCTCCTCCCTGGCCGCCGCCCCCCTTGCAGATTGGATCTGCAAGGGGCTGGCGCCCCCCCTGGCCCCCTATATATATGTGGGGGGGGGAGGGCAGCCGCACCTCAGCCCTGGCGCCTCTCCCCCTCCCGTCACACCTCCCAACTCCATTGCAGGGCAGCCCGGCGAAGCCCTGCTGCGATCTCCACTGCATCCGTCATCACGCCGTCGTGCTGCCGGATCTCTGACGACTTCTCCTCCCCCCTTGCTGGATCAAGAAGGAGGTGACGTTGCTGCACCGTACGTGTGTTGAACGCGGAGGTGCCGTCCATTCGGCACTAGATCATCGGTGACGAAGAACGTGAAGAGTACGACTACTTCATCCTTGCTTCGTTGAAAGCTTCCGCACGCAATCTTCATAACGGTATGTAGATGCACTCTTAGTTGCTCGTTTCTAGATGTCTCCATACTTGGATCTTGGTGAAGACGTAGAAAATTTTTGATTTATGCTACGTTCCCCAACAGTGGCATCTGAGCCTAGGTTTTATGCGTAGCATCTTGGCACGAGTAGAACACAAAGCAGTTGTGGGCGTATGATCTTGTTCAACTTTCTTACCGTTACTAGTCAATCTTGATTCGGCGGTATTGTGGGATGAAGCGGCCTGGACCGACCTTACACGTACGCTTACGTGAGACTGGTTCCACCGACAGACATGCACTAGATGCATAAGGTGGCTGGCGGGTGTCTGTCTCTCCTACTTTAGTCGGATCGGATTCGATGAAAAGGGTCCTTATGAAGGGTAAATAGAAGTTGACAAATCACGTTGTGGTTTTGGCGTAGGTAAGAAACGTTCTTGCTAGAAATCCTATAGAAGCCACGTAAAACTTGCAACAACAATTAGAGGACGTCTAACTTGTTTTTGCAGCATGTGTTTTGTGACGTGGTATGGCCAAGAACGAAGATGTGATGAATGATATATGTGATGTATGAGTTTGATCATGTTTTTGTAATAGGGAATCACGACTTGCATGTCGATGAACTTGACAACCGGCAGGAGCCATAGGAGTTGTCTTTATTATTGTATGACCTGCGTGTCACTGAATAACGCCATGTAATTACTTTACTTCGTTGCCAAACGTTAGCTATAGTAGTAGAAGTAATAGTTGGCGTGACAACTTCCTCAAGACACGATGATGGAGATCATGATGATGAAGATCATGGTGTCAAGCCGGTGACAAGATGATCATGGTGCCCCGAAGATGGAGATCCAAGGAGCAAGATGATATTGGCCATATCATGTCACTATAATTGATTGCATGTGATGTTTATCATGTTTTTGCATCTTGTTTACTTAGAACGACGGTAGTAAATAAGATGATCTCTCACTAAAATTTCAAGTAATGTGTTTCCCCTAACTGTGCACCGTTGCTAAAGCTCGTTGTTCCGAAGCACCACGTGATGATCGGGTGTGATAGGTTCTAACGTTCACATACAACGGGTGTAAGACAGATTTACACACGCGATACACTTAGGGTTCACTTGACGAGCCTAGCATGTACAAACATGGCCTCGGAACACGGAAGACCGAAAGGTCGAACACAAGTCGTATAGAAGATACGATCAACATGAAGATGTTCACCGTTTTTGACTAGTCCGTCTCACGTGATGATCGGACACGGACTACTCGATTCGGATCGTGTATCACTTGGATGATTTGAGAGATGTCATTCTGAGTGGGAGTTCATTAAAATTTGATTAAGATGAACTTAATTATCATGAACTTAGTCTAAATTCTTTACAATATCTCTTGTAGATCAAATGGCCCACGCTCCAGTTTCCCCCAACTTCAACGCGTTCCTAGAGAAAACCAAGCTGAAAGACGATGGTAGCAACTATACGGATTGGGTCCGTAACCTGAGGATTATCCTCATAGCTGCCAAGAGAACTTATGTCCTAGAAGCACCGCTAGGTGATGCACCCGCTCTCCCGGCGACCCAAGACGTTTTGAACGCCTGGCAGTCGCGTAGTGATGATTACTCCCTGGTTCAGTGCGGCATGCTTTACAGTTTAGAATCGGGGCTCCAAAAGCGTTTTGAGCACCATGGAGCATATGAGATGTTCGAAGAGCTGAAAATGGTTTTCCAAGCTCATGCCCGAGTCGAGAGATATGATGTCTCCGACGCATTCTACAGCTGTAAGATGGAGGAGAACAGTTCTGTCAGTGAGCACATCCTCAAGATTTCAGGATTGCACAACCGCTTATCTCAGCTGGGAATGAATCTCCCAGATGAAGCGGTCGTTGACAGAATCCTCCAGTCGCTCCCACCAAGCTTCAAGAGCTTCGTGTTGAACTTCAATATGCAGGGGATGGAGAAGTCCATTCCCGAGGTGTATTCGATGCTGAAATCAGCGGAGGTAGACATCAAGAAAGAACATCAAGTGTTGATGGTCAATAAAACCACTAAGTTCAAGAAAGGCAAGGGTAAGAAGAACTTCAAGAAGGACGGCAAGCAAGTTGCCGCGCCTGGCAAGCCTGTTGCCGGGAAGAAGCCAAAGTATGGACCCAAGCCAGAGACTGAGTGCTTTTATTGCAAGGGAACGGGTCACTGGAAGCGGAACTGCCCCAAATACTTAGCAGACAAGAAGGCCGGCAACGTCAAAGGTATATATGATATACATGTTATTGATGTGTACCTTACCAGCACTCGTAGTAGCTCCTGGGTATTCGATACCGGTGCAGTTGCTCACATTTGTAACTCAAAACAGGAGCTGCGGAATAAACGGAGACTGGCGAAGGATGAGGTGACGATGCGCGTCGAGAATGGTTCCAAGGTCGATGTGATCGCCGTCGGCACGCTGCCTCTACATCTACCCTCGGGATTAGTTTTAAACCTGAATAATTGTTATTTAGTACCAGCTTTGAGCATGAACATTGTTTCTGGATCTCGTCTTATGCGAGATGGATATTCTTTCAAATCGGAGAATAATGGTTGTTCTATTTATTTGAGAGATATGTTTTATGGTCATGCCCCGCTGGTCAATGGTTTATTTTTGATGAATCTCGAACGTAGTGATACACATATTCATAGTGTAGATGCCAAAAGATGTAAAGTTGATAATGATAGTCCCACATACTTGTGGCATTGCCGCCTTGGTCATATTGGTGTCAAACGTATGAAGAAGCTCCATTCGGATGGACTTCTAGAGTCTCTTGATTATGAATCATTTGACACGTGCGAACCATGCCTCTTGGGCAAGATGACCAAGACTCCGTTCTCCGGAACAATGGAGCGAGCAACCAACTTGTTGGAAATCATACATACTGATGTGTGCGGTCCAATGAGTGTTGAGGCTCGCGGAGGCTACCGTTATGTTCTCACCCTCACAGATGACTTGAGTAGATATGGGTATATCTATTTGATGAAACACAAGTCTGAGACCTTTGAAAAGTTCAAGGAATTTCAGAATGAGGTTGAGAATCAACGTGACAGAAAAATAAAGTTCTTGCGATCAGATCGTGGGGGTGAATATTTAAGTCATGAATTTGGCACACACCTTAAAAGCTGTGGAATTGTTTCACAATTGACACCGCCCGGAACACCTCAACGTAACGGTGTGTCCGAACGTCGAAATCGTACTCTGTTGGACATGGTGCGATCTATGATGTCCCTCACCGATTTACCGCTATCTTTTTGGGGTTATGCTTTAGAGACTGCCGCATTCACTTTAAATAGGGCTCCGTCGAAATCCGTTGAGACGACTCCGTATGAACTTTGGTTTGGCAAGAAACCGAAGCTGTCGTTTCTGAAAGTTTGGGGTTGCGATGCTTATGTCAAGAAACTTCAACCTGAAAAGCTTGAACCCAAATCGGAAAAATGCGTCTTCATAGGATACCCAAAGGAAACAATTGGGTACACCTTCTACCACAGATCCGAAGGCAAAGTCTTTGTTGCCAAGAATGGATGCTTTCTGGAGAAAGAGTTTCTCTCGAAAGAAGTGAGTGGGAGGAAAGTAGAACTTGATGAGGTGACAGTCACCCCTCCTGGACCGGAAAGTAGCGCAGCGCAGGAAACTGTTCCTGAGGTGCCTACACCGACAAGGGAGGAAGTTAATGATAATAATCATGAAGAAACAGATCAAGTTACTAAATGGATATCCATGTATGGCTTGGAGTCATGAAATCCGAGATAGAATCCATGTATGAAAACAAAGTATGGACTTTGGTGGACTTGCCTGATGATAGGCACGCCATAGAAAACAAATGGATATTTAAGAAGAAGACAGACGCGGATGGTAATGTGACCATCTATAAGGCTCGGCTTGTCGCTAAAGGTTATCGACAAGTTCAAGGGATTGACTACGATGAGACTTTCTCTCCCGTAGCGATGCTGAAGTCAGTCAGAATCATGTTAGCTATTGCCGCATTCTATGATTATGAGATATGGCAAATGGATGTCAAAACAGCATTCCTTAACGGCTTCCTCAAGGAAGAGTTGTATATGATGCAACCGGAAGGTTTTGTCGATCCAGAGAACGCTAACAAGGTATGCAAGCTCCAGCGCTCGATTTACGGGCTGGTGCAAGCATCTCGGAGTTGGAATATTCGCTTTGATGAGGTGATCAAAGTGTTTGGCTTTATACAGACTTATGGAGAAGCCTGTATTTACAAGAAAGTGAGTGGGAGCTCTGTGGCATTTCTCATATTATATGTGGATGACATATTGCTGATGGGAAATGATATAGAATTCTTGGAAAATGTAAAGGCCTACTTGAATAAAAAAATTTCAATGAAGGACCTTGGAGAAGCTGCTTACATATTAGGCATCAAAATCTATAGAGATAGATCGAGACGCCTCATTGGTCTTTCACAAAGTACATACCTTGACAAAATATTGAAGAAGTTCAATATGGATCAGTCAAAGAAAGGATTCTTGCCTGTTTTGCAAGGTATGAGATTGAGTAAGACTCAGTCGCCGACCACGGCAGAAGATAGAGAAAAGATGAGTGTCATTCCCTATGCCTCGGCAATAGGTTCTATCATGTATGCCATGCTGTGTACCAGACCTGATGTGAACCTTGCCATAAGTTTGGTAGGGAGGTACCAAAGTGATCCCGGTACGGAACACTGGACAGCGGTCAAGAACATCCTGAAGTACCTGAAAAGGACTAAGGATATGTTTCTCGTTTATGGAGGTGACGAAGAGCTCGTCGTAAAGGGTTACGTCGATGCTAGCTTCGACACAGATCTGGATGACTCTAAGTCACAAACTGGATACGTGTATATTTTGAATAGAGGGGCAGTCAGCTGGTGCAGTTGCAAGCAAAGCGTGGTGGCAGCATCTACATGTGAAGCGGAGTACATAGCTGCTTCTGAAGCAGCACAAGAAGGAGTCTGGATGAAGGAGTTCATCACCGACCTAGGAGTCATTCCAAGCGCGTCAAGCCCGATGACTCTCTTCTGTGACAACACTGGTGCTATTGCTATTACCAAGGAGCCCAGGTTTCACAAGAAGACCAAGCACATCAAGCGCCATTTCAACTCCATCCGGAATCATGCTCAGGATGGAGACATAGATATTTGTAAAGTGCATACGGATCTGAATGTAGCAGACCCGTTGACTAAACCTCTTTCACGAGTAAAACATGATCAACACCAGAACTCTATGGGTGTTCGATTCATCACAATGTAACTAGATTATTGACTCTAGTGCAAGTGGGAGACTGTTGGAGATATGCCCTAGAGGCAATAATAAAAGCATTATTATTATATCTCCTTGTTCATGATAATTGTCTGTTATTCATGCTTGAATTGTATTGTACGGAAACAGTGATACATGTGTGAATACACAGACCACAATGAGTCCCTGGTAGGCCTCTAGTAATCAGCTCGTTGATCAACAGATGGTCACGGTTTCCTGACCATGGACATGAGATGTCAGTGATAACGGGATCACATCATTAGGAGAATGATGTGATGGACAAGACCCAAACTTGAGCATAACACGAGATCGTATAGTTCGTAATGCATAAGCTTTTCGGTGTCAAGTATTTATTCCTTAGACCATGAGGTTGTACAACTCCCGGATACCGTAGGAGTGCTTTGGGTGTGCCAACCGTCACAACGTAACTGGGTGGCTATAAAGGTACGCATCGGGTATCTCCGAAAGTGTCTGTTGAGTTGGTAAGAACCGAGACTGGGATGTTGTCACTCCGTATGACGGAGAGGTACCTCTGGGCCCACTCGGTAAGACATCATCATAATGAGCTCAATGTGACTAAGTGGTTAGTCACGGGATGATGGATTACGGATCGAGTAAAGAGACTTGCCATAACGAGATTGAACAAGGTATCGGGGATACAGACGATCGAATCTCGGGCAAGTACCGTACCGATGGACAAAGGGAATAACATACGGGATTGAGTGAATCCTTGACACGGTGGTTCATCCAATGAAGATCATCGAGGAACACGTGGGAACCAACATGGGTATCCAGATCCCGCTGTTGGTTATTGACCGGAGAGTGGTCTCGGTCATGTCTACGTGTCTCCCGAACCCGTAGGGTCTACACACTTAAGGTTCGGTAACGCTAGGGTCGTAGAGATTAATGCACGTGGAAACCCGAAAGTTGTTCGGAGTCCCGGATGAGATCCCGGACGTCACGAGGAGTTCCGGAATGGTCCGGAGGTAAAGATTGATATATGGGAAGTCCAGTTTCGGCCAACGGGTGATCTCCGGGGGTCACCGGGAGCGTCCCGGGACCACCGGAGGGGCCCCGGGGGTCCACCGGGTGGGGCCACCCCTCCCGGTGGGGCCCCTAGGCCGCAAGGGGGTGTGTCCAGCCCTCAGGGCTGGCGCACCACCAAGGGAGGCCCACCTCCCCTGCGCCTAGGGATAAACCCTAAGGGGAGGGGGGCCACCACTTGCCTTGGGGGAGGGGGACTCCTCCCTGGCCGCCGCCCCCCCTTGCAGATTGGATCTGCAAGGGGCTGGCGCCCCCCCTGGCCCCCTATATATATGTGGGGGGGAGAGGGCAGCCGCACCTCAGCCCTGGCGCCTCTCCCCCTCCCGTCACACCTCCCAACTCCATTGCAGGGCAGCCCGGCGAAGCCCTGCTGCGATCTCCACTGCATCCGTCATCACGCCGTCGTGCTGCCGGATCTCTGACGACTTCTCCTCCCCCCTTGCTGGATCAAGAAGGAGGTGACGTTGCTGCACCGTACGTGTGTTGAACGCGGAGGTGCCGTCCGTTCGGCGCTAGATCATCGGTGACGAAGAACGTGAAGAGTACGACTACTTCATCCTTGCTTCGTTGAAAGCTTCCGCACGCAATCTTCATAACGGTATGTAGATGCACTCTTAGTTGCTCGTTGCTAGATGTCTCCATACTTGGATCTTGGTGAAGACGTAGAAATTTTTTGATTTATGCTACGTTCCCCAACAGCTTATGCAAGAGTCATATACCAAGTACCTATCACAAACCCTTATCCTTCGCATTACATTTTTGCCTCTTGTTTTCCTCTCCCCCACTTCACCGTTGCCATTTTATTTGCCCTTCTTTTTGCCGTGTGTTTACCGTTCACGTGCCTCTTGTTTGCTTGCGTTGCTATGTGCCCTCAATTAGCTTGCATCTTCGCTTGCTAAAGTATGGATCCTAATCCACTTGCTAATCTCTTTAAGAGATCCAATTATTTTGAACCTATTGGTAGTGAGCTGCGTGCACTAGATTATCTTTATGAGGTTTTGCTTGAAATTTATGAATCTGGAAATTGTGAGGAATTTTTAAAAGAAAAAGTGATTCATGATAGCTTGTTAAATAAAAAGCATGATTGCAATGATGTTATTGTAAATTCTGTTAATGTCAATTGTGTTAATGATATGCAAAATCCTAAGCTTGGGGATGCTAGTATTGCTATGCCCACTACTTGTTGCAATGATCATGATTGGGGTGATTCTTCTTATGATCTTGGAAATTTATTTAAGCCCCATGATGAATATAAGATTGATAATAGTGTTTGCAATAGTATTGAAAGTGGGTTCGGAAGAGTGTCAACTTTAGATCCCATATATTTGGAGAAAGTTCAATCTTATGATTTTTTTGATAAAAGTGGGCTTGGAGAAGCAATGACTTTGTTCTATGTTAATCCCACTACTTTTAATGAGTGTCAACTTTGCATGCATGTGGATCATGAAGAGAATATTCTATGTGATAGCTATATTGTTGAATTTGATTATGATCCTACATGTAATTATTATTATAAGAGAGGAAAATATGGTTGTAGAAATTTTCATGTTACTAATTTACCTCTCGTTATGTTAAGATTGCTATTGCTTCTTTCTTGTTCCTTGCGTATTCTAGTTTTTTCTTGCCTTGATAATTTGTTTTCCTATAAAATGCTTATGCATAGGAAGTATGTTAGACTTAGATGTGTTTGTCACATGTTTAATGATGCTCTCCTTGTGCTTCAATTCTTATCTTTCATGTGAGCATCATTGAAATCTCAATGCCTAGCTAGGGGCGTGAAACGATGGCGCTTGTTGGGAGGCAACCCAATTTTATATTTTTTTTGTTTTTGTTTCTGCTAGGGAATAAATATTTCATCTAGCCTCTGTTTAGATGTGGTTTCATGTTTTGTTTAGTGTTTGTGCCAAGTAGAACCTTTGGGAAGACTTGTGTGAAGTTTATGTGATCTTGCTGTGAAAAACAGAATCATTAGCGCTCGCTAAAGTAGTCTTCAGATTTTACTAGAGAGTGCTTTTTAGTTGATTATTTTTGCAGATTATTGGTAGACAAATTCCTCAAATTTACCAATTTAGTTTAAATTGTTTTGAGTTCCAGAAGTAGGCGAAACCCGCAGATTACTACAGACTGCTCTGTCTTTGACAGATTCTGTTTTTCGTGTGCTGTTTGCTTATTCCGATGCATCTATGAGTAGTATTGGAGGATATGAACCATAGAGAAGTTGGAATACAGTAGGTTTAACACCAATATAAACAAAGAATGAATTCATTGATGCACCTTTGAGTAGTGGTTTGCTTTCTTATACTAACGGAGCTCACGAGAATTTTTGTCTAAGTTTTGTGTTCTGAAGTTTTCAAGTTTTGAGTATTGCTTTGATGGACTATGGAACAAAAAGTGGCAAGAGCCTAAGCTTGGGGATTCCCAAGGCACCCCAAGTAAATTCAAGATAAACAAAAGTCTAAGGTTGGGGATGCCCCGGGAAGGCATCCCCTCTTTCGTCTTCATCCATCGATAACTATACTTGGAGCTATATTTTTATTCGCAACATGATATGTGTTTTGCTTGGAGCGTCTTGTATAATTTGAGTCTTTGCTTGTTAGTTTGCCACAATCATCCTTGCAGGACACACCTATTTGAGAGAGTTAAATATGGCATAGAAATCATTAGAACACTCTATGTGCTTCACTTATATCTTTTGAGTTGAATAGTTTTTGCTCTAGTGCTTCACTTATATCTTTTAGAGCACGGTGGTGGTAATATTTTGTAGAAATTGTTGAACTCTCATGCTTCACTTATATCTATTTGCGGACTAAGGCATAGCCTAGTGGTGGGAAGGGGCTAATGCCTTCCCACCCACCATGAGTTGTGAGTACTTTACCCCAGACCTTCGGGTCCATAGCTAGTATCTAGATGGCTTATTCTCTCTCTCCGGATCTCAATACAAAGTTCTCCTCGGTCTTCGAGGAGATCTATTCGATGTAATCTCTTTTTACGGTTTGTTTGTCGAGATCCGATGAATTGTGAGTTTATGATCAAGGTTATCTATGAAAGATATTTGGTTCTTCTCTGAACTTTTTATGTTTGCTCATAATATCCTTGCAAGTCTCTTCGAATTATTGGTTTGGTTTGGCCTACTAGATCTATAGTTCTTGCAATGGGAGAAGTGCTTGGCTTTGGGTTCAATCTTGCGGTGTCCTTTCCCAGTGACAGTAGGGGCAGCAAGGCACGTATTGTATCGTTGCCATCGAGGATAAAAAAATGGGGTTTATATCATATTGCTTGAGTTTATCCCTCTACATTACGTCGTCTTGCTTAAGGCGTTACTCTATTCTTATGAACTCAATACACTAGATGCATGTTGGATAACGGTCGATGTGTGGAGTAATAGTAGTAGATGCAGGCATGAGTCGGTCTACTTGTCTCGGACATGATGTCTATATACAATGATCATGCCTAGATAGTCTCATAATTATTCGCTTTTCTATCAATTACTCGACAGTAATTTGTTTACCCGCCGTAGAATATCGCTATCATGAGAGAAGCCACTAGAGAAAACTATGGCCCCCGGGTCTATTCTCAACATATCAATCTACATCTACTTTACTTTTATCGCTTTTATTTGTTGTTCTTATAAACTAAAAATACCAAAAATATAAACTATCATCTCTATCAGATCTCACTTTCGTAAGTGACCGTAAAGGGATTGACAACCCCTTATCGTGTTGGCTGCGAAGTTCTTATTTGTTTGTGCAGGTGCGAGGGACTCACGCGTGGTCTCCTACTGGATTGATACCTTGGTTCTCAAAAACTGAGGGAAATACTTACGCTACTGTGTTGCATCTCCCTTTCCTCTTCGAGGGAATACAACGCAAGCTCAAGAAGTAGCAGGAGGTACCAATGTAATCCAGGAGTGGATCATTGGACAGCGGTCAAGAACATCCTGAACTACCTGAAAAGTACCAAGGATATGTTTCTCGTTTATGGAGGTGACAAAGAGCTCGTCGTAAACGGCTACGTCGATGCTAGCTTTGACACTAATCGAGATGACTCTAGTTTGCATTTTTCAAAGTTTTTTGTACACACAGAATCGCACACGAATTAACTGTAGTAACCGTCTGTGTTATAATTTCTCATCGCAAACAATTCATCCAAGTGGGTTGTTTGCCGCGTATCACACACATCTTGTGTACACGAATCGTTTATGTTCTTTTGGTTCATCGCAAACGGTTCATCTATGTGAACTGTATGCCGCATATCACACACTTCTTGTTAAGTTGAACCGTTTTTGTTGTGTTCCCTAATCGAAAACAGTTCGTCCGAGTGAACTGTATGCCGTATATCACACACACCTTGATCTGGCTAACTATTTTTGTTGCATTCCCTAATAGCAAACAGTTCATTTGAGTGAACCGTATGACGTATATCACACACACCTTGATATGACTGCCCGTTTCTGTTGTTCCGTCTCATCACAAACAATTTGTATGGAACAACTGTATGCCCTGCATCGCAAACGCAACTAAAATTTGAACCGTGTTTGATGTATCCTTCATCGCAAATGTTTTGCATCTTTTTTCTGACGGGTTTTTTATATCACCGTTTGCGATTAATGCATCGCACACAGTTTCGTCAAAGGGTCTATGATCGTAGGTCGCGTTAGCAGCATCATGCAGTAGTGCACAAGGAACATACAAGGATATCCATAGACATAGAGTGAATTTCACATATGATGATGTTCATGAAAGCATTTGGTTACCTTGTCCCTTGTCTTACCAACAAGAGGGTTTGTGACTCCATGAACTAGTGAAAGATATGAAAGTTGATTGCACAAGTCCTCGCCAAAATGAATATGAGTGACGTATGTTGGCAGAGTCATCCTCAAGAACACTCTAGTTCTTCTTGTTTGGGATCCACATCAACTTGATGGGAATCCTTGGAATCATAGTTGAACTTGATGAAGTAGAGCTTGATGTAGTCTTGGGGAACCCACTTGACCATGGCCTTAAGAACTTCTTCAAATGAGTCAATCTCTTCTTGAAGCTTGTCCTTGCCTTCTAGCTTGTGGTCTTGTGGTGGAAGATCATCTTGAGCTTGTGCTCCCTCAAAAGAAGTTGGGTCATATTTCTCTTGTTGAGGAACGAACTTCGTCTTGGGGTATTGATCTTCTTCCCATTCAACACCATTGGCATTGAACTTTCGTTCAATACCAACACCTTGATTCTTCCGGTGTCTTCCTTGCTTGTGTACAATTTCCTCAAATTGCTTACTCCCGGCAAGACTCTTGTAAACACCTTTCTCTATAATTCCCTTCAATAAGCTATTTTCTTTATTAAGTGTAACTTGGCTAAGAGAATCGTTAGTGGAATCAAGAGAATTACTAGAAGCAACAACATTGGTTTTAGCATGGTTATTGTTACTACTAGAAGAAAAATCTTTCTTGCTCTTGTTACTAGTTTTAACTTGTGGCATATAAGTAGACAAGAGGAGACGTTTGGCAATGTAAGAAGAACTCTTCTTTCGAAGATCATCATTGATAGCTTTTAGAAACCCATGCTCTTGCTCTAAATTTAGCTTCTCGAAATGTAGCTTCTCATGAGTTCTTAGAAGCTCTCTATGATCCTCTAGAGTTGTTTCATGAGCTAACTTAAGAGTGTTTAGTTCTTTAGTTAGACATTCAATCTCTTCTTATCATTATCATTGTCACTGTGCACCCATGGGCGGTAACGGCTGGCGCCGGCGAAGAGGTTTCTGGAGGGGGAGAGGAGTCATGGGGCTACGTGGGAAGAGGAGGAGTAGGGTGGACGGCACCCGAAGACGTGCGGGCGCGGCCGGGAGGACGGATCCCGACGCTAACCAACATCAGAGCGCGGCCACAACGAGCAGAGCACGCGCTAGCATGCCAGCAGCGCAGTCACCGCGTGGCAACACACAATAAAGGAACGAGGGGCTGGCAAAATATGTCCAACATGTTGTCCATCCATACTGGGTCTCCCCTGATGCGTCACTTCGACTAAAGTAGCTTTAGGTTGAAGTGTAACATCAACAGAACTTTGCTGCAGCAAGGTTAGAATAGATTTTGGGTCAAATGACTTGATCAATGGGCAAAGCAAGTTGTCACAGAGGTTTAGGCTAGGAAGGACTATGATCTGATGGAATATGAAAAGATTTGGACAAGGTTTGGAGGTAGCTGCTTTGCAACTGCAAATTTGGTCCAGAACCTAGATTTGGATGCTGTACTCACATAGAGTGTTGGCCTGAGCTGAATTTTGATGGAGGTCTATGATTTGGTACTATGTAGGCTCTGGTAAAATTTCGTGCCATAAAGAATTACCTAGATGGTACTTCCTTCACAAAGGTTCTCTCACAGAATCTTGTGGGAATATTAGGGGAATAATGGCTAGATGCAATGAGCTCAAATTTAGTTTTGAAGGTTATATAGGTGGGAGAAGGTTCTGGAAAAATTTCAGAAATTATGGAGCATCTCTTGATATAGGTGGGAGAAGGTTCTGAACCGTCAATTGGCACCGCCTGAAATTCAGAGAGTATCTCAATGTTGTATGTTGCTTTATATTTCAGAGATGAAAATGATTAGGTTTCTATCTAATCTCCCCACAAACCAAAAATTTGTCATGGCACCCCATTGAATAGGCACTGCAGTGTCATATAAATTTCTTCGCGCTTAATTTCTGGTGAAATGTTTTTGGCAGGCACCACCTAGAACAAAAATTGCACTTAGTTCCTTTATCACTGAGAATCACAGAAGAGCACCGGATCTTTAAGCAGCCGTACTAACATAATCACACTCAACTCATGTCCTCCCATGACAAAATGGCAAGCTCACAACTCTAGAATAATCACCAGACAGCTTCCCGCAGTTCTCCATGCTTTGATGAACTTCCTTAGGAACAGTACTATATATATTAGGAAATGCTAGTTACGCCCTCCTTAGATGTGAAAAATGTTATGCAAATTTACATTTTGTTTATCCCTCTATTGTTTCTTTTTGAGCGCTCTGGGATATTGGAGGAAAACCAAAGGAGAGGAATCTCACTATTTTTGAGAAGATCTCACTATTCATTCTGTACGAATCTACTCCCTCCGTAAACTAATATAAGAGCGTTTAGAATACTAAAGTAGTATTCTAAACACTCTTATATTAGTTTACAGAGGGAGTACTAACGAAGGAGAGGTTTTTCTTTTCACAGTGAAATATCTGCTGTCCAGTATATAGATAAAGGCACGAAACTGAAAAAAAAAATCCTAGTGTCACACATCAGTGAAAATGAAACCTTTCTCTTGGAATATGTCGAAATGAACTTCAAAAAGTATCAAAGGTGACGTAAAGAGAAGTACATTTGGAGTGTGCACAATAGTTCCCAACCCAATGTGATCCCTGTTACCTTTTCAGTCTCACTCTTGTAACAGGGATCAACACTACAATGTTGCCACAAGTCCCATGGAGAACTATTGTGCACAACTTGTAACAGGGATCAACATTGCTCTTGTGCACAATAGTTCCCAACCCAGTGTGATCCCTGACCACCACAATGAGCATAAACAAGAAAGTTTGTAACTGATGACATGTGGAAAAAAAATATCACCAGAAGATTTCATCAAACTAATATTTTTCTTCTTTTTCCCTGAGCAATCGATCAACACTACATGCTAATCAAAATTTCAATGGTATACAATATAGTCCTGCAACCTAATCATCCACAGAAAACAAATTGTTTGACCATGTATGAGTACAGGTGAGCCTTGCTTAGTTCTCTCTACAATCTGTTGATATACATTTGTTGCACCATAGTTTCAGTCCATTTAGCCATCTTGTTATCGGTTAGCCAATGCGAGTAAATGAGAGATAAATTTTATTCTAACATCAAAACTGATTGTACTGATGCATGATGAAACACGTAAAACTTTTCGAGTGTCTTATAAGCTCACAGTTAGAAGATCTGGTGTGACACATCAGTGAGTAAAAATACTTATTTGTTAGAAATATCTGATGGACATTCGTTAAAAGTAATATCTAATGAGCATTCGTTAAAAAATAGTATATCCACTGAACCAAACAGAGATGCAAATAGAAGTATGTGCTGATGTGCGCAATTGGTTTCTCCTGATGGAGTGGATATTCTATAAATCATCATAGTTTTCCATCTTATGGAGAACATTCCTTGAGATAATAAGAGCTTTGAACACTTGACAAGAAGGCATCAGAAAGGAGATGCTCAAAAACAGCATTTTTCTCTTCTGAACCATCATCGGCACTGCCTGAAATTCAGAGTATCTCAATGTTCACTGTTGCTTTATTTTTCAGAGATGAAAATGGTTAGGTTTCTATCTAATATCCTCACCGGCCAAACATTTGTCATGGCACTCCATGGAATGGGCTCTGCAGTGTCATACAAATTTCTTCGCGCTTAACTTCTGGTGAAATGATTTTGGTAGGCACCACCTAGAACAAAAATTGCACTTAGTTTCTTTTTCATTGAGAAGCACACAAGAGCACCGGATCTTTAAGCAACCGTACTAACATAATCACACTTAACTCATGTCCTCCCCATGACAAAATGGCAAGCTCACAACTCTAGAATGACCACCAGACAGCTTCCTGAATTTCTCCATGCTTTGATGAACTTCTTAGGAACAGTACTATATACATTAGGGAATGCTAGTTACACCCTCCTTGGATGTGAAAAATGTCATGCAAATTTACCTTTTGTTTAGCCCTCTATTCGATCCTTTTGAGCGCTCTGGGATATTGGAGGGAAACCAAACAAAGCGATGACATTTCTTATTGTTCGTGCCAATCATGGACAAACATGATTTGACACATGTCTGAACCGTGCTTCAGCGCATGACATGAACCAGGTGACTGTGTCTCGTTGGCTTCCTTTTGGTCGGGAAGAGACAGAGTATTATCTTTTTCACAAACATTTTTACTTGTGTGTAACAATGCCATTGCAAGAGAATGCACATTGATCACAACAATTCAATCCTTTTGGCCGGGAAGAGACAGAGTATTATCTTTTTGACAAACATGTTTACTTGTGTGTAACAATGTCATCGCAAGGGACAGAAACATGATCACAAAACAATTCGAGGAGTAACTAAGAAACATCGTGTAACTGGGCACTGTTTTTCTTGCTTTAGAGCCGAGAAGGGCTTGAAACATCTGCTCTCCGGTATTCCATAGTTCATAATTTGCCTTTTCTGAATCATTGCTAGAAGCTATTTTTGAGATCTCACTATTCATTTTGTATGAATCCAGTAATGAAGGAGGGGATTTTATATAGTATAAAGGCGCGGAACTGAAAAAAATCCTAGTGTCACACATCAACGAAAATGAAACCTTTCTCCTGCAAATATGTCGAAGTGAACTTCAAAAAGTAACAAAGATGTCGCAAAGAGAAGTACAATTTTTTTTTTTTTGAGAGTCAAAGAGAAGTACATGTGGGGTCTGTACCATAGTCCCCAACCCAGTGTGATCCCTGATACCTTTTCAGTTTAGCTCTTGTAGTGTAATAGCAATGTTGCCACAAGTCCCCCAATGCCCCAGAAAACAAGAAAGTTTGTAAGTGATCACATGTAAAAAGAATATCACCAAACTAATACTTTGCTTCTTCTTTTCCCTGAGCAATCAATCAACACTACATGCTATATCAAAATTTCAATGGTATACAATATAGTCCTGAAACCTAATCATCCACAGAAAACAACATTCTTTGAGCATGTATGAGTACAGGTGAGCCTTGCTTAGTTCTCTCTACAATCCGTTGGATGAGCATCTCACTATCGTGGTCATCCTCATCGCCTGACTCGTCTCCATCGCTCTCTTGAGCTCTATCAGGGTCCCCGCTCTTCACAGCCTGCTCCCAAGTGCTGTCCTCTTTCAGCTCCGTAGCACTCTCATCTTCCAAGCCCCAGACCAAGCTGCGGTCCACTGCATAATCTTCATTTACCTGAGGCTTCCCGTTTGTACTTGTGGTGCAAGGGGAGTCGGCAATTCTCATGAATTCTTCGTAGGCTTCATCGTAGGCTTCTAGTGCGTCTCCAGCCAGATTTAGACAGAACGGTTCGGCGGAGGAGCTAGTTTCTTGTATAAACAATGGGCTATCCTGGTTGGAGGACGAACCTGAATCACTGTTTGAGCACGTCCGATCAGAGAAGACTCGCTGTCTTGCCCTTATGTGCAGTTGTGCCTGCTTCTGGCTCTGAGCAAGTGCTGTCTCAAGCTCCTTGATTCGGTCTTCCAGCCTATGCTGGATCACCTTGTGGAGACGGAGACTAAGATCTCTAGGTGAAACAGGATAGTTTGTCTCATGTGTGTAATCTGGGGAGCTTTGTCTGCTGTCCCTGCCATGGTCACTATCACTGCTATAATCAGCAATGTCACGACGAATCATGTCGCTCTTCAGTTCCCCCTGAACAATATCTCCAATGAACTCCTGGTCGATCTAGAAATGTGTAATTCTATTTAGTGTGCTTGTAGGCTGCAGCCTAATTAAGATGTCATGCATAACATTTTGATATGAGATTGTTACCTCAATCAAGTCAAACGGTTCTTCATCCAAGTGGTTTGAAGTGATATTTAACTCCAGCCTCGCAAGCTCGGCTTCAAGTTCTGCTTCGATTTTGCTCATTGACATTGAATCAGGGGTGTGAGCTTTGATATTGCCATCTGTTATCAGGAGTGGAATATAAAAAGGATCACAAACTTTTCAGTACAAGCATGCAAAGATGATTTTGTTCGACAGTTATTGATTTACCATCTAGTTCACCAGACGTTTCATTAGGCAATTCCTTCACGGTTAACCCCTCTTTCATCTCCAGCTCATCTTGCAAATCCTGAACCAAGTTCTCCATTCGCTTCAGTGTGCCGTTCAACGAATCAAGATCTTTTTTGCTTGATAGAGAGGAAGATATAATACCAATGCCAACCCCACTGGAGAACATGAGCATTCGTTCAAGTAAACCTGCAGATCAAATGTATGCATTTAGGATTTGAATGCATCAAGTGGGGGGAAACCCCAAAACAACAACCCAGTATGAAGCATAACATTTGTATCAAAACATCAGCATCCAAAATAGCCTACTTGATAGGCATTATAACATTTTTTTACAACCGTTAGCAAGAGATCAGAAAAAGAAGCAACCAGGAAACATGAATGTTGTTCAAGCACATTTTGTCCTGAAATGATAAATCAGTCGGCCCCTTTGAAATAGAATGGATAGATCTTACAAAAATTCTTCATCATTTAACAGCTGTAATGACCAAAGCAATCATAAAGTACTGAGCGCAGATTGAGCAAATTCTTGGAAATTAGGATAGTCATTCAATATTTTAGGAATGGCAGATTGTTTTTAAGAAGACTAAGACTGACTTAAGGAGAATATGACATAATAAAGCATGTGATAGTCCAACTGGTGTCATCAGGGCAAGGAACAGAGGTTCCACACGTGATAGTGAGATTTCTACTAGTATTAACTGGAAAATGTAATCACACACCATTTAAAAAAAAAGTTTCACTTGAAAATTGCAAATGATGAATTCAGGAGGCATGTCCACTAATACACTATTCATGACTTGCTTTCTTTCAGCGGATTGCATCAAGTGATAGGAAAAAAAACATGTAGAAACTGCTAAGATTATATTGCAGGAATTGTAGTGTGATGCCAAAATTACCTGCTGATTTTGATGGTTTACTGTATCTTTCACTTTGGAAGCCAGGCAAACTAGAACTTGTACCTTGTGCTACCCTGCCGTCCCTTTTGGATTTATTCAGCTCAGGTAGAGGAGCAATCCCAACCACACTTTCTGGCACTTCTGAGCCATTTCGAGATTCCTCCTTGTCGAACCCAATATCAAAGGGTACAGGCACTGGTTCATAGCGTGATTTACTAATGATTCTTCTCCCATCTGTTACAATGAATGGCCTAGCAGAAGCTGGGGATGGAACTGGAGCAAATGTGCATTCTTCAAACTCAAAGTCATCGTTGTAAAGTTGTGGAATGTATGAGTTCTCTGTTGCGATGAGTGGATTAATAAAATGCCTCTGGGGTCGTCTGCTCCTAAGAGCGCCTCGACCTCTTCCAGGCCCAGAACCAAGACCAGGGCTTCTTGTGGAAACCTCAGTAGTCGAACCATCTCGAAAGCCATCCACCAGATTGTTGCCCCTACCAACTGCCCTGCTACCACCAGGAACCACCATTTCCTCATTGTTCTTTGCGCTGCTTCTCTTGAAAATCCAAGGCTGCAAGCTCAATATGGATCCCGGATCTCTGACATACTCGCCTGGGCTGACCGACTCAGCACCGGTACTTCCACTGGTGGAAGCAGCAAACCTGGCAGATGAACCACCAAACCGCGAATTAACGGAGTTCCTGGGAGTATTGCAAGGCACGTTCTCCTCCTCCAAACCCATGTCCCTGCCAACCTGATTAAGGATTATCCTGCGGAACACATCGTTCCCCATTTCGGCATTCTTGTGATTCTTCTGCTTATCCATTGGAAGTCCTGCCTCCAACCTGGCACTAGTTCCTCAGCAGAAGGCAAAAGCACAGGCGCCTCCTCATCTCCAGAGCTCAATACGATCTCCAACCTGTGCAATCATACACGAATGATGGGCAACGAAATTAGCACAAGAACATGAGCACAAGGCTGATGCAACATTTATTCGAAGCAAACGACGAGTAAAGCGATGCAATCCCCAATTCGTCCGCCGCAATTTTTAAACAGAGGCAAAATCCCTCCATAAACAAACGCCCACCCACCGAATCAAATCCCAGGTCACACGCGCACAAGACCAAGACCCAACCAAATCTTGGCTCAAAATTTCCCTGTCCCGCGAGTACGCCACAGGATCACCTGGGATTCGCCACGCCACGCGACCCGGCCTCCCCTCCTCTAAAGAAAACCCAGAAACAGCGGGGCAAAAGATCTCCGGAAGAGACGGCCGAGAATCGGCGAGGGCGGGAGCTTTTTCTCACCAAGAAAGGGGGGAGGGAGGGATAAGGCGCCAGCGGCTGCCGGCGCCCCAGCGGATTGGCAATGCGGAGGCGAGGCGGCTGGTCAGGCGCGAGCTAGCGGGAGGGAGGAGAGAGAGCACCACTGGACAGGAGGCATTTGGGATTTGGGATGGGGGGATTTGGGGTTTGGGTTGGGGTTGGGGTTGGTCCGAAAGAGGCAAGAAGAACATCCCAAGGAGCCAAACCACGCGAGAGACGAGGCAGGAGGAATAAATTACTCCATTCTATATGACGATTTGGTTTTAAAAATGGAATCTATTCGTCTATTTGCTCGAATTCCACTGGTTTTTTCCTTTTACAGCTCAGCTCACAGCTCATGACAGAGGGTCAAGGATTGAATTGCCATGATGAATAGCATAAATTCTCTATTAAATTCCGATGGAGATGATTTCGGCATACTGAAATATAGTATATTAATAAACTTAAATGCTATAGAATTGACATCAGATTTTTAGGCAATCCGAGCCAACGCTCTCAGCCATGTAGGAACCCGCACACGAATCCTAAATCGTTCGATGAGCGAACTACGAAGCTTGCGACAAAATGATCTGCTTAAAATGATAATCCGAGCGAACATATTTGGGATGACAATTTCAGATTTTAGAGCATGTAATTTTTCAGCCTTTCCAGTTGATGTAGCACGGCAATTCCCTTCACCGGCCAGCATAACAATTTTCTAGCATAGCAATTTTCAATTTACAACATGGCAAATCCTTTAGAACAACATGACAATATTATTTATTTTTGCATGGTAATTCTAAAGTGTTCCTTGCGAGTGGTTTTTTGAGCGAACGAATAGTTCATTCGTTCCTCCTTGTCAGGGGAACAATCGTTCGCTCTTCGCTAGCTTTACTCCCTGAGATGGCGTCAGATGTATATTGGCATCCTTAATAAAAAGATTTACCACTCCATCCATTGGTTATTGTTGCTGAATTTGTAGCTCCATGTCAAACTGATGTGTAATCATCGTTAGGGGTCACGTGTCAACGAAGTTGATCAAGCAGCAAATTCTTGGTGGCTTATATTTGCTTTTATTCTAATTAATAAATGCATATATACACTGTATATATATTTTTATACATATCTTAACTTATATGACTCCGGTACAAAATCAAGCTATTTACGGGCACACCTGTAGGGAAGTAAACAATACTATCGTTTTTTATTTATTTATGTCCACTTTAAAAAGGTTTCAACCAAAAGGGTTGGAATCTTCTTCGATGTTTATTGTGTCAACGTTAAAGGTCAGAATCTTCTGAATTAATGCTGATAACTACTTGATAATTTGCTTACACATGAGCATTGAACTTTCTAGCGATGGACGTAGGGATTTGTCCTACAATAGTGTCTTGTAGGAATATTGATATTCCATGTTGTGACATTTCTCACTTCTGTTGATATATTACTCTCTATGCTCGCTCCATTTCAGGTTGTTTGTTGTTTAGTGTGACCGTCATCTTGCAATATTTGTGCCTCGAGAAGTAAGAGTGTAACCCTGTAAAATTTCACAAGGCCAAATCTATAGGTTTTAGCGTACTTCGTCAAATTATTATATACTACTAGAAGGTTTGGCCTTGTGAAAATTTATATTGGTAGAAGTGTAATCCTATGAATGTTACTCTAGATGTTTCTTTTTCTAGATAATGGTACTCAGATGTTGAATGACCTTCAAATAGCAATAAGGGTACATATTATTTAACTCTATTAACCATTACCTGTTTTTTTTTCATATGAGTACACGAAAAGATCAAGCTTCGTTTCATGCTAGAGTTGATCTACACCACAAAGAAAATGCAGAGAGGTTCTGTCCATATCTCGGTGTACCCCTTTCCCTTGACAATTGTTTTGTGTTTATTTTTACTTTTCACAAAAAAAACAAAGTTTTTTCCTTCTTCTGACACATCATCCCTTTGAAAACTCTTGTCCCTACAGTGTCCAAGAATTGGACTTGCTATCTGGGGTACATGCGAAAGGATGCTTGGCCTTTACACCATTCCTAGAAAAGAAGATAGTCTCCAAGTCTTCCTGAATCTCAGCCGTCAAACGGTCTTGATCTGTGATCTAAACTCCTTGATCCCATCACAGAAACAGGCCCACATATGCTGAAGCTCAATTAGGGTTTGGTCATCTGCACTTGCACATTGACGGCTATTAATAATCACAATCCTATATCATGGCATGGAAGTACCCAGCTTTATTATGCATGGACCAAATATTATTACTCCTTAGGACCACCTGTTCACACATACCCAGTAAGTTTTCAATACTCCAGTGAACACCTGTGCTAGCAATTTGACAGGATGTGTGGACAGCATGGTGCCAGATTTTTCAACAATTCAGTGAGCATCTGTATCAGGGCCATGCTGTCGATTTTAACGATAAAGTTTTACAGACCTTGAGGAAGAGAAGAATTTTGTAAACTGCGTTTGCGAAAACGAAGAAGATAACCCAGATATGGCAGAGGATTCAAGAGTGAACTGCGGCGGAGGTCTCATGGGAAGAGAGGCACATCAGATGTTGATTGACGATGAATCCATGGCATTTTGCTGCTAGGAAGATAATCCTTTGAAAATGCCAGCTGAAATGTCCTTTTTCTTCTGGGTTTTGGCTTTCTTGGACCTTTTTGTTTCTGGCTGGACTTCTCCTTGTCCTCACACAACAAGATTGGGTTCTCTCTGGTCCACACAGGATGTACTGTTTGCACCACACAGCTGTAAAAATAGGCAACAATTGCAGGTTTCTGAAGGAATTGTATGCATACATTGCATTTGATTCTTTTCATACAGAAACATCTCAGTGTACTTTTGACCTGGCAGAAATTCATGATTGGTGTCCTCCTTTTGTTTTTCTCAGAACAGTGGGAGCCTTGCAGTCGTATTATACAACATGCTACACCTATCCAGCAGCAAGCAAGAACAAAATGAATCCCGAAATTCTGTTTCCAAAAGAATGCATTCAAAATTTAGAGCAAAACCATTTATTGACACGACTACAAAATTATGTACAGTAATAACTAGCTTGTTCCTCTTAGAGCCCCCCATCGATCGATTCCCCCCTCTGAAAGTATTGGACCTTCAGGAAGCCAGCGAAGTCCTGGGGCAGTTGTCGACGGAGCAGGCAAGCACATCTCGGTAGTCGCGCGAGATCGTGAAGTGATCGTACACATTCCCGTCACGGCTCTTCTTGTACTCGAACAACAAGGATGAGTGATTGAAAGCCGTGAGCTTGCCGAAACCATGGTCGAAGTCTCTGAAGTGACTCCATTGGATCTTTGAAGTGGTGAAGTCTGAAAGGCTTGCACCGGCGCCACCGACAACCACATGCGTCGTTGCCTGGAACGGGCCGCTGTAGTGATTCGACGCGTTAACAACACACTGGCTCTGCAGCAGATCACAGATTACAATCAGGCTTGTGATATAGTAATAGGAATGTAAGCCTGAGCCTGTGAAACTGCAAATTTTGTACTGTGGCATTAGCGGCTACTGTACTTTATCAGATGTTGCCATAGTAGTATATGAAGGAACTTTACTTTTCGATCTACAAAATTACACGATCTGATCTCATGCAAATGCTAGTTAGAGACAAACCTGGTACACTGGACATGTCCTTTCATAATTGTGGACATGACCGTAGAAGGCAAGATCGACCTTGTACTTCTGCCAGAGCTCTTGCAGTGCTTCTCGCCCCATTGGTTCCTCAAACGTGCCTTCGAATCCGTAGTAAGAGTTGGATGAGTACCCTAGAACACGGTGTGCAAGGAAGATGAGCCATGGCTGCTTCTGCCTGTCAACAGATGACAGGCAGTGCTCGATGAACTTGTACTGCTCGGTCCCTGGCCTCCAATCTTCTTCTGTGTGAGCAATACAAAACCTGAACATGCCATAGTCGGTCGCATACCTACAGAAGGATAGATGTTGTGTCAGATTTTTTTTCCTAAGGCAAGTGAACTTCAGAACTACATATGAAGGAATTTGTATGCCCAACTACCACTATTACCAAAATTTTGCACGGTTCTCGGCAGGAGTGTAGAACACAGTTTGTGCAGGAACACCGCATTCTCCACCAGAGTCGAGATTTCCATAGAAGGAACCCGTTCCAGGCCAGTCCCTCTCATGATTACCGCTGCGAAAATGCCAGTTCTTTTAGACATTAAGCAATGTATGGCAACAACATATCGAAAGTTCTTAAACTTCATACTGAACAGACCTGCCAATCATGTATGGCACAGTTGAAGCAATTGGTTCGATCTGTGCAGTGAACTGATCCCACTGCGACAAATAACCATTCGCGTAGCAAATGTCCCCGATGTGGACCACCATGTCGATGTTGTCCAGGTCT
>LR738713.1:122522476-122572887 GCA_902687465.1 Secale cereale | reverse complement strand
CTACATATGAAGGAATTTGTATGCCCAACTACCACTATTACCAAAATTTTGCACGGTTCTCGGCAGGAGTGTAGAACACAGTTTGTGCAGGAACACCGCATTCTCCACCAGAGTCGAGATTTCCATAGAAGGAACCCGTTCCAGGCCAGTCCCTCTCATGATTACCGCTGCGAAAATGCCAGTTCTTTTAGCATTAAGCAATGTATGGCAACAACATATCGAAAGTTCTTAAACTTCATACTGAACAGACCTGCCAATCATGTATGGCACAGTTGAAGCAATTGGTTCGATCTGTGCAGTGAACTGATCCCACTGCGACAAATAACCATTCGCGTAGCAAATGTCCCCGATGTGGACCACCATGTCGATGTTGTCCAGGTCTCTAATGATCTGGTTAGTAGTGTTTAGCGAGCCTGGCTGGAAGTTATTGTACTCATTGGAACCATCCGCCTCTGCCTGAAGAAACTTGTCAGAAAACAACCATTGCACTGGCAAAATGCCCAAATTGCTATATGAATCAAACTACTCTCACTGTCCCATAATATAAGAGCATTTTTTACATTAGTGTCAAAAACGCTCTTATATTATGGGACGGAGGGAGTAGGATAGAGATGGAAGAACATATATCTACCTTCCCCATGTCCCCAAATATGACAACCCGTTGCAAGGAATCTTGTCCAGGATAAGGTGATGCTTTAAAGCTATATGACTTACTCCAGACGCGGGTACCATTTGGTGATCTATGGCCAAGCCTGTAGGTGTACCTGCAATGTTGCAGCAACCATGTTCGCTGAGTATCTGGATGGATCCTAATTTCAGAAGGGGTTAAACAGGAAAAAAAATCACATACATCGAGTCTGGCCACAGATCCTTCAAGTAACTAGTATGAATGTAACCGGGATGGCGCCAACCAACAGTTCGTGCTGGTGCACCTGCATTTGAATTGTATGCTTGGTAAATGCTGCATGTGGTATAATATAGCAGATCCTCATCTCTATTTACGTTGTTAAAGTCTCAAATTTAAATCAGCTTATGTTCATCTCACAGAAAAACAGGGAAACAGAGGCGTACTGCATACCACACATGCTGTTTCTGTCAAATGTTAATGTCCCGGCTGGAGAAAGGAACCGGCGTCCCCCTTTTTCACCCCATTCAACAAAAGGAACTGCTTCTTTGATGTCATATCCACTTGTCCAAGTGACTGTCATCTACAATGGTACTAATTCAGTCACATTCTTAGATTTGTGAATGCATATGGTATGAGTGTAACACCTGTTCTTTGTATACAATGTAGGTTCTTGTTGAAAAGATGTTTCACATTTGGTTAGAGAAATAGCACATCCTAAATCCTAATACAGTCTCAGTTGCAGATTGGTAGGCAAAGCTTACTTCGTTCCAAGATTTCCCTTGCGCCAAACGTGGGTAGACAGGTGCCTTTGGGTTCACAAATGTCACCTTGTTTGAGACAGCAATCAGCTTCGGCTGTGACCAAGTTGGTAGAAAAGATTCAGAGTTGAGAAATATAAAGAAATATTTCTTCAGAATAACAGCGGAGTTGCTGTTCATGCGGACAAGTTCAGAAACTAGTACAGTACATTTTTACCTTCAAGAGACCCCCAGAAAAAAGTGCAAATGAGAAATCTTCTCTCTGGTTGATCAGTTGAAGCTTCAGATAGCCCTTTCCCGACTTACCATATCCATCATTCTTGAACTTTGCAAATTGGTACTGCAATAAAAGAGCATGGAAACCAAGGTTCAGAACGAACGTCTTCCGACACTCTGAACCGCGACATATGTAGTTGTCGGTATCTAAATCTCAGTTGAACGGAACGGGAAAAGAATCGGCCAACCTTGATAGGTGCTGTGCATAGCACTGGAGGATATTGCCTCTTATTCTCAGGCTCACAAATCGCGGCACTGGAAATTTGCAAACAAGAGACATAGAACAGCATCAAATCCTATGCTTTGCCATTTCAAGTACGTACATCTGAACTGAAGTTTTTCTGAACTTGGGACAGAAGAAATCTATCCAAAATATGTCTGAATGCATTGAGTACATGCTGAATATGTCTGAAAAAACTGTTGAGTTTGTGCTGCAATTGCATAACGTGTAAATGTGGATGATAAGTACTAGCAGAATAGCCAATACTACTGGACTGCTGTCACCTGAAATTAGCAGGAGAGAAGACTCCGATCCAGTCATCACCGGAGGGGTCGGGATGGAAGAACTCCACCTCTACCCATCCACTGTCCTGGCCCTCCAGTCCAAGAACCGCAGGGGACGCCTTGACGTGCGCCGCGTCGTCGACGGCGAGGGTGGTCTTCTCGACGGCGATCCTCGACAGCGGCTGCTCGCCGTGGGCTGCCGCGGCGGCGCAGGCAGCCATCCATGTGACGGCCGCCACCCACGCCCACGGCCTCATGCTCTTCCCACCTTCAGAAGTTCAAGAAAATCCGAACCGAGGAAACAGAAACAGGAACTCGAGGAAAGATTCCGGGAAAAGGCGGCGGCTTCAGGGTCTTCTCGGAGTGTGCGATCGAGTGAACCAAGAAAGAAAGGGACGCGGATTTATATCTCCAACAAATCATTGAGGTGTGCTGACACTGGCGACTACGGGTAGATACGGGAGAATATTCCCAAGAAACCGGATTCGCGAGGGAAATGTGGCACCGGAAACGCGTAGTCGAAGGGGTCGCACACTTGTATAGCCGTTTGACAAGCCTTCTCTTATGATTTCTCTCTCCTTCACCTCATCATTTATCTTACGTGGCATCCTTAAGCTAGAACCATTGTACATGCCCTAAGATAGTCTTATCTTAAGTTTTGCATGTAAATTAAAGATGACAAAACAACAAGTCTACAATGGGTCATCTCTTAGCCTTATTTTCAATAATTAGTTATTCCTAAAAATAAGGCTAAGAAGGCTTGTCTTATCTTATTTAAGAGAAGACAAGAGATGATAGCTTAGCACAATTTGTCTCACCATATTTTTAGGAATAACTAATTATTGAAGATAAGGCTAAGAGATGACCCATTGTAGACTTGTTTTTTTGTCATCTCTAATTTACATGCAAAACTTAAGATAAGACTATCTTATCAACCATTGTACATGCCCTAAGAGCATCTCCCATAGATGATTTATACTGCCTCCTTCCCAAAATTCTTGTCTTAAATTTGTATCTAAAGACAAGAATTTTGGGATGGAGGGAGTATGCAACTAGCAAGATGCTCGTGCGTTGCACGGAACATCAAGATGAATTTGTATAAGTAGTTTAGAGCAACTCTAACGGGCCGACCCAAATGGACGACGCATTTCTCCGTTTTTTGTCCCTTTGGGTCGGCCGCCCGCCCAGCATCCGTCCAATTTTCCATTTGGGTCGGCAGTGCGCCCAACGCGCTGACCCATTTCATGTCCGCACTCAATCTTTTGAAGAAAAAAAGTCTGCGGCCGATCATGCCAGCGGCCATGTCTCATGCCGGCACCATGCCAACGCCGGCTTCAGAAAATATCACCATAGTTCATGCTGGCGCACTCGCCAGCCGACCGGCACATATGCCAGCACACACAAAAATGGTGGGACTTGAGTTTAACCACGCCATCGCGGCTTCCGTGGTCATGCCAGCACACCTGTCAGCATTAAAAAAAAGATGGCGCTCGCCGCCATAGATCACTCGTCGTCGAACTTGAGCATGTCGGCCTGCATCTTCTCGAACCACGGCCTCTTCTTTGGCGACACGGTATTGAGATCCACCTTCATGATCTCCACCCCGGTCATCATGCTCGCGAGAGCCACTTCTTTCTCCTTGGTCTTGGCGTTGGCGGCCTCGATCTCTAGCATCTTGGCTTGCTTCTCTTCCTCCAACTCGAACATCTTGGCTTGCTTCTCCGCGTCCATCTCAAGCCTCCTCCTTTGGATATCCATGAAAGCGTCCATTTACTCCGCCTTGAACTTCCGGCGCTCCTCCTCCCTTGAGTCCTTCTTGTTCATCATGCCCTCCACGCTTGCGATCAATGCGTTGGATGCCGCATCCTGCTTGTCCTCCTTCTTGGAGTTGGTCTTCCCCCACGGCCGTGCCGGCTCTCCCTCCCCAACATCCTCCACGGCTTGCTTCCACCCACGCGACTTGAGTGAGACATATTGCGCCTTGAACTTCTCCTCGTCCTTGATGACCCGAAAGCAATGGGAGAAGTTGAAGCACTTGCCATTGTGTTGAACCTTGAATGCCTCCAAAGCTTAAAATGCCTACAAAATGTTTCCATGCAAGCATATGGGCAAATGATATGGAAATGAACACGCAAGCACGAACTTGATGACACAAAAGAGGGCGGCTTGCTAGCATACCATGTCTTGCATGCCGATGCCGCTCACGGGGCGGGCCTTGACGCTCTCAAGAGTGGCGCAAAACTTGTTGCACTCTTGTTGGATCACCCTCCATCGCTTGGAAATGGACACCCACCCGCGCGTGCTCACAAATTGGTAAGGCGGAAACTTCTTGCGCTTGTGAAACTCTCGGTGGACACGAATGCAAAAGGTTGAATGCTTTTGCTCGGCGCCTGTCTTGGGGTCTTGTCCAATGTCTCGCCAACACCGCAAAAGAAGCTTGTCCTCGGGCGCCGTGTATGCCTTCGTGCGCTTGCTCTTGCGCTTCGGCTTAGGACCGGTGGCTTGGTTGGCGAGCTCGTTCTCGAACAAGGGCTCCGCTTCGATGTCGCACTCGTCCTCTTCCTCTAGCCCGTAGTCGTCCGGAAACTTATGGTCGAGTGGGAAGCTGTCCAGGTCGATGCCGACCTGATCACGCATGAAGGACGCCTGATCGGGATCATAGCCAGTGGCCGGCGTGAACGGCCCGCGGCCGTCCTGGCTTTGTGTCTCGTCGGGATTGTATCCAGCGGCCGGCGCACCGTCCTCGAATATGAGGTTCTGCATGTAGTCCTCGTCGACGGCGGACGGCATTCCCTCGAACAGGTTGCGGGCGTCCGGGAGCACGCCGGCCGGCGTCTGCCGCGCACATTTCCTGGCGCCACCGGATGACGAGCCACCTGCCATCGAGGTGGCGTTGAGGTCAATGGGCGTGGGCGCAGGCGTGGAAGGCGCGACCATGCTCACGTCGGGCGAGCACTCACCGGAGAGGCGGAAGGTCTGCGGGTAGACGTGGAAGCCTGGCACCGGGTTGCAAGCCAACGTGCGGGGCGAGTTGGGCAGCACCATCCGAGGAAACACCGACGAGACGGTACTGGCCGCGGCGACGACGGCTTGGACGAGGCCGTGCTGGCCAGGGTTTAACCCTAGCATGTAGAGCACCTTCCTTGTTGCCGCCGTGACGCGGGCGTTGGTGACCTCCTGCTGCGCGGCGGCGACGACGGCGGCCTGCGCGGCGGCCTCACCCCTCGCGTCTGCGGCATGCATCCGACCCTTCCTTTTGGACGACTCCTTTGCTAGTTGTTCGGGCGTCAACGACTTCTTTGGCTTGGTCGCAACGGCGTTCTTGCGCGAGGCACGAGGCTTGCCTTTCCCGGAGGGGGCGGCGGCGCCAGACGAGGCGAGGGAGGCGAGGCCGGCGGCGGTGTCGAGGTCGATGGTGTAAGGGCATGTCCCTTTCGTTGTGTTTTTGGTGATTGATGACAATGCGTTTGCGGACTAATCGTGTGTGCCAAGTGTTTCAGATATATATCCAGAGGCATGAAACGGTATTTTACCCTCCGAGTTTTCAGCTCATGACTGGTTGTTGTGCTAGGCTTTTGTTTTGGTGGACTTGAGTCATAGGAGACACCGTACTATCAAGGGGGGGTCCGCATTGGAAAGGCCAGGGTGGAATCATCACGTACACTCATTTTGCACCCTCATCATCTTCCTATCCTAGCCTCTTCTATGGGCGCGGTAGTACCGTAGCCAGCGCGGTAGTACCACATATGCGCGCCAAGCGGTAGTACTGCTGCAGACGCACGGTAGTACCGCTCGTGCTCATATGCGGCAGTACCGCCGCGGCTACTCCCCACCTCCGCGTCGATTCGGGACGAACTCTTTTCGTGTGGGGTTCTACGGTGGTAACAACGGTAGTAGTAGCGGTAGTACCGCTTATAGGCAGTAGTACCGCTGCCACCACCGCGGCTACCACCGCTTCCTTTCTCCAGATTCGTCCCTATCACAGGGCGGTAGTACCGCTCGGCCCAGCGGTAGTACCGCTCTGTGCGGGCTGAGAAGAGTGTAACGGTTCACTCTTGCCCTCCACTATATAAAGTGTTCTTCCTCCTCTAGAACACTTACCCCTTCTCCCCCAAGCTCCATTGTTTCTCCAAAAGCTCTTTTTCGCCCGATCTCTCTCCCTAGCCAATCAAACTTGTTGATTTTCTAGGGATTGGTTGAGAAGGCCCAGATCTACACTTCCACGAAGAGAAATTTGATTTCCTCCACTAATACCTTGCGGATCTTGTTACTCTTGGGTGTTTGTAATGCCCAGGATGGGACTATACCTCCTACGTGTCGAGGCACAACTTAAAGGTATAAGCCCATCCTAGAATGATCTCAAGTTTGGTATCTTTGCACGACTCATGTAAAAGAGGGATTAAAATGCAAAAGGAGATAGTTGGCTTACACTCGCCACTTCACACAATACATTACATAAGCATAACATCATTCAAAACATCACAACCCGACTACGGGTGAAGATCCAAAGAAAGATACCAAAAACAACATAAAGCCACAGGTCAGGATCGAATCCTAGTAGAAACCACTACTGATCGTCGAAGCGTCACAAACAAACAGCCAAACTCTTCATCGAGCTCCTGGTGAAGAACTGATCCAACTCCTGCATCAAACTCGGCTGAACCTGCATCTGGTGTGGTGAAGTAACTGTGAGCCACAGAGGACTCAGCAATCCCGTTCCCGGATAACATGACTATATAAGCCTTGGGTGAGGACAAGGCTGAAGAAAGAACAAGAGGTGAAGGAACAACAAGAGTCTGCAGCAGCAGCAACTAGCACTAACTTACGCCAAAGAGAGCGAGAAGAGAAGTGCCTCGGTCGAGAGATGATCACGAAGTGATCCTAACTAAAACCGGTCAAACATAACCCCACCGTGTTCAACTCCCGAATCCCTATTCGGAAATTGACAGTCACGGTACACACGTTGGTAGTGTATTGAAACATTGTATCAAGTTATCTACAACCGGATATTAACAAGCTCCCATCTGCCACATAACCGCGGGCACGGCTTTCGAAAGTTCAAACCCTGCAGGGGTGTTCCAACTTGACCCATTACAAGCCCACGATCCGCGGAGTCGCAACTCCATAGGTGGGAAGACCCGAGTATTCTCGGAATCCCGTGCTCAAGTTAAACCGAACTAAGGTAAGGCTAATCCAGCAAATCCTCCCGGCGTGTCGACACCCTGATAGTAGCCGCGCGTATCTAAGTCTCAGGACACGACCGGATGGGCGATCCTACAGGTTATACCAGATACCTCGGGTTGCCCCAAGGCGGCCCTGCAGTCTCCCCGTTTGGGACCAACGCCATCAGCACTGGCCCCCCTGCTATGTAGAATTAAGAATCCTCGGGGACGCGACCCCCTATGCAAATTTAATTATTTAATTAAGTTGTTATTATGAGGCAAATAGTACCAAATGTTGGGACTTGCTGGAAAAGACTTAGCACTTAGCGGTTTATCAAGGGGGTCCCATACACCCCAACCGTGTTAGGAACGCATAATCAAGGAACATAACACCGGTTTATACGGTTCCTAACGGCATGAGTGGAACAAAACACCAAGCAAAAGGCTTAGCCTTCCACCCTGCCAGTATATAGATGATTTCATTTTAAGCATTTATATAGTGTGATATAACCCAACCAAACTTCAACATGAAGCAAGCATCTTCAATCTTCACCTGCAACTAACAATGCTATAAGAGGGGCTCAGCGAAGTGTACTTAGCCAAGCAACGGTTTGCGTAGGTAGGGTGGTTAAACATGGCAATGGTTACAAGTAGGAGGCTGACAAGAAGAACATGGGCATCGAGGCAAAACTATAGAGCGGAACTACTAGCAATAGGCAAAGATAGTAATGTTATCGGGGTTCGGTCATCTTGCCTGGGATTCCACAAGGGAGAAGAACGGATCCAAGAAGAAGACGGAGCAACAGTCGAGCGGATCCTCACAACTCCGGAACGACACCGAAGCTAACAAGAGAAGCAACCGGAAAGAAGCAAACAACACGGTAAACACACAAGCATCAACATGGCATACGATGCGCAAACAAGTATGATGCATGTCCGGTTTAAATATGCATGGCATGGCAAAGTGCACAAACAACACTACAAGTTAAGTGGAGCTCAATATGCAACGAGTTGCATATTGACGAAACACCACATATTAATTATTTAGTTGACTCTCATTATTTACAAGACAAGATTAAATGTTGGTTAACATGGCAAGAGGTGAAGCATAAAGAAACTACACTAATAAGGCAATTTAAATGAGGCCGGAGAATAACAACAACATATCCGGAAAATCCCCATGAGCATGTTTAATAATTATAAGCAAACAACAATTTAACATTTTAGTGTTGTTAACATGATGCGGATGACATGATCAAGTTAATGCAATTATTAAAAGGTTGACTTAAAAGAGATAAGAAGTATTGTCACCGTGGTGGAAGAAAAAGGGTGCCACGGCAACGATCTCCGAAAATGAAGCATGGCAACATATCGGTTCCGGTTTCTCGTTGAGAGACCGGTGCAAAAGGTAGATGGCGTGGGTGAGCCAAACGAGATGAAAGGTGGGCGATCCCGTTGCCGGGTTCCCACGAGTCGGTGACGGGGCAACCGAGGAACATGACAAAAGGTCGGAACGGGCACGAAGCACACACGAGAAACATTTCATACAACACAAGCAAGCATGCAACACACGGGTCACGTCTCGGGGTTATACCTTTGAAGCGTGCGTTTCGGGGCGGTTCGAGATCGTAGAGGAAGGAGTCGTTCACGTTTCCGAAGAGGAAGTAGCCGTTCCGTAGAGGGAAGTAGCCGTTCTCGCAACTCGTAGAGGAAGTAGTGGTTCACGTCATCGTGTCGTGGTACTTGGCGAATTCCTCGTTTCCGGGCGACGGTAGTGGTACTCGCGGCGTCGGACATCTTCGGGGCGACGGTAGTTGTTCACGCACGTAGAGGGAAGTAGTTGTTCTCGTTCATCGGAGAGGAAGTAGTTGTACACGAGGTCGCCAACGAGCAGTCGACCCGTTCGTAGAGGTACTTGAGGGTCTCGGCGACGGTAGTGGAACACGTTCCGTAGGGGTACTTGCCGAGCCGGTCGTCGTGGTACTTGGGGGTTCTCGTTCTCGCGACGGTAGACGTTCACGTATGTAGTTGTACTCGTTCCGTAGCCGTTCACGAGCTCGTCTTCCCGTAGATGTTCGGTCGTCGTTTTGTAGTTGTACTCGTTTCTTCTGTCAAAACAGTAGCACGACAACACAACAAAAGAACAACACAACAAAACACGAAACACAACAGCACGCGGGACAGTCCAAGGAGGCATGAGGCCACGGGCGGATCTGCACCGGGAGGAGGCAGCAGGGCGCACGGGAGGAGAAGTGCTCGAGCTTCGGCCGGCTCGCAGCAGGGAACGGAGGAGGTGCAGCGGCCTGGCTCGCCTCAGCCAGGGAAGGAAGAGGCCCGGCGATGGAGGGAGACGGATCCGGGCGAGGCAGGGAGCTCCTTGGCGAGGCGAAGAAGGAGGCCGTCGGGCTCGGGGCGACCACGGCGGGTTCTGGCCGCTGGCGAAGAAGGCAGGGACGGAGCCTCCCTTGAGCGATGTAGGGCGGAGGAGGAGCGCTGGAGTCGCGGAGGAGGGAGGCCGCGGTCGCGGGCCTGGGCGCTGGACGGGGCGCCGCGCGGGGAACGGAGGGAGGCCGACGGCTGGGAGCCTCGAGGGTGGAGCGCAGGGACGCTCGGGGCAGAGGCGAGGGAGCCTCGACGAGGCCGGCTGAGGAGATCCTCTGGCGCGACGGGATGAAGCCGCAGGGCGCCGGCGACCCTGGAGGACGGGGAGGGAGCCGCGTAGCTCGGGGAAACCGAAGGGAGACGAGGCTGCGGGAGATCGGGGGCTCGATGGGGAGAAGTGAGCGGACGAGGGAGAGGGGAAAAATCGGGATCGGGACGAGCGAGGGGATGCGGGAGATGTTCGGGGTCGAGGGGTTCGGGCCTCCTGGCGGCGGAGGGAGTGCGAGAACGAGGGAGGAGAGGAGCGAAGGCTAGGGTTTGGGGAGGCTGCGGGCCTAGCAGGCCTGAGGGAAGTGTGGGCCGGGAGAGAGGCGGTTGGTGGAAGGCCTAGAGGCCTGGGCCAAGAGAGAGAAGGTGTTGGGCCGGCTGCTCCACTAACTGCTGCTGAAACTTTTAGCAGAAGAGAGAAATAAAAGAGAAGGACGAAAGGGAAAAAAAAGGAGGGTTAGGGTCAAAGTTGCAAAAGGGGTTAATATTTTTCTCGGGCTCATAAAAAGAGCACGGTCCGAGAAAAATAGAAAAGGCGCGATTGGAAAAATAATTCAAACATATTTGAATTTAATTCAAATAGTTTTGAACTAAGACTTGATGATTGAAGTGTCCAAAAATGTTCGAATTTTCGGAGGAACCTCGATAAATAGGAAAAGAATTATAGGGAGGGTTTGACGAAGAAAACTCAAAGTGAAAAGACATGGAGAAAATTATGCAAGTGTGTTACGGGTAATTCCAAACAAATGGAATATTATTTATATAGATCCCTAATATATTGAGAGACTTTTATATGTTATAAAGAGAAGTCACCTTCCCTCGATTTAAATGGACCGAAGGTCCACACGATTTATTTAAGTTGAGATGCAAAATAAAAAAAAGACATGATGGCATGATGACATGATGCAATGCTAAAATAAATAACACAAGCTCAAAAGAAACACACGGGCAACCCGGAACATCTGGAATCTTCTGGGACGTCGGTCTCGGGCGTCACAACTCTCCCACACTAACAGAGGATCTCGACCCGAGATCCTAGAGATATCACCGGGTAAAAATGGAAGAGGAGGAGGTAAAACAAAGTTGCTTCTTTGACAGACGAGTGAAACCAAAAAACCTTGAGAGGTTGAACAAAATGAAAGAAGAATACAACAGAGATGAACGAAGTTAAGAGCATTCCGGTAAAAGGAGGAACAAAGAACATTATGAGAACCTTGAAGGTTGAAAGACATGAAACAAGAGTTTACGAACCAAAAGAATAAGAAAACCGCAATGGTAAAGCCAAGGAATAAGAATAACAGAATTTGGACAGCACTCCGTCTGAAAATGGAAGGAATTGAAGATGAACTTGAGGAGATGAGATGATACTTGATGAAATCAACAACATACTGCCTCCGAAACAATTAAAAGAATGGCACAAGGTTAAGAAGGATTCAGACAGCACTCCGGTTAAAAGAGAGTTAAAACTTGATAAGATGAGGGAACTAGAATGAAGAATACAACACTCCGGTTAAAATGACAAGCAAGGGAGAATATGATCTTGATAAAACGAGATGATGGTCCAAAGAGCAACAACACAATGCCTCCGGAATGGAAGAATAGCATATAGATCAATGAAGAAAAGAATGGAGAAGAAAATGACAACTTCTCTCAAAATTGAATTAGGAAATCCTCCTTACAAAGAAGGGTTGAACGGAGTTGTTGGAAAAATCAACAACGAAACGAATAAGCTTGATGTGGGCTTATGGAAAACATCTCAAAATTATGAGGCGACAACCAGCCACTAACAGAAATGAATTGCTTGGATTGAGATCAACAAGGAGATGAAAAACTTATTTCACCGGAAGGATAAATGAAGAACTTGGGTCATTTATGAGCACCACAATAGCAAAATCCTTAGGGAAAAGCTTTTAGGTGAAATACAACCCAAGATAGCTCCAAAAAATAAATTGAAGGATTGAAAAGATCTCCTGAAGAAAAAGAAATGATGGTTTTAAATATCTCATTCTTGACAACTTGTGAATCATGAAACATGAAGGAATTGTCAAGAATGACATAACACCATCTGAAAAGATAAGGTAGAAAGGATTGCAATAGAAAGCATGATGAAGAATGCTTGAGCTACAACAAGAATCTTGATGAAAACTGAGGATGAATTAAGTCTTGATGAACCACCATGAAACTCCGGTAATGAAAGCATGAGAAGAGGAAGATGAAAAGAATAAGATTCAAGGCCTGCGATGACTTAGATGGAGCTTTGAAATGATATAATTGAAATAACATGGAGCTCCGGAAAAGAAGATGAAAAACTTAGACCCAAGGATATGATATGATGAACAAGCTCCAGACAAAAGAATTAAACACTTGGAAGGAACAAGAATAAGAATTATGTCATGCATCTCCTTCCCCAATTAAAATTGATGACAACCAAAGGATTTGGCATACTACTTATTCTCGTTGGAAAGAATTAAAGAGAGATCTAGCAGAAGCTTGGGTAAATCTTCAACGAAGCCCCGGTAGGATTGTGAAAAGAACAAATGAATTAAAACGATAACAACGGAAGGGTAATCTTGAAAGAACCACCGTAAGAATAGGGAGACGAACGAAGAGACATCAATGAAGAATAATTGGAGGTCGAAGTTGAAAACTGAGAACGAAGAAATATTCTGAAATGATGGCCTTCGGAGGATCACAAAGAAAGAATTCAATAAATGCTTCGGAAGAGTATAAAAGAATTCCTCACAAACGAAACAATAATGAGGATGGCATGAAGCTAGAACCACAACTTAACATGAGAACGGGTCAAAAGTTAAGAGAAACACTTCTCCGGTCTTCAAATGTTGAGAGTGAAGACGAGAAATGCCATGAAGAATTTCGAGATACTCCGGACGAAGAATTAAAAGGTTGAACCAATGAAGAAAAGAATTTGAAAGCGGTCCTGGAGAAGGCATGTGACTGATGGGATTCATACTTACGTCACACTATGAAAGAATTTGAGAATAACTCCGGAATAATAAGAAGAGTCAGGTAAGATCCTGGAAAAAGACCTGTGGGTTAGGGCCCACTCAAAGAAATCACCGTTGGAAAAGATTGCTTAAGAGATATTGCACCGGTTGAATTAAATGACTTGAGTAAGATAACAATGCTCAAAATAATTTGAATGGATTAAGAATGGAATTATGAATCTTCAGCACTCCGGATATGAATAGCAAGAGGAGAATGATTAATTGGTGCACCGGAATAAGAAAGCATAGGGAAAAGAGGAAAGGATAAGATCAACACCGGAATCTTGAATTACATCCACCGGCAGAATTTAGAGAACAAAAGAATGATGAACTAGAAGCTCTTGAGCATCTTCACGATAAAACACCGGATAAGAACATTGAAGGAAAAGTATGAAGAAACATCACATGAATAAAATGGATACTTCATTTAAGAATTTCTGGCTCCATAAAGAAAAGGGTGGGAGGGTGGGGAAACAAAAACAACTTGGGATGAACAAAATGGACACCGGTTGAAAAAGAATTTAACATGACCATCTTGATGATCAAGAGGAATTAGCACTCCCATAGAAATATGAGAACACCGAATAGGAAAGGTATGGAATCAACATTTGACATTGAAGCAACTCGAATACCAGAATCAAAACAAAACAAAGGATAGATGTGTAGCAGCCTAATCTTCACAATATCATCCGAACAGAGAATTGAACGAATGAATTCTGCAGGTACATCAGCTTGACGAGAAGCCACTTGGAGAGCAAAATGAAAATAAAAAGGAACAAGGAACAGATAGAACAAATACAAGATAGAAGCTTCGTTCGACATCTTCGTGCTGAAAGCTCATGGAACGTGTTACAAAAGGGTTTTGCAATCCCCGGATCAGCATAGCCAAGGACCCTTTAAGATGCAGCTCCCGATCAGAACAAGTCCATAAAACCACTTCACTCAATGTAGAACCCCAAACTTCATATCGAGCATCCGTTGGAAGAATGCCTAGAACTACTAGATGAACCCACCTATAGATTTCCGAAAGTTTCCAGTTATGCAATCAGGTGTTGGGGATACACGGGAAGCACCGCGCAATCAACTCTAAACCTACATCCAGGTGTATCCATCCTTCAACACATAACCAGTCTTTCTCGGAAACTGTGTACCTCGGACCTTCGAAACGCATCCACTATACAAGCTATGGCAATACTCTCGAACTACCTCCCCAGTACTGGGTGATGTCGGGGTTATCTTGCCACTGGCCGTATAGGAGAGATTTTCGATGTCGGCCGTCTTAAGTATTTAGTACTGCCGCGATATGCTTGTTACAACGATACCCCGAAGCTCAACTCCTCGGTAACAGGAGGCATCGAGAACAATATCCTTGTCACAAGAACATCGAAACAATCCCAGAATACTCGCGGGATCCTAAAAAAAATTTGGTGCAATTTTTGAAAGTAGAAGAGGCAAGAGTAATCGTCAGGAGTCCTCACCAGAATGAAAGAGATGAGAAGCAAAAGAAATCCTACTCTCCGATATATATATAGGACTCAAAACATTTTCAAGTGTGTGCCTAGACTCGACCGTCAACGATTCGATCAATCAGTGGGGGCTCCTAGGTCGGAGAAGGCTCTGAATACCAACTTGTAATGCCCAGGATGGGACTATACCTCCTACGTGTCGAGGCACGACTTAAAGGTATAAGCCCATCCTAGAATGATCTCAAGTTTGGTATCTTTGCACGAATCATGTAAAAGAGGGATTAAAATGCAAAAGGAGATAGTTGGCTTACACTCGCCACTTCACACAATACATTACATAAGCATAACATCATTCAAAACATCACAACCCGACTACGGGGGAAGATCCAAAGAAAGATACCAAAAACAACATAAAGCCACAGGTCAGGATCGAATCCTAGTAGAAACCACTACTGATCGTCGAAGCGTCACAAACAAACAGCCAAACTCTTCATCGAGCTCCTGGTGAAGAACTGATCCAACTCCTGCATCAAACTCGGCTGAACCTGCATCTGGTGTGGTGAAGTAACTGTGAGCCACAGAGGACTCAGCAATCCCGTTCCCGGGTAACATGACTATATAAGCCTTGGGTGAGGACAAGGCTGAAGAAAGAACAAGAGGTGAAGGAACAACAAGAGTCTGCAGCAGCAGCAACTAGCACTAACTTACGCCAAAGAGAGCGAGAAGAGAAGTGCCTCGGTCGAGAGATGATCACGAAGTGATCCTAACTAAAACTGGTCAAACATAACCCCACTGTGTTCAACTCCCGAATCCCTATTCGGAAATTGACAGTCACGGTACACACGCTGGTAGTGTATTGAAACATTGTGTCAAGTTATCTACAACCGGATATTAACAAGCTCCCATCTGCCACATAACCGCGGGCATGGCTTTCGAAAGTTCAAACCCTGCAGGGGTGTTCCAACTTGACCCATTACAAGCCCACGATCCGCGGAGTCGCAACTCCATAGGTGGGAAGACCCGAGTATTCTCGGAATCCCGTGCTCAAGTTAAACCGAACTAAGGTAAGGCTAATCCAGCAAATCCTCCCGGCGTGTCGACACCCTGATAGTAGCCGCGCGTATCTAAGTCTCAGGACACGACCGGATGGGCGATCCTACAGGTTATACCAGATACCTCGGGTTGCCCCAAGGCGGCCCTGCAGTCTCCCCGTTTGGGACCAACGCCATCAGCACTGGCCCCCCCTGCTATGTAGAATTAAGAATCCTCGGGGACGCGACCCCCTATGCAAATTTAATTATTTAATTAAGTTGTTATTATGAGGCAAATAGTACCAAATGTTGGGACTTGCTGGAAAAGACTTAGCACTTAGCGGTTTATCAAGGGGGTCCCATACACCCCAACCGTGTTAGGAACGCATAATCAAGGAACATAACACCGGTTTATACGGTTCCTAACGGCATGAGTGGAACAAAACACCAAGCAAAAGGCTTAGCCTTCCACCCTGCCAGTATATAGATGATTTCATTTTAAGCATTTATATAGTGTGATATAACCCAACCAAACTTCAACATGAAGCAAGCATCTTCAATCTTCACCTGCAACTAACAATGCTATAAGAGGGGCTGAGCGAAGCGTACTTAGCCAAGCAACGGTTTGCGTAGGTAGGGTGGTTAAACATGGAAATGGTTACAAGTAGGAGGCTGACAAGAAGAACATGGGCATCGAGGCAAAACTATAGAGCGGAACTACTAGCAATAGGCAAAGATAGTAATGTTATCGGGGTTCGGTCATCTTGCCTGGGATTCCACAAGGGAGAAGAATGGATCCAAGAAGAAGACGGAGTAACAGTCGAGCGGATCCTCACAACTCCGGAACGACACCGAAGCTAACAAGAGAAGCAACCGGAAAGAAGCAAACAACACGGTAAACACACAAGCATCAACATGGCATACGATGCGCAAACAAGTATGATGCATGTCCGGTTTAAATATGCATGGCATGGCAAAGTGCACAAACAACACTACAAGTTAAGTGGAGCTCAATATGCAACGAGTTGCATATTGACGAAACACCACATATTAATTATTTAGTTGACTCTCATTATTTACAAGACAAGATTAAATGTTGGTTAACATGGCAAGAGGTGAAGCATAAAGAAACTACACTAATAAGGCAATTTAAATGAGGCCGGAGAATAACAACAACATATCCGGAAAATCCCCATGAGCATGTTTAATAATTATAAGCAAACAACAATTTAACATTTTAGTGTTGTTAACATGATGCGGATGACATGATCAAGTTAATGAAATTATTAAAAGGTTGACTTAAAAGAGATAAGAAGTATTGTCACCGTGGTGGAAGAAAAAGGGTGCCACGGCAACGATCTCCGAAAATGAAGCATGGCAACATCTCGGTTCTGGTTTCTCGTTGAGAGACCGGTGCAAAAGGTAGATGGCGTGGGTGAGCCAAACGAGATGAAAGGTGGGCGATCCCGTTGCCGGGTTCCCACGAGTCGGTGACGGGGCAACCGAGGAACATGATAAAGGTCGGAACGGGCACGAAGCACACACGAGAAACATTTCATACAACACAAGCAAGCATGCAACACACGGGTCACGTCTCGGGGTTATACCTTTGAAGCGTGCGTTTCGGGGCGGTTCGAGATCGTAGAGGAAGGAGTCGTTCACGTTTCCGAAGAGGAAGTAGCCGTTCCGTAGAGGGAAGTAGCCGTTCTCGCAACTCGTAGAGGAAGTAGTGGTTCACGTCATCGTGTCGTGGTACTTGGCGAATTCCTCGTTTCCGGGCGACGGTAGTGGTACTCGCGGCGTCGGACATCTTCGGGGCGACGGTAGTTGTTCACGCACGTAGAGGGAAGTAGTTGTTCTCGTTCATCGGAGAGGAAGTAGTTGTACACGAGGTCGCCAACGAGCAGTCGACCCGTTCGTAGAGGTACTTGAGGGTCTCGGCGACGGTAGTGGAACACGTTCCGTAGGGGTACTTGCCGAGTCGGTCGTCGTGGTACTTGGGGGTTCTCGTTCTCGCGACGGTAGACGTTCACGTATGTAGTTGTACTCGTTCCGTAGCCGTTCACGAGCTCGTCTTCCCGTAGATGTTCGGTCGTCGTTTTGTAGTTGTACTCGTTTCTTCTGTCAAAACAGTAGCACGGCAACACAACAAAAGAACAACACAACAAAACACGAAACACAGCAGCACGCGGGACAGTCCAAGGAGGCATGAGGCCACGGGCGGATCTGCACCGGGAGGAGGCAGCAGGGCGCACGGGAGGAGAAGTGCTCGAGCTTCGGCCGGCTCGCAGCAGGGAACGGAGGAGGTGCAGCGGCCTGGCTCGCCTCAGCCAGGGAAGGAAGAGGCCCGGCGATGGAGGGAGACGGATCCGGGCGAGGCAGGGAGCTCCTTGGCGAGGCGAAGAAGGAGGCCGTCGGGCTCGGGGCGACCACGGCGGGTTCTGGCCACTGGCGAAGAAGGCAGGGACGGAGCCTCCCTTGAGCGATGTAGGGCGGAGGAGGAGCGCTGGAGTCGCGGAGGAGGGAGGCCGCGGTCGCGGGCCTGGGCGCTGGACGGGGCGCCGCGCGGGGAACGGAGGGAGGCCGACGGCTGGGAGCCTCGAGGGTGGAGCGCAGGGACGCTCGGGGCAGAGGCGAGGGAGCCTCGACGAGGCCGGCTGAGGAGATCCTCTGGCGCGACGGGATGAAGCCGCAGGGCGCCGGCGACCCTGGAGGACGGGGAGGGAGCCGCGCAGCTCGGGGAAACCGAAGGGAGACGAGGCTGCGGGAGATCGGGGGCTCGATGGGGAGAAGTGAGCGGACGAGGGAGAGGGGAAAAATCGGGATCGGGACGAGCGAGGGGATGCGGGAGATGTTCGGGGTCGAGGGGTTCGGGCCTCCTGGCGGCGGAGGGAGTGCGAGAACGAGGGAGGAGAGGAGCGAAGGCTAGGGTTTGGGGAGGCTGCGGGCCTAGCAGGCCTGAGGGAAGTGTGGGCCGGGAGAGAGGCGGTTGGTGGAAGGCCTAGAGGCCTGGGCCAAGAGAGAGAAGGTGTTGGGCCGGCTGCTCCACTAACTGCTGCTGAAACTTTTAGCAGAAGAGAGAAATAAAAGAGAAGGACGAAAGGGAAAAAAAGGAGGGTTAGGGTCAAAGTTGCAAAAGGGGTTAATATTTTTCTCGGGCTCATAAAAAGAGCACGGTCCGAGAAAAATAGAAAAGGCGCGATTGGAAAAATAATTCAAACATATTTGAATTTAATTCAAATAGTTTTGAACTAAGACTTATTGATTGAAGTGTCCAAAAATGTTCGAATTTTCGGAGGAACCTCGATAAATAGGAAAAGAATTATAGGGAGGGTTTGACGGAGAAAACTCAAAGTGAAAAGACATGGAGAAAATTATGCAAGTGTGTTACGGGTAATTCCAAACAAATGGAATATTATTTATATAGCTCCCTAATATATTGAGAGACTTTTATATGTTATAAAGAGAAGTCACCTTCCCTCGATTTAAATGGACCGAAGGTCCACACGATTTATTTAAGTTGAGATGCAAAATAAAAAAAGACATGATGGCATGATGACATGATGCAATGCTAAAATAAATAACACAAGCTCAAAAGAAACACACGGGCAACCCGGAACATCTGGAATCTTCTGGGACGTCGGTCTCGGGCGTCACAGTGTTTGAGCACCCTAGACGGTTGAGGTCACCTTGGAGCCATATCCATTGTGGTGAAGCTCCGTGGTTTCGTTGGGAGCCTCCAATTCAGTTGTGGAGAGAGCCCCAACCTTGTTTGTAAAGGTTCGGTCGCCGCCTTCAAGGGAACCACTAGTGGAATCACGGCACCTCGCATTATGTGAGGGCATGAGGAGAATACGGTGGCTCTAGTGGCTTCTTGGGGAGCATTGTGCCTCCACATCGCTCCAACGGAGACGTACTTCCTCTCAAAGGGAAGGAACTTCGGTAACACATCCTCGCCTTCACCGGCTCCACTTGTGGTCATTTCCTTCCTTTACTTGTGCAAGCTTTCATTGTATACCTTAACTTGCTTGCTTGTGTGGTTATTATTATTGCTTCCTATAAGTTGTCCACCTAGTTGCATATCTAGACAACTTACTTTGTTGCTAAGTTTAAATTGGTTAACAAAAGCTAAAAATTGTTAGTTGCCTATTCACCCCCATCTAGTCAACCTTATCGATCCTTTCAATTGGTATCAGAGCCTCGTCTCTTTATAAGGACTTTACGTCCAAAGAGTATGTGTGACAACGTAGTCGAGACGGAGGGACACTCCGGTGGAACTCCGTCCTTGCCTACGTCCGATGGGGGAGCCTCGGTCTCTCATGAGTAGTTCAATGTGGCAATGGTCATATTGAAAGAATCACTAGTGACCGAGGTCAAAGGCATGTTTAAGGAATTGCTTGAGGGACTTAAATTATCCACCACACCGTTGGAAGTGGTTCGTCCCACTACCAACGTGTCGGAGGCTACTCCCGGCAAGGGAGAAGCTAGTAGTGAGCAAGTCTCGGTTACTAAGAATGGGAGTGGGATTTTTGCCCACTCCGCTCCTCCTACCGACTATGGAGGACCCGTTCCTACTCCGCATTTAAATTCCTTTGGTCCTCCTCCTAAGTTTGTGAAAAATATATCTGATTTTGCTACTTGGATGTTTCGCTTTAGACGCCATTTAAATCATTGTTCTACTAATCTTTGGAGAATCATTGAGCAAGGTTTCTACCCACATGATCCCGACAACTTAACTCCAAGAGAAGCTGCGGATCATCAATTCAACGAGTCAGTTCTTTGCATACATCAAGATGCTATCCCTCCCGAAGATATTGCACATCTTCGACCCTTCACCATGGCCAAGGAAGCATGGGAGCATGTTGGTTCCATGTACAAGGGAAGCGCAAGCATTCAACGGTCAAACTATGAAGTTGTGCAAGATGAAGCGGATGAGTTTGCTATGTTCGAAGATGAAGATCCCCGTGAACTTTATCGGAGATTAACCACTCTTGCGGTTTCACTTCGAGATCATGGGAGCAAGGACACAGATGACAATTGGATCAAGCGCAAGTTTCTCAAGGCCATGATGCCTTACCACAAGGCCATGTCCTCCGTCATTCGCCAAAGATCGGACTTCCACACCTTGTCATCAAGTGAAGTGTTGGATGAGTTCATTGCCATGAGGATCTTGGACAAGACCGCCGACAATGCGGTTTTAAGAGCTCAACAATCAAAGAAGCCTAACCTTGCCTTGAAGTCCAAGGCTTGTGTGGAAGAATAGGAGGAGGAGGATGACGATTAGAGTTGCCCCGAGGACACCAAATATGCCTATCATGAGCACATGGCTCTTGCATCACGGCAATTTTGGGGCAACAAGAAGAACTCAAGGCCCAACTTCAACAAGAACAACTCAAGTGGCAACAAGGGCAAGCAATGAGTGAGGACGCGCTTCAACTATGGGAATGTGAGCCACTTTGTTGTAGATTGCCCATAAGAGAAAAGAGAAGACTTTGGAGGCAAGCTTATCCGAAAGGACAAGTCCAAGTCTTATCCCAACAAGAACAACCTCAACAAGAAGACCCCTCCCAAAGGGTTGGTGGCCCAAGAAGAATATGTTGATGATGATGATGATGAAGATGATGAGATGGTCACCATGGCCACCACTGCTATTGTTGGAAATATGCCGTAGAGGCAATAATAAAATGGTTATTATTATATTTACTTTTTCATGATAATTGTCTATTGTTCATGCTTTAATTGTATTATCCGGAAACAGTGATACATGTGTGAATACATAGACCACAACATGTCCCAAGTAAGCCTCTAGTTGACTAGCTCGTTGATCAACAGATGGTTACGGTTTCCTGACCATGGACATTGGATGTCATTGATAACGGGGTCACATCATTAGGAGAATGATGTGATGGACAAGACCCAATCCTAAGCCTAGCACAAGATCGTGTAGTTCGTATGCTAAAGCTTTTCCAATGTCAGGTATCCTTTCCCTAGACCATGAGGTTGTGCAACTCCCGAATACCGTAGGAATACTTTGGGTGTGCCAAACGTCACAATGTAATTGGGTGGCTATAAAGGTACACTACGGGTATCTCCGAAAGCATCTGTTGGGTTGGCACGAACCAAGACTGGGATTTGTCACTCCGTATGACGGAGAGGTATCTCTAGGCCCACTCGGTAATACATCATCGTAATGAGCTCAATGTGACTAAGGGGTTAGTCACGAGATGATGTGTTACGGAACGAGTAAAGAGACTTGCCATAACGAGATTGAACAAGGTATCGGTATACCGACGATCGAATCTCGGGCAAGTACTATACCGATAGACAAAGGGAATTGCGTACGGGGTTGATTGAATCCTAGACATCGTGGTTCATCCGATGAGATCATCAAGGAGCATGTGGGAGCCAACATGGGTATCCAGATCCCGCTGTTGGTTATTGACCGGAGAGTCGTCTCGGTCATGTCTGCGTGTCTCCCGAACCCATACGGTCTACACACTTAAGGTTCGGTGACGCTAGGGTTGTAGAGATATTAGTATGCGGTAAACCGAAAGTTGTTCAGAGTCCCGGATGAGATCCCGGACGTCACGAGGAGTTCCGGAATGGTCCGGAGGTAAAGATTTGTATATAGGAAGTCCAGTTTCGGCCACCGGGAAAGTTTCGGGGGTCACCGGTATTGTACCGGGACCACGGGAAGGGTCCCGGGGGTCCATCGGGTGGGGCCACCTATCCCGGAGGGCCCCATGGGCTGAAGTGGGAAGGGAACCAGCCCCTGGTAGGCTGGTGCGCCCTCCATGGGCCTCCCCTGCGCCTAGGGTTGGAAACCCTAGGGGTGGGGGCGCCCCACCAAACTTGGGGGGCAAGTCCCCCCTTGACCGCCCCCCTTGAGATTGGATCTCTAGGGGCCTGCGCCCCACCTTAGGGCCCCTATATAAAGAGGGGGGAGGGAGGGCTGCGCACCCTATCCCCTGGCGCCTCCCTCTCCTCCCGTAACACCTCTCCCTCTCGCTGAGCTTGGCGAAGCCCTGCCGAGATCCCCGCTGCTTCCACCACCACGCCGTCGTGCTGCTGGATCTCCATCAACCTCTCCTCCCCCTTGCTGGATCAAGAAGGAGGAGACGTCTCTCCCAACCGTACGTGTGTTGAACGTGGAGGTGCCGTCCGTTCGACGCTCGGTCATCGGTGATTTGGATCACGACGAGTACGACTCCATCAACCCCGTTCTCTTGAACGCTTCCGCTCGCGATCTACAAGGGTATGTAGATGTGCTCCCCTCTCCCTCGTTGCTAGATGACTCCGTAGATTGATCTTGGTGATGCGTAGAAAATTTTAAAATTCTGCTACGTTCCCCAACAGTGGCATCATGAGCTAGGTCTATGCGTAGTTACTATGCACGAGTAGGACACAAGTTGTTGTGGGCGTAGATCATGTCAATTTACTTGCCGCTACTAGTCTTATCTTGAGTCGACGACATCGTGGGATGAAGCGGCCCGGACCGACCTTACATGTACGCTTACGTGAGACAGTTTCCACCGACTGACATGCACTAGTTGCATAAGGTGGCTAGCGGTGTCTGTCTCTCCCACTTTAGTCGGATCGGATTCGATGAAAAGGGTCCTTATGAAGGGTAAATAGAAATTGGCATATCACGTTGTGGTTTTGGCGTAGGTAAGAAACGTTCTTGCTAGAAACCTATAGCAGCCACGTAAAAACTTGCAACAACAATTAGAGGACGTCTAACTTATTCTTGCAGCATGTGCCGTGTGATGTGATATGGCCAAAATGATGTGATGAATGATATATATATGATGTATGAGATTGATCATGTTCTTGTAATAGGAATCACGACTTGCATCTCGATGAGTGTGACAACCGGCAGGAGCCATAGGAGTTGTCTTATTTTATTGTATGACCTGCGTGTCACTGAAAACGCCATGTAATTACTTTACTTTATTGCTAACCGTTAGCCATAGTAGTAGAAGTAATGTTTGGCGAGACGACTTCATGAAGACACGATGATGGAGATCATGGTGTCATGCCGGTGATGATGATGATCATGGAGCCCCGAAGATGAAGATCAAAAGGAGCAAAATGATATTGGCCATATCATGTCACTATTTGATTGCATGTGATGTTTATCATGTTTTACATCTTATTTGCTTAGAACGACGGTAGTAAATAAGATGATCTCTCACTAAAATTTCAAAAATTGTGTTCCCCCTAACTGTGCACCGTTGCTAAGGTTCGTTGTTTCGAAGCACCACGTGATGATCGGGTGTGATAGGCTCTAACGTTCGCATACAACGGGTGTAAGCCAGATTTACACACGCAATACACTTAGGGTTCACTTGACGAGCCTAGCATGTACAGACATGGCCTCGGAACACAGAAGACCGAAAGGTCAAACATGAGTCGTATAGAAGATACGATCAACATAAAGATGTTCACCGTTGATGACTAGTCCGTCTCACGTGATGATCGGACACGGCCTAGTCGATTCGGATCATGCATCACTTAGATGACTAGAGAGATGTCTATCTGAGTGGGAGTTCATTAAATTTGTTTAGATGAACTTAATTGTCATGAACATAGTCTAAAATCTTTACAATATGTCTTGTAGATCCAATGGCCCACGCTAATGTTGCCCTCAACTTCAACGCGTTCCTAGAGAAAACCAAGCTGAAAGACGATGGTAGTAACTATACGGATTGGGTCCGTAACTTGAGGATCATCCTCATAGCTGCCAAGAAAGCATATGTCCTTGAAGCACCGCTAGGTGATGCACCCGTTTTCCCAGCAGCTCAAGATGTTATGAACGCCTGGCAGTCACATAGTGATGATTACTCCCTGGTTCAGTGCGGCATGCTTTACAGCTTAGAATCGGGGCTCCAAAAGCGTTTTGAGCAGCACGGAGCATATGAGATGTTCCAAGAGCTGGAAATGGTTTCTCCAAGCTCATGCCCGAGTCGAGAGATATGAAGTCTCCGACAAGTTCTACAGTTGTAAGATGGAGGAATAGTTTTGTCACCGAGCATATACTCAAAATGTCTGGGTTGCACAATCGCTTGTCTCAGTTGGGAATTAATCTCCCAGATGACGCGGTCATTGACATAATCCTTCAGTCGCTCCCACCTAGCTACAAGAGCTTCGTGATGAACTTCAATATGCAAGGGATGGAGAAGTCCATTCCCGAGGTGTATTCAATGCTGAAATCAGCGGAGGTGGAGATCAAGAAAGAACATCAAGTGTTGATGGTGAATAAAACCACTAAGTTCAAGAAAGGCAAGGGTAAGAAGAACTTCAAGAAGGACGACAAAGGAGTTGCCGCGCCCGGTAAGCCAGTTGCCGGGAAGAAGCCAAAGAATGGACCCAAGCCTGAGACTGAGTGCTTATATTGCAAGGGAACGGGTTACTGGAAGCGGAACTGCCCCAAATACTTAGCAGATAAGAAGGTCGGCAACGTCAAAGGTATATGTGATATACATGTTATTGATGTGTACCTTACCAGTGCTTGTAGTAGCTCCTGGGTATTGGATACCGGTGCAGTTGCTCACATTTGTAACTCAAAGCAGGAGCTGCGGAATAAGCGGAGACTGGCGAAGGACGAGGTGACGATGCGTGTCGGGAATGGTTCCAAGGTCGATGTGATCGCCGTCGGCACGCTACCTCTGCGTCTACCTTCGGGATTAGTTTTAAACCTCAATAATTGTTATTTAGTACCAGCTTTGAGCATGAACATTGTATTTGGATCTCGTTTAATGCGAGATGGCTACTCATTTAAATCCGAGAATAATGGTTGTTCTATTTATATGATAGAAATGTTTTATGGTCATGCCCCGCTGGTCAATGGTTTATTCTTAATGAATCTCGAACGTGATGTTACACATATTCAAAGTGTGAATGCCAAAAGATGTAAGGTTGATAATGATAGTCCCACATACATGTGGCACTGCCGCCTTGGTCATATTGGTGCCAAACGTATGAAGAAGCTCCATGCGGATGGACTTTTGGAGTCTCTTGATTATGAATCATTTGACATGTGCGAACCATGCCTTTTGGGCAAGATGACCAAGACTCCGTTCTTCAGAACAATGGAGCGAGCAACCAACTTATTGGAAATCATACATACTGATGCGTGTGGTCCAATGAGTGTTGATGCTCGCGGTGGCTATTGTTATGTTGTCACCCTCATTGATGACTTAAGTAGATATGGGTATGTCTACTTGATGAAACACAAGTCTGAGACCTTTGAAAAGTTCAAGGAATTTCAGAATGAGGTTGAGAATCAATGTGACAGAAAAATAAAGTTCTTACGATCGGATCGTGGAGGAGAATATTTAAGTCACAAATTTGGCACGCACCTAAGGAACTGTGGAATTGTTTCACAATTGACGCCGCCTGGAACACCTCAGCGTAATGGTGTGTTCGAACGTCGTAATCGTACTCTGTTGGACATGGTGCAATCTATGATGTCTCTTACCGACTTACCGCTATCATTTTGGGGTTATGCTTTAGAGACTGCCGCATTCACTTTAAATAGGGCACCGTCTAAATCCGTTGAGACGACACCGTATGAACTTCGGTTTGGGAAGAAACCTAAGTTGTCGTTTCTAAAAGTTTGGGGATGCGATGCTTATGTTAAGAAACTTCAACCTGAAAAGCTCGAACCCAAATCGGAAAAATGCGTCTTCATAGGATACCCTAAGGAAACTATTGGGTACACCTTCTACCTCAGATCCGAAGGCAAGGTCTTCGTTGCCAAGAATGGATCCTTTCTGGAGAAAGAGTTTCTCTCAAAAGAAGTGAGTGGGAGGAAAGTGGAACTTGATGAGGTGATTGTCACCCCTTCCGAACCGAAAAGTAGCGCAGCGCAGGAAGATGTTTCTGTGGTGCCTGCACCGACTAGGGAGGAAGTTAATGATAATGATCATGAAGCTTCAGATCAAGTTACTGCTGAACTTCGTAGGTCCACAAGGACACGTTCCGCACCAGAGTGGTACGGCAACCCTGTCATGAAAATCATGTTGTTAGACAACGGCGAACCTTCGAACTACGAAGAAGCGATGGCAGGCCCGGATTCCAACAAATGGCTTGAAGCCATGAAATCCGAGATAGGATCCATGTATGATAACAAAGTATGGACTTTGGTGGACTTGCCCGATGATCGGCAGGCCATAGAAAACAAATAGATCTTTAAGAAGAAGACTGGTGCGGATGGTAATGTGACCATCTATAAGGCTCGGCTTGTCGCTAAAGGTTATCGACAAGTTCAAGGGATTGACTACGATGAGACTTTTTCTCCCGTAGTGATGCTGAAGTCCGTTCGAATCATGTTAGCAATTGCCGCATTATATGATTATGAGATATGGAAAATGGACGTCAAAACGGCATTCCTTACTGGCTTCCTCAGTGAAGAACTGTATATGATGCAGCCGAAAGGTTTTGTCGATCCTGAGAATGCTAACAAGGTATGCAAGCTCCAGTGCTCAATCTATGGGCTGGTGCAAGCATCTCGGAGTTGGAACATTCGCTTTGATGAGGTGATCAAAACGTTTGGGGTTTATACAGACTTGGGGAGAAGCCTGTATTTACAAGAAAGTGAGTGGGAGCTGTGTAGCATTTCTCATATTATATGTGGATGATATATTGCTGATGGGAAATGATGTAGAACTCTTGGAAAGCATAAAGGCCTACTTGAATAAGTGTTTTTCAATGAAGGACCTTGGAGAAATTGCTTACATATTAGGCATCAAGATCTATAGAGATAGATTGAGACGCCTCATTGGTCTTTCACAAAGCACATACCTTGACAAGATATTGAAGAAGTTCAATATGGATCAATCCAAGAAAGGGTTCTTGCCTGTATTACAAGGTATGAGATTGAGCACAGCTCAATGCCCGACCTCGGCAGAAGATAGAGTAAAGATGAGTGTCATCCCCTATGCCTCGGCCATAGGTTCTATTATGTATGCCATGATGTGTACCAGACCTGATGTCAACCTTGCCATAAGTTTTGTGGGGAGGTACCAAAGTGATCCCGGTATGGAACACTGGACAGTGGTTAAGAACATCCTGAAGTACCTGAAAATGACTAATGATATGTTTCTCGTTTATGGAGGTGACAAAGAGCTCGTCGTAAAGGGTTACGTCGATGCTAGCTTCGACACAGATCTGGATGACTCCAAGTCACAAACCGGATACGTGTATATTTTGAATGGTGGGGCAGTCAGCAGGTGCAGTTGCAAGCAAAGCGTCGTGGCGGCATCTACATGTGAAGCGGAGTACATAGCTGCTTCCGAAGCAGCGCAGTAAGGAGTCTGGATGAAGTAGTTCATGATGTCTACACACGCTTCTACTCTTGAAGACTATGTTGGGCCTCCAAGCGCAGAGGTTTGTAGGACAGCAGCAATTTCCCTCAAGTGGATGACCTAAGGTTTATCGAACTCAGGGAAGTAGAGGTTGAAGATGTTCTCTCTCAAGCAACCCTGCAACTAAGATACAAGAAGTCTCTTGTGTCCCCAACACACCTAATACACTTGTTAGATGTATAGGTGCACTAGTTCGGCGAAGAGATGTTAAATGGCAAGTGATATGGATGGCAAAACAAAGTAATATAAATCTGTAATAAAAAGTGCAGCAAGCAAACAAGTGGTAAACGTGAGCACAAATGGTATTGCAATGGTGGAAACAAAGCCTAGGGATCATACTTTCACTAGTGGCAACTCCCAACAACATTAACATAATCGAATCACATGTTATTTCCCGTAAAACATGCAATGGAGACGCACCCGGAGGTCATTCCTTCGTGGTCAAGAGAGGACAAGAATTATGTAGGGCTATAAAAGCACACCTCAAAGTTCGTAGTTCTCAATCTAAGGATTTCCCAATGTCACCGCGGCCATCCAAAGAGAGTTCCACAATCACCACAACATATCTAAAGGATAGTCAAAGACAAGCACCAAGAGACTCTCAATCTTCAATCAACACACAAGAGAGGAAATCACTCATGAAAATATTTTTCTAATCCATGTCCAATAGACCGCTGTCACCTTGGTCTCGGGGATTATAGTAGATAAAGACAAGTGAGTACATCAATCCAATACATAGAGGAAGGGGAAATATCATGGGATCACCCTAGATTAACATAGCCTATGATCACAACGAAGATCACATCATGGGAGAGAGAGATAACCACATAGCGACACGTACGAGCCCTCGACCCCGGAGGAAACTACTCACGCATGGTCATGGTGAGGAGGAGGTTGATGATGGTGTTGATGGAGAGGTGCAGCCCCGCGAGGAGGCGGCGGCCACGGAGGCGGCGGCGGTGAGGAGGAGACGGCGGCGGCCCTAGGGGGCGGCGGCGGCCCTTGGGGGCGGCGGCGGCCCTAGGGGCAGCGGCTCCTTGGCCCCCCTTCTTCCTTGTGGATGGTGCTGCAATGGTGATGGTCCTCCCCTCCAAGACGGCGGCTTGGGAGGAGGAAAATCCGTGGCCCTTGGTGACCTAGGTTTCCTCTCTTTATATAGACTCTCGGATTCCCGTCATCAGATTTTGGGTCATAGTAAAACGGGCTTTACTCGGCCGTCCGGACTCCGATTTGGACGAATTTTATATCCAGAAGCATTGCCTCGAAATTCCCCACAACTTTCGCAACTAAACTTTTTCAGTTTGACGTCGTCTTCGGGCCGGAACATGACCATCTTTAAAAAACGTTCTCAGACAGATTTCAGGAAAGTCAGAGTCCTACTCCAATACGACTCGTTTTGCGTTTTTGTCAATTTCCAAGTAATTCCTACACAATAAAGTGTAAAACAAGAACATTGTGCACTTTTGCAACCATTAGTAGGTTAGTCCAAATATGATCAAAAGTGTATGGAAGTGCATAAATATCATAGCAATATCACACAAAAAAGGCATGAAGCAAGCAGAAATTATAGATACGTTTTGGACGTATCAACATCCCCAAGCTTAATTCCTTCTTGTCCTCGAGTAGGTAAATGATAACAAGCATAATTTCTGTGGTGACATGCTATTAACCATATAAGGACTTTTCATAGTCACATGACAAGTGCTTACTGAGACAATGAGTCTATAGTAATTAAGTTGCCTCATGAGAGTATCACAAAGAACTGAAAGTTTTACAATATGCTACTGAAACACTCAATAGATTTGTAATGAGCATGGTGTGCAAATATGACAAAGTGACATCTCGCTTGCCCCCTTTAGTGAAGCAAAACATAAATGCAGGGGCACCTCCAAGGTTTAAGTGACGACTAGATACAATGATTTCAGAATAAACGATATCATAATCATGCAAAAGACAATGGTACTTTGGGACAATGCATATTACACTCAGAATGACAATCATGCTCTCAATAGTTGGTGCTTTAAAGAAGGTGAAGACTCTCGAACCGTGGCTTTTGTTGGCAAGGTTGAAAACCCGTGGTCGGAAACAAAAACTAAACATGTACCAAGCTCTTGGTTTTAAAAACAGAGGTAATAATTTTTTTTTTGAATATGCATGTTTTGTCAACGAATGCTAGCAGATAACTCAATCACTTCTTGAGCTGGACAAGTTTCGAGGAACGGCTCCCGAATGAGGACGATCACATCCTCTTAATCTCCTTTGTTTATCACTGCCAAAGTTTTCTGATTTCTCATGAACAAAGCGTGAAGGAGGGTTTGTTTGTTGTATATATATTTTTAATGAGCCGGGCGCACTCTATGCCAGTTCCTTCTCGTATTATGGGTTTGCACATTAGACATGCAATCCCGGGGTGAAGCTTGTCCAACTTAAAAAGATCATGAATTAACTACTACTTCCTCATGAGCTAAAACAGAGGCACAAAAGAGAAACACTTTTTTGAATAATTTCGAGATGGTACATGAAAGTCTTCATTAGGAATGGCAGGTAAATACCATGTATAGGAAGGTATGGTGGACTCATATGGCATAACTGGTTTAAAGGATTTTGGATGCACAAGCAGTCAGTCCGCTTAGTACATGCAAAGGTTAGCAAAAGACTGGGAGCGACCAACTAAAAGAGCAATGACGGTCATAATCATGCAGAGCGACAAAGCAACATTGAATCGGGCATGGAAGTTATATCGCTACTTAGAAATTAAAGATCATCAAGGCTTGATAGACTTTCTTTACAGTCTTAAATATGCGTGAGCATACGCCAAGTCAATCAAAATAAATTCCTGGAGGAAGATATCACTAAACCATACCACATCATAGGCAAACAAATCATGTTGGTACTCCAATAACACATTGAGAACCCCCCAGCTATTTGAGACTAACCATAAGAAAACATGAACTACTAAGCACCATTATGCACGTAGTGTTTTTATCATAGACATATCAACCAGTGCAACAAAAGCAAACTCTCTTAACAAGATAAGCATTATAACTAAAGAGAGTTCCAGCGACCAACTAAACAAAAGCTCTTTAAAAAGTAAAGCATGAAAACTAAGAGCTGAACATGATAGTAGCTATTGAAAGACAAAGAACACACATAGCAAAGATAGACATGAAAATTCTATGTTATGTTCTAAGTTGAAGTGGAGCGTGTTTCTCTCCCACACAAAGAAAGCTGAGTTTCAACTCGTTATGAACAGCAAGCAAAGCTAAAGAAAACTAAAAAGGAAACTAAAAGCAAGACGCTGCAAGCATAGCACATGACACATGAAGTGATAAAAATATAGTGGAACGAAAGACAAACTGATAATGTTGATGGAGAAGGGGATGCACGGGGGAATCCCCAAGCTTAGACGCTTGAGTCTTCTTGAATATTTCTTGGGGGTGCATGGGTGCATCCCCAAGCTTGAGCGTTTGACACTCCTGAATCTTTTTATCATCTTCCCTCGCACACTTGAAAACTCCCTTCATACATAACTCATCATAATCTGATTAGCGAGGTTAGTACCCTTAATAAAATAATTGTTCCTTGCTGGAAATAAGGATATTCTTGAAGGTCTACTGTTTCTTAAGATTGCCAAAAGGTTTTTGCAAAGAAAAAACAAGCTCAAGGTTTGCAAAACGAAGGAAAGGCAAAACAAGACAGAATCTGTGAAAAACAGACCAGCAGGTAGTAAATGATTTTTTCGGGGCACTTCTGCAACTCAAATCAAAAAACTCAGAACAGACGCCCGAAAGCCAATTGTATAGAGCACGCTTTCGAAAAAATTCAGACCAAAAATATGATCTGGTGATTTTATACGATTTGTTTCTGTCCAAGGACAGAATCTGTTTCCTGGACAGCACGTCACAACTTTTGAACTTTCTTGCGATCAGAGGCTAAACTTGGCACAAAGCTAAAAAATAAAGATACAATGATGTTGCTACATTAGTAACAAACATCAAGACCACTAAAAACTGAAAGCAAAGATAACAAGGGTTGTCTCCCTAGAGCTCTTTCTTTATAGCCATAAAGATAGGCTTAAGACTTTAATGATGCTCTCGTAGGAATAAGAGCTGAAGAACAAAAGAGAGCATCAAGAAGCAAATACCAAACACATTTAAGCCTAACATGCTTCCTATGCATAGGAATATTGCAATAGAATAATTCATTGAAGCACAAAGCAATAAGCATAGGAAGACAAAACAAGTGCAGCTTCAAAACTTTCAACATAAAGAGAGGGAACTTGATATTATTGAAATATCTATAAGCATATGTTCCCTTCTCATAATAATTTTGAGTGGGATCACGAATAAACTCAACAATATAAGCATCACATAAAGCATTGTTACCATGATCCACATGCAAAAATGTACTCTTACTCTCCTCATAAGCATCTTTGGGGAGCCCATGGTTAGGACTTTTTAGCATTAACGTTTTCAGTCTCCCCCAAGATTGAGCAATGCTTTCTCCGTCACGAGACCTAAAGTTATAGATATAGTTCCTGTCTCGATGAATTTCATGAAGAGGATAAAACTTAGTATAAAAGAGAGACATAAGCTCTTGCCAGTCAAGCAAGTGCGGGTTATCGAGAAGCTTATACCAATCTGAAGCTTTATCTATAAGTGATACGGCGAACAATTTCCTCATGACAAACTCCCTTGATACACCTGCAAGCTTAAATAATGAACATAGTTGTGACAGATATAGCAAGTGTTCACCGAGATGTCTGTTTCCTGCATAATGATTAGCCAAAATATAATCGATAATACCAACCGGTATTTTATAGGGCACAATTTCAGTAGGAGGAGGAGCAACCACCACAGGTGTGGGGCGTTTTCCCACAAGCAACAAACTAAGAATGCGGTTTTCCATAAACATAACTAGTGAAATAAAAACAAGAAACAAAAAGATTTAATTGCAAGATCTAAAGATATACCTTCAAGCACTCATTTCCCCGGCAACGGCGCCAGAAATAGCTTGATGTCTACACACGCTTCTACTCTTGTAGACTATGTTGGGCCTCCAAGCGCAGAGGTTTGTAGGACAGCAGCAATTTCCCTCAAGTGGATGACCTAAGGTTTATCGAACTCAGGGAAGTAGAGGTTGAAGATGGTCTCTCTCAAGCAACCCTGCAACTAAGATACAAGAAGTCTCTTGTGTCCCCAACACACCCAATACACTTGTTAGATGTATAGGTGCACTAGTTCGGCGAAGAGATGTTAAATGGCAAGTGATATGGATGGCAAAACAAAGTAATATAAATCTGTAATAAAAAGTGCAGCAAGCAAACAAGTGGTAAACATGAGCACAAATGGTATTGCAATGGTGGAAACAAGGCCTAGGGATCATACTTTCACTAGTGGCAACTCCCAACAACATTAACATAATCGAATCACATGATATTTCCCATAAAACATGCAATGGAGACGCACCCGGAGGTCATTCCTTCATGGTCAAGAGAGGACGAGAATTATGTAGGGCTACAAAAGCACACCTCAAAGTTCGTAGTTCTCAATCTAAGGATTTCCCAATGTCACCGCGGCCATCCAAAGAGAGTCCCACAATCACCACAACATATCTAAAGGATAGTCAAAGACAAGCACCAAGAGACTCTCAATCTCCAATCAACACACAAGAGAGGAAATCACTCATGAAAATATTTTTCTAATCCATGTCCAATAGACCGCTGTCACCTTGGTCTCGGGGATTATAGTAGATAAAGACAAGTGAGTACATCAATCCAATACATAGAGGAAGGGGAAATATCATGGGATCACCCTAGATTAACATAGCTTATGATCACAACGAAGATCACATCATGGGAGAGAGAGATAACCACATAGCTACACGTACGAGCCCTCGGCCCCGGAGGAAACTACTCACGCATGGTCATGGTGAGGAGGAGGTTGATGATGGTGTTGATGGAGAGGTGCAGCCCCGCGAGGAGGCGGCGGCCACGGAGGCGGCGGCGACGAGGAGGAGACGGCGGCGGCCCTAGGAGGCGACGGCGGCCCTTGGGGGCGGCGGCGGCCCTAGGGGCAGCGGCTCCTTGGCCCCCCTTCTTCCTTGTGGAAGGTGCTGCAATGGTGCTGGTCCTCCCCTCCAAGACGGCGGCTTGGGAGGAGGAAAATTCGTGGCCCTTGGTGACCTAGGTTTCCTCTCTTTATATAGACTCTCGGATTCCCGTCATCAGATTCTGGGCCTCAGTAAAACGGGCTTTACTCGGCCGTCCGGACACCGATTTGGACGAATTTTATATCCAGAAGCATTGCCTCGAAATTCCCCACAACTTTCGCAACTACACTTTGTCAGTTTGACGTCGTCTTCGGGCCGGAACGTGACCATCTTTAGAAAACGTTCTCAGACAGATTTCAGGAAAGTCAGAGTCCTACTCCAATACGACTCCTTTTGCGTTTTTGTCAATTTCCAAGTAATTCCTACACAATAAAGTGTAAAATAAGAACATTGTGCACTTTTGCAACCATTAGTAGGTTAGTCCAAATATGATCAAAAGTGTATGGAAGTGCATAAATATCATAGCAATATCACACAAAAAAGGCATGGAGCAAGCAGAAATTATAGATACGTTTTGGACGTATCAGTTCATCACCGACCTAGGAGTTATTCCAAGCGCGTCGGGCCCGACGACTCTCTTCTGTGACAACACTGGAGCTATTGCCATTGCCAAGGAGCCCAGGTTTCACAAGAAGACCAAGCACATCAAGCGATGTTTCAACTCCATCCGGAATTATATTCAAGATGGAGACATAGATATTTGTAAAGTGCATACGGATCTGAATGTCGCAGATCCGTTGACTAAACCTCTTCCACGAGCAAAACATGATCAACACCAGAACTCTATGGGTGTTCGATTCATCACAATGTAACTAGATTATTGACTCTAGTGCAAGTGGGAGACTGTTGGAAATATGACCTAGAGGCAATAATAAAATAGTTATTATTATATTTCCTTGTTCATGATAATTGTCTATTGTTCATGCTTTAATTGTATTATCCAGAAACAGTGATACATGTGTGAATACATAGACCACAACATGTCCCTAGTAAGCCTCTAGTTGACTAGCTCGTTGATCAACAGATGGTTACGGTTTCCTGACCATGGACATTGGATGTCATTGATAATAGGGTCACATCATTAGGAGAATGATGTGATGGACAAGACCCAATCCTAAGCCTAGCACAAGATCGTGTAGTTCTTATGCTAAAGCTTTTCCAATGTCATGTATCCTTTTCCTAGACCATGAGGTTGTGCAACTCCCAGATACCGTAGGAATACTTTAGGTGTGCCAAACGTCACAACGTAACTGGGTGGCTATAAAGGTACACTACGGGTATCTCCGAAAGCATCTGTTGGGTTGGCACGAACTAAGACTGGGATTTGTCACTCTGTATGACGAAGAGGTATCTCTGGGCCCACTCGGTAATACATCATCGTAATGAGCTCAATGTGACTAAGGGGTTAGTCACGGGATGATGTGTTACGGAACGAGTAAAGAGACTTGCCATAACGAGATTGAACAAGGTATCGGTATACCGACGATCGAATCTCGGGCAAGTACTATACCGATAGACAAAGGTTATTGCGTACGGGTTTGATTGAATCCTCGACATCGTGCTTCATCCGATGAGATCATCGAGGAGCATGTGGGAGCCAACATGGGTATCCAGATCCCGCTGTTGGTTATTGGCCGGAGAGTCGTCTCGGTCATATCTGCGTGTCTCCCGAACCCATAGGGTCTACACACTTAAGGTTCGGTGACGCTAGGGTTGTAGAGATATTAGTATGCGGTAACCCAAAAGTTTTTCGGAGTCCCGGATGACATCTCGGACATCATGAGGAGTTCTGGAATGGTTCGGAGGTAAAGATTTGTATATAGGAAGTCCAGTTTCGGCCATCGAGAAAGTTTCGGGGGTCACCGGTATTGTACCGGGACCACCGGAAGGGTCCCGAGGGTCCACCGGGTGGGGACACCTATCCCGGAGGGCCCCATGGGTTGAAGTGGGAAGGGAACCAGCCCCTGGTGGGCTGGTGCGCCCCCCATGGGCCTTCCCCTGCGCCTAGGGTTGGAAACCCTAGAGGTGGGGGGCGCCCCACCAAACTTGGGGGGCAAGTCCCCCCTTGGCGGCCGCCCCCCCTTGAGATGGGATCTCTAGGGGCCGACGCCCCCCCCTTAGGGCCCCTATATAAAGAGGGGGGAGGGAGGGCTGCACACCCTAGCCCCTGGCGCCTCCCTCTCCCCCCATAACACCTCTCCCTCTCGCTGAGCTTGGCGAAGCCCTGCCGAGATCCCCGCTGCTTCCACCACCACGCCGTCGTGCTGCTGGATCTCCATAAACCTCTCCTCCCCCTTGCTGGATCAAGAAGGAGGAGACGTCTCTCCCAACCGTACGTGTGTTGAACACGGAGGTGCCGTCCGTTCGGCGCTCGGTCATCGGTGATTTGGATCACGACGAGTACACCTCCATCAACCCCGTTCTCTTGAATGCTTCCGCTTGCGATCTACAAGGGTATGTGGATGCACTCCCTTCTCCCTCGTTGCTAGATGACTCCATAGACTGATCTTGGTGATGCATAGAAAATTTTAAAATTCCGCTACGTTCCCCAACAGCTATTGCTACTACTCCACGCTCTTCTCTCTTTGACTCACCAAATGAGAACATCACCGCCAAGTGCCTCATGGCTAAGGCCACCAACAAGGTAACTCCCAACATCAACACTACCATCACCTCGAATCCCTCATTGGCAGATTGTATTGATGAGAGTGAGGGGGCAGAGGAGAAAGAGAATGAGTTTGAGTTGTTTATGAGCAAACTCAAGGGCAAACCCAAGAAGCACTTCGTTGCTCTCTTGGAACAACTTGGTGAGGCCAATGACATGATCGAGGCTCATGAGGAGACCATTTAGAAAATGGAAGGTCATAGTCGAGACTATGCCAATGAGATATCGGATCTCTCTAATGCTCTAGAGGAAGAGCGCAATCTTTGTTTGGCTCTTGAGGATTCACACAACGATGATCATGCTAAATTAAGGAAAGATCTTGATCATGCTTTAGTTGTCTCTCGTGTGATTAATTCCGAGAAGGCAAAGCTTGTGGTTGACCATGCTAGACTCAAGGAGGAGCTCGGTACGCTTGACAAGGCTCACAAGGCCTTGAAAGGTGTACATGCTTCTCCCAAGGAGTCTCATGATCAACTTCAAGTTTTGCTAACCAAGGAGAAAGCTATCTTTCCTCGCATGGTGTTGATTGATAATGCAAATGTTACTAACCCATGTTGCGAGCATGTGCATCTTGTTGAAGAGAATGCCAAGTTGAAGAAGCAGCTTGAGAAAGGCCCTGTGTCATGTATACAAGGCGAGAAGAACCTCAACGATCTTTTGAGCAATCAAAAGGAAGTTGTGGCAAAGGAAGGAATTGGGTTTGCTCCCAAGCCCAAGAAGAAGAAGAACGACAAGACCAAGCAACCTCCTCCTCTCAAACAAACCTTTGTGAAAGAGGGAGAGGGTGCTTCTAAGAAGAAGAACAATGTGAAAAGTGGTGGAGTCAAGAAAAAACCCACCATGCCATCAAACATAGCCGGTGACTTTAATCCTTCATATGTTTTATGTCGTGCTTGTGATGGTCATGTCTTTGCTAAATTTGTTGGTTATTCTTATGAGTACATTGAATGGTCTATTTGGGTTCCTAAGACCCTTGTCACTAACCTCAAAGGACCCATTACCAAATGGGTACCTAAATCCAAGCATTGATCTCATGTAGGAGTTTGCTTCCGGTGGGGGATCATGGTTGCTCGATAGTGGAGCCACAAATCATATGACCGGAAGCAAAGACTTGGTGGTGGACGTGCATCAAGGTTCATCCATGGCCACCAACGTCGAATGGGGTGATGCTTCATCTTCTAAGGTATTGGGGCCTGGCAAGGTTGTTGTCTCTCATGATCTCACGATCGAGAAAGTCATGCTTGTTGAGTCCCTTTCATACAACTTACTTTCTGTTCGTCAACTTGCACTCATGGGCTTTGCCACATTCTTTGATATTGATACCGTGGCCCTCTTGTGGAGCAAGACTCTTAAAGCAGCCTATGTTGGACATGTCGAGAATGGTCTCTATGTGGTTAACTTCTCGGAGCAACCCACTAAGACCGCGACATGCCTAATGGCTAAGGTTGATGTGGGATGGCTTTGGCATCGCCGTTTAGCCCATGTCAATATGAGATCTTTGCAAAGTCTTCTCAAGGGGGACCATGTCCGTGGACTAACAAATGTTGGCTTTGCCAAAGATCGTGCTTGCAGTGCTTGTATTGAAGGAAAGTTACATGAGACGGCTCACCCTCCCACGACTATCATCTACTCAAAAAGACCGTTAGAGATCCTTCACATGGATCTCTTTGGGCCTCCATCCTTTGATAGTCTTGGGGGCAGAAAGTATTGCTTGGTGATTGTAGATGATTATTCAAGATACACATGGGTATATTTCTTCAAGAAGAAGAGTGAGACCCAACAAACCGTCATCAACTTTGCAAATGAAGCTCAACGTCAACATGATGCAAAGATCTTGATGATCCGAAGTGACAACGGCACCGAGTTCAATAACTACACCTTGGATGAGTTTCTTAGTAATGAGGGGATCAAACATCAATATGCCGCACCTTATACCCCTCAACAAAATGGTGTAGCGGAGAGAAAGAACCGGACATTGATGGACGCGGCAAGGACCATGATGGCAGAATTCAATTCTCCATACAACTTTTGGGCGGAAGCCATCAACACCGCGTGTCATGCATCCAATCGGCTCTATCTCCGCAAAGGCTTGAACAAGACTCCGTATGAGATTATTACCGGTAACAAGCCCAATCTTAAGTACTTCCGGGTGTTCGGGTGTAAGTGTTTCATCCTCAAGACAGGTGCTCGTTTGTCTGAATTTGAGTCTAGAGCTCATGAGGGCATATTTGTTGGTTATGCTACAAACTCTCATGCTTACCGTGTCCTCAATAAGTCCAATGGACTCATTGAGGAGACGTGTAACGTAGAGTTTGATGAGAATAACGGCTCCCAAGTGGAGCAAAGTGGTACTTGTGATGTAGGTGATGAAATTCCTCCTCAAGCCATAAGAAGAATGGGTGTTGGTTATATCCTACCCATTGAGGAACCCCTTGTGGCCGAAGGAGAAGGACAATGTTCCACTCAAGTGGAACCATCATCAACCCAAGACCCACACGCTTCCGAAGAACAAAGTGAAGGCCCTCAACCAGACGAACAAGGCCAAGTGCAAGATCAATCACAAGATGGTGGTGAGCCACCAAATGATGCACAAGGCCAAGTTCTCCCCTCTGAGCAAGATCAAAATCAAGAGGACGTCGCTCAAGATGATCAACTAAGTGCTCCTCAATTATCACTTGAAGAGCAATTGGAGCGTCGTGCTGCAAAAATTGCCTACAGGCTTGCCTCTAGAGAACATCACATGGAGAATATTCTTGGAAGCATCACAAAGGAGGTAAGCACTCATAGACAATTAGCAAACTATTGTGCTCATCAAGCTTTTGTCTCTTGTGTTGAACCTCAAAAGGTCTATGAGGCGCTCGAAGACCCTGATTGGCTCAATGCCATGCATGAAGAACTCCACAACTTCGAGCGCAACAAAGTGTGGCGTCTGGTGCTGAGGCCAAAGGAGAACCATAATGTCATTGGAACCAAGTGGATCTTTAAGAACAAGCAGGATGCTCATGACATTGTCATTCGCAACAAGGCGCGTTTGGTGGCTCAAGGCTACTCCTAGGTCGAGGGTATCGACTACAGTGAAACCTTTGCCCCTGTTGCTCGCCTTGAATCTATCCGTTTGTTGCTTGCCTATGCTTCTCATCATAACTTTAAGTTGCAACAAATGGATGTGAAAAGTGCTTTTCTTAATGGTCCTATTAATGAGTTGGTATATGTCAAACAACCCTCGGGGTTTGAGGATCCGAAGTTCCCCAATCACGTGTATCAACTCAATAAGGCACTCTATGGCCTTAAACAAGCCCCACGTGCATGGTATGAGCATCTTACCGAGTTGTTGCAAGATCGTGGGTTTGAAATTGGGAAAATCGACCCCACTCTTATTAATAAGAAGGTCAAAGGGGAGTTGTTTGTCTGCCAACTATATGTTGATGATATTATATTTGGTTCACCTAACAAAGCTTTCAATGATGAGTTTGCCGCACTCATGACCACGCATTTTGAGATGTCCATGATGGGAGAGTTGAAGTACTTCCTTGGGTTTGAGATTAAGCAAAGAAGAGAAGGAATCTTCATCAAACAAGCCAAGTACACTCAAGACATGCTCAAGAGGTTTAATCTAAGTGATGTCAAGCCGGCTACTACCCCAATGCCAACCAAGTGCGAACTTGACATTGATCCCAATGGTAAAGCGGTGGATCAAAAGGTATATCGTTCTATGATTGGTTCCTTGCTTTACCTTTGTGCATCTAGACCGGATATTATGTTGAGTGTGGGAATCTGTGCACGGTTTCAAGCCTCACCTAAGGAAAGTCACTTTGTGGCAGTCAAGCGAATCTTTCGATATTTGGCTCATACCACAAACTTTGGCTTATGGTACCCAAGAGGAGCAAACTTCAACCTTGTAGGTTTCTCTGATTCGGATTGGGCGGGAGACAAAGTGGATAGGAAGTCCACTTCTGGAGGGTGCCAATTCCTTGGTTGCTCTTCCAAGAAGCAAAGTTGTGTGTCTCTCTCGTCCACCGAAGCGGAGTATGTGGCAGCTGGCAGTTGTTGTGCTCAACTTCTATGGATGAGGCAAACTTTAAATGATTACAGTGTCACTTGTGACAAAGTGCCTCTATGGTGTGACAAAAAAGTGCCATCAAGATTTCTCTCAACCCGGTGCAACACTTCAAGACGAAGAATATTGAGATTCGGTATCACTTCATCCGGGATCATATTCGGCGAGGAGAAATAGAGCTTCACAATGTCAACACTCATGATAACCTTGCAGATATCTTCACGAAGCCATTGGATGAAGCAAGATTTCGCGAGTTAAGGCATGAGCTAAATATCATAGATTTGAGCAATGTGGCTTGAAACCTTGCACACACTCCTCCCACTCATCATGATTATCTTGCCTAGATGTAGGCATGGACATAGGGGGAGCATTGTTCTCTCAATGAACTCTCTCTCCCCTCATTATGCACAAATTTATCATATGTTTCACATTCAACTTTTGTTGGTATTAATGTGCTTCAAAGATGAGTAGTGGTCATGGGCTCAAGGTTAAAATCTTCGCGGTGCCATACCACTTCACTCAAACATAGGTGGCCTCGGCCACCGCCATCTCTCTCTCTCAAGAGATGTGTGTCTCTTATCTTGGTTTTTGGTCATTTTGAGAGTTGTTGTTTCCTTCGTTCTCTTGTGGTTCTCCTCTCTTTATGGTATTTTTCCTCGCTGGGAGACTCTTGGGAGCAAATTTTCAGTTTTGGAGATCTCTTCCCAAGTTGGGTGGTACTACCGCTCGATAGCCCGGTACTACCGCTTACTCACATAAGCGGCACTACCATCCTATCGAAGCGGTACTACCGCGGAAGCACGAGTCTGGGGGTTAAGTGGGGGGTCGGGAAGTTTTTCTTCTTCCCACACCCATTCTCCCCATCTCTTCTCTTTCTCTCCAACGAAGCACCAGCGACAAGGTCGCCGGTGGGGAGATTTCTCTGGGCGGTGCCTCACCTTTTCCTTCGGTGGGATCAATCCCCACCCCTTCCTCAAGCCATGGATGCCGGTATTGCCCCTCGTTTCTCTCTTGCTGCCTCTATTTTTCAGATCTAGGTTCTTAGGGGCCATGGGCATGCATTCCTCGATTTTTGGCCAAATCAAGGCTTGAGTAGGATGGTGAACTCCGTTTTACTGCTAGGATTGAACTTTGATAGGGCTATTTTTGTTCTTTGCCTCTTCGGTAGTACCGGATCTGCCATCGTGCGAAGGAACTGTTGTTCCTGCGCTCGGAGTGGTACTACCGCCTCTCATATACGGTACTACCGCTGAGAGCGGTACTACCCTTCCCATATGCGGTACTACCGCTTACCACAGTACTACCGCTTCCCTTATGCGGTAGTACCGCGGAGAGGCCATCCTCCAACATATCCCTACCAAAGTTTGATTCTATTTTTTTTTGCTCTTTGTCTTGTGTCTTATGCTTGTCCGTTCTTTGTGTTTCTTGTGTGTGTGTGTGTGTGTGTGTGTGTTTGTCTTGAGGAGATGACCCATCGGAACACCTTGCTTGTCGCATCAACCCCGGGCGTGCCAGTTCAAAGCGCTATCGCACCTCTGAGGCAGCAGGCGGGTCTGCCAGTGGCTCTGTAGGGGCTCCGTCGTCCAGTGCTCCTCCCTCCCAGTCTCAACAGCCGGCCAAGAGCACTGCCAAGAAGCCAGCTAAGAAGGCCAAGACTGTCACGGAGATGTCAAACAAGGAGTTTTGGGAGAGGCGTCGGCGCAACCCCTATGAGTTTGCACAAGAGCCCACCCTTGTCAACCGGCCGTTCTGGAACAGGTTTCAATATGCTACTTACTCCGATGTGATCAAGGCCAAGAAGAATCTCTATGTTGATGTGCGCTCAATCGATGTTGCTTATTTGGAGAAGGACATAGAGTATTTTGGCGAAGCTCTAGAAATGTGCAACCAGCTGAACATTGTCAACAATCATATCTTTCAACAAGGACTTTGATGCTGATCTGGTGGCTCAGTTCTATGCCACCGTTCACCTTGGCACGGATGCAGAAAGGACCTTGACGTGGATGACCAATGGAAGGCGTCTGGTTGTTAAGTGGAAAGCGTTCATGGAACTTCTTGGTGTTCAAGATCTTGGTCTGGAGAGCTTAGTCGGTTTTCGACCTCATCAGGATGCTACCTCCACGCACAAGCAGAATCTATGGCCATACTGCACTAAGAAGGTCAATCTAGAGACCCTGAAGGAGACATATGTGCTGCCTGTGTATCTGGACATCCTTCATCGCATCTTCAGGGAGACTCTTTTCCCTCGCATTGGGAACCACGATATGGTCCACTCTTACCTTGTGGATATGCTTCTTTTCTGCCAGCGCCAAAAGGAACATAACACTAGAGAATCTTTGGATATATCTCATGTCATGTGGTCTGAACTTTTCTCTGCCATCTCAGAGCGTAAGTGTCTTGTCAGGGATATTACTAGCACGTATAAACTGGCCAGGAGGGTCCGGTTTACGCTGGTAAGGTTATATTATCAGAAGCCCAGTAGAGCATGTAACAGGAGATTATAACCCGTAGAGGTTTAGGGCCCATGTATAAGGCCCATGGTCTGTAAACCGTCGTACCATGTAACTTGGGATGTAAGATAGAAAGAGTAGAGACCGAGACAGACACGTTTATGAGCCGGCCTCGGGACTCTGTAAACCGGACCGGGCGTCGCCTCCTATATAAAGGGACGACCCGGCGACGGTTCAAGACAAGAAACAACAGCTCGAGACACAGGCAAAGCAGACTCGCTCCCTGGTCATCGAAGCCCAAGAAATACCACACCAAACTAGATGTAGGCTTTTACCTTCATCGAAGGGGCCGAACTAGTATAAACTCCCTGTGTCCTTCGTCTGCTTTAACCCCTTTACGCTAACCCGAGCGATGGCCTCACGACTAAGTCCAGTAAACCAGACATCTGCCGTGCTAAATCCACGACAGTTGGCGCCCACCGTGGGGCTATCGCACGATGGTTTCTAGTTCTTGAAAGGCAGCTTTGAAGGGCTCAAGGGTTACGCAGTGGGCCGGATGACCAAGAGTCGTCGCGGCCGGATCTACATCGACGATGCGAGCTGGGGCCCCGAGGCCGATTCAATCGAATACGGGTACCGGGTCCCCTTCGGCGGCATCCACGTCTTCATCGGCAAGATCGGCGAATCGGGTCCTGAGTCGGACATCTTCCCCAACGTCGTCGAGCCAGCTCAGCGTGCGAGATCAGCCCGGATTCAGCCCGTCGTGAAGCGTGTCTTCGTCGGAGCAGTGCATGGAGTACAATCTGAGGACGGATCAGATTCTGGTGGCGATATAGTTGTCAATTTTGACGATGAATCTTCATCTGGAGAGACCGAATCTTTGTATCTATTGCAGGACGACCAGTCTGAGGGTGTGTCCGATGGCGATAGTATTCCGGACCCCTTTGATCCGCCAAACAGGGTTGTTGTTTTCATGGCCGGATCACAACCTATGCAGCAGCCCTCAACGACTGGGGCGTTAACCTCAGAAGCAGCGGGAGCCAGAGTTGGAGACCTTCCCCCGTCGCCTTCTGACGTCCTATCCACCCTAGTTGACACTTTGACAGCACTCGCAACAACAGAGGTAGCCCAGGCCGACAAGGAGCAGTATGATGCAGAGATCGCTCAGGTGAGGAACCGGATTGAGCGGGCTAAGTTGGATCTGGATGCAGAGAAAGCCAGGATGGCTACAAGACAGGCAGAGCTAGATTCCCAAGCTTTCCGGCTCAGGCTAGATCAGAACGCTTCGCAGGAAGTAATGAACAGAAGACAACGATCTCGTTTGCCGCCGGTTTATGAGGCAAGGAATCTCTTCAGTACACCAGGAGCAGGAACCAGTAACTATGCAGAGGTAAACCGGGGAGGAGCCATGGGAGCTGGCGCGTCGGTTCAGCCACCAGCTGCAGAGACAAACCGCCAAGTTGTGCCAGCACAGCACATGCCCACCCCTCCCGGCCACTATTCTAACCCGTTGGACAACATTGTCGCCGCCGCTTCACGGCTGGCCGCCCTTCCCATTGAGGGGACGTCCCCCATAGCAATGGAGGCGCGATGGGCCAAGGAGCTACTGGACACGGCGCTAACTCAGCAGCAAGCTTATTCCTATAGCCGGGAGAGGATTCATTCAACCCCCCGCCCAAGCCGGAGTTATACGAGGCATCTGGATGAATCAGCCGTATCCAGTAGCGCACGGAGGCGACATCGGCAGAGGCAGGATAATCCGGCAGGAGCAGGAGAACATGCACAAGAGGCGGCGGATCAGGCCATGCATACGACTTATAACGACGCCCGTTAGGCAACACCGGTTCACAACACCACCACAGTCGAGACAGGGATCATGTCCAGTTCCTTGGGGGTGCAGTGTCTCATCCCCGCTTTACGAAACGTGAAGTTACCCAAGGACTTCAAAGGTCCACGTAAGGTACCCAACTACACGGCGGATCTGGCTCCGGAGGCATGGGTTGAAAGTTATGAGATGGCTATGGAGATGCTTGATGTGGACGAAGCTGCATGCACCAAATACTTCACAATGATGCTTGAGGGCACGGCCCGGACATGGCTAAAGGGTTTACCATCTAACTCCATCGGATCATGGGGGGAGTTGCGTCGCCGGTTTATCAATAATTTCAAAGACACGTGCAAGCAACCGATGTCCGTGGTTGACTTAGCAGCCTGTGTTCAAGGAGAACAAGAGACCACCAGCAGTTGGGTGCGGCGAGTGTCAGAAATTTTGTACTCCTCCAATAGCATCAATCCAAGCACGGCTATAGTAACCTTGGAAGGCAATTGCCAGTTTGAGCCTTTGAGGCAGAAGCTGGGACGGCTCAAACGTGATTGCAATGACATGGGAACGCTCATGGGCGCTTTGGTAAAGTATGGGGACTCTGATAACACTAAGTACCCAGATACAGACGGAGATTAGTCCAAGAAGGCAAGCAAAAACGGTAAACCGGCACAACCCAATCCGGCGGGCACAGGTTACAATGGCAAGCGTAAAGCGGAGTGCGGCTCGGATTTTGTGGCCAATACCAACGTTCAAGACAACGGGCAGCGCCGCAAGGGTAGACCGCCCCCACGCAATGGGAGGCCACCCATTAATCTAGATCGCCAGTTGAACGTGCCTTGCCCAAAGCACGGTACAGAAGAAAACCCGGCTACACATCTCTGGAAAGACTGTTTTATCATGCAAGAGCTTATGAAACAGGCCAAGTATAACCACGGGCCCCCCCGGTGGGTCAGGTCCCAGTTTCCAGGGTCTGGGTTACCAGGGTGGTGGATCCGGATCAGGATACCACGGCGGTAACAATAACCACAATGGTAACAATCAGCATCAACATAATCCATAACATGGTCAGGGTGGATACAATAACCAAGGCAATCAACAACGTCAGCAGCAGCAGCAATCCGGATATCAGAATAATTCGAAGGAGCTAAGCAGTGGGCAATATCATGTTTTCACCACAAGTTTGTGCAAAAGGGATCAAAAGGTCCTGAAGAGAGCAGTACATTCTGTTGAACCGGTGATACCATGTTTTCTACGTTGGTCTGAGCAACCCATTGTATGGAGCAAAGAGGATCACCCGCCATGGGTTGATAATCCGGGTCAGTTGGCCTTGGTGGTGGCACCACAGGTGGGTGGTTATAAGTTCACAAAGGTGCTTATGGATGGAGGCAGCAGCATTAATATCCTATACTATGAGACTTTTCGACGTATGGGGTTGACAGACAAGAAGCTCCGACAATCTAACACGATGTTCCATGGGGTGGTGCCCGGTAAATCGGCTTACCTAGTGGGAAAAATCGATCTGGAAGTTACCTTTGGGGATGAGCAGGACTCTAGATCGGAGACGATGACCTTTGAGGTTGTAAAGATCAGGAGCCCATATCATGCTCTGTTTGGGAGACCGGTTTACGCCAAGTTCATGGCTAGACCGTGTTATGTTTATCTACAGCTCAAGATGCTGGGTCACAAGGGAACCATCACGGTTCGCGGGAGCCGTAAGATCACGTCGGAATGCGAGGAAGGAGACGCGGCATATGCTGAGGCGGTTTGTGCTACGGAGGAGCTAAAGTTTTATAAAGACAATGTTGATCCGACAGATATGTCCCCGTTGAATAAGCCAACTACAGAGCATGATCCGGCGTTGAAGTTTAAATCAGCAGAGGAAACCAAGCAGGTTGACTTTGTTCCGGGCGATTCATCCAAGCAGTTCACTATCAGCGCTAACCTAGACCCCAAATAGGAAAGCGCGCTCATCGAGTTCATCTGTGAGAACCGGGATATCTTTGCATGAAAACCTTCTGACATGCCAGGTATACCGAGGGAACTCGCTGAGCACAGTCTTAATATTGATACGAAGTTTAAACCGGTCAAGTAGTATTTGCGCCGCTTCAATGAGGAGAGGCACAAGGCTATAAGTGAAGAAGTGGCTAGGCTCTTGGCCACAGGTTTCATAGTTGAGGTGTTTCATCCAGAGTGGTTGGCTAATCCGGTACTGGTGCTAAAAAAACGGAACCTGGAGGATGTGTGTTGATTACACAGACTTGAACAAGGCTTGCCCAACTGATCCTTTTGCTCTCCCCCGTATTGATCAGATTATTGATGCTACGGCGGGATGTGATCGGCTAAGTTTTTTGGATGCATATTTAGGTTATCATCAGATCAAGATGGCAGTTAAGGACCAGGAGAAGACAACTTTCATAACTCCCTTTGGAGCCTTCTACTATGTATCCATGCCTTTTGGGCTCAAGAGTGCCCAAGCAACTTATCAGCGTTGTGTGCAGAACTGCCTACAAGGGCAGATTGGAAGAAATGTCCATGCATATGTTGATGACATTGTGGTAAAATCCAGGAAGGAGGAGACGCTGATAGAGGACTTAAAAGAAACCTTTGACAACCTCCGGGTTTACAAGATGATGCTCAATCCGGAGAAGTGTGTTTTTGGTGTTCCAGAAGGCAAGCTCCTTGGATTCTTAGTGTCAAACAGAGGGATTGAAGCTAATCCGGAGAAGATCAAGGCGATCACATCCTTGGCTAAACCGGCGTGTATCAATGATGTCCAGCGCGTGGCGGGCCGTATTGCAGCCTTGAGTCGATTCATCAGCCGTTTAGGAGAAAAGGCGATCCAGCTTTACCAGATGATGAAAAAGACGGACCGGTTTGTCTGGAGCGATGCTGCAAACGCCGCATTTGAGGATCTGAAGCGGCAATTGGCAGAACCTCCTGTCCTTGCTGCCCCGGTTGACAAGGAGCCGCTATTGTTGTACGTGGCCGCCAATGCCCGTGCAGTCAGCGTAGCCATTGTGGTGGAGCGAAAGGAGGCAGGCAAAGAATATCCGGTTCAACGTCCGGTTTACTACACCAGCGAGGTCCTCATTGAGTCGAAACAAAGATATCCACACTGGCAGAAATTGGTATATGGCGTGTTCATGGCAAACCGGAAGTTGAAGCACTATTTCCAAGGCCACCCAATCACTATTGTCAGTTCAGCTCCGTTGGGGGATATAATCCAGAACAGAGAAGCCACTGGCAGAGTGGCGAAGTGGGCCATTGAGCTTAGCCCGCACGGATTAAAATATGTGCCACGTACTGCTATAAAGTCCCAAGCACTAGTGGATTTCATCAATGATTGGACAGAATTGCAAGCGCCTGAGGAGAAGCCGGATCATACATACTGGACTATTCACTTTGACGGTTCAAGGCAATTGGAGGGCTCGGGGGCTGGAGTCGTGTTAACTTCCCCGCGAGGTGATCAGTTCTGTTATGTCCTCCGATTAATGTTCCCTTGTACTAACAATGCTGCTGAGTATGAAGCTCTCCTCCACGGTTTGCGGATGGCCAAGGAGATGAACTTGAGCCGGGTTAAGTGCTTTGGTGACTCAGATCTAGTGGCACAACAAGTATCTGGTAAGTGGGACTCTAAGGATCCGCTCATGGCAGCTTATCGGCGAGAAGTAGATGCAGTCGCGGGATACTTCAAGAGATATCAGGTGGACCACACAGACCGACGGAAAAATGAAGCGGCCGATGCATTGAGTCGGCTGGGCTCTCAGCGTAAACCGGTTCCACCTAATACCTTCTTGGATGAATTGCATAATCCGTCAGTACATATACCTTCAGAGGAGGACTTGGTTGTTCCTGATCCGGAAGCACAGTTAGTCGCAGCGCTTCACGTCATTCCGGATTGGACACTCCCTTATTTGGCGTATATGAGCCGAGGTGATTTTCCAGAGGATGAAGTTGAGGCCCGGCAGATAATCCGGCGGTCTAAGTCTATGACTATCGTCAATGGAGAACTTCATCATCGCATCGTTTCTGGGGCTTTTCAGCGGTGCGTATCATTAGAGGAAGGCTGTGATATTCTTCGAGAGATTCACGAAGGAGATTGTGGTCATCACGCCAGTTCAAAGTCCTTGGTAGCTAAAGCTTTTCCTCATGGGTTCTACTGGCTGACGGCTCACGCTGACGCAGAGGACTTGGTCAGAAAATGTGACGCTTGCCAGAAATTCTCACGGCGTGCTCATGTACCGGCACAGGAGCTGCGGATGATTCCAATCACTTGGCCGTTTGCGACTTGGGGGCTTGATATGGTTGGACCCTTTAAAAGATCCCAAGATCAGAAAACCCACCTGTTAGTAGCAGTGGACAAATTTACAAAGTGGGTTGAAGCAGAGCATGTCAGTAAGTGTGATGCGGCAACAACGGTTAAGTTCATCAAAAAGGTAATTTTCCGGGTTGGCTTTCCACAGAGCATTATAACTGATAATGGCACCAACCTATCTAAAGGAGAAATGGAGGAGTTCTGTCAAAGAGAACATATTCGCCTTGATGTGTCATCAGTAGCTCACCCTCAGTCCAATGGTCAAGCGGAGAGAGCTAACCAAGAAATCTTCCGAGGTATCAAGCCCTGGCTTATGGCTCCTTTGCAAAGAATACCAGGTTGCTGGGTAGAGGAGTTGCCTTCTGTCTTATGGAGCATCAACACTACACCTAACAGATCTACAGTGTACACGCCTTTTTTCATGGTGTACGGCGCTGAAGCGGTCCTCCCTAGTGATATCCGACATGACTCACCACGGGTGGTGGCCTATGTTGAAGCGAATAATGAACAAGCAAGGCAAGAAAGCTTGGACCAACTAGACGAGGAACGAGACACGGTAGTAGCGCGATCAGCAATTTATCAACAAGATCTGCGCTGGTACCACAGCCGCCGGGTTAAGACCAGGACGTTCCAGGAGGGAGATCTGGTGCTCCGGCTCATCCAGGACCAGACAGATATGCACAAGCTATCCTCACCTTGGGAAGGGCCCTTTGTGGTCAGCAAAAACCTGCACAACGGATCATACTACCTTGCCGACGTTCGAGAACATAAGGACTCACGTGCGGTGGAGGAGGAGACGAAGCGGCCGTGGAACATCGCTCTTCTTCGACCTTACTACACTTGAGCCATTGGCTCCGCTTTTATGTACAATGTATATATTATAATTAATAAAATAAACTGGCGCCCCCGGAACACCGGGAATCAGCCATCTTCTTCGCAAAAAGAGTATCACATAGGGGCTTTGAAAGAAACCTTCCATGGCCTCTTAGACCGGTGCCCCTGATAGAATCAGGGAATCAGCCGTGTTCTTCAAAGGAGTATCACATGGGAGTTTTTGCAGAATCTTACCATGGCCTCCTAAACCGGCGCCCTTGACACATCAAGGAATCAGCCATCTTATCAAGAGCCACATGGGGGCTTC
>LR738713.1:122483437-122522447 GCA_902687465.1 Secale cereale | reverse complement strand
GGTGCCCCTGATAGAATCAGGGAATCAGCCGTGTTCTTCAAAGGAGTATCACATGGGAGTTTTTGCAGAAGCTTACCATGGCCTCCTAAACCGGCGCCCTTGACACATCAAGGAATCAGCCATCTTATCAAGAGCCACATGGGGGCTTCCACGGGCAAGGAAGTTTTTCCCATGGCCTCTTAAGCCGGCGGCGGTATGAAGCCCATCATAAGAGGACTGCTCTGGTTGCTTCGGCGATTTCCACATGATGATGAGGGGTAAAAGAGAGTGTTGGTGCCTAACCCAGCTCAAACATATGCCCCGATGAGCAAACAGCTCACACACTACCGGGGGGCTCGCAGAGAGTTGAATACCCTTGTAGTGAACATGGCTTGGAAGCCCGGTGCATGCACCTAAAACCCCGGATTAACCTTCCTGCATCAAGTAAATCACGCCGTCCAGGTAAACCTGGTATGACCCGTCGAACCTGCCACAAGTCAATCCTTCGGGACCCTGAACTTGGCCACGTTAAATTGACGATCATCGAGTTGATTACCTAAAGACAAAATCTTCATAAGATTTTGAAACATTGGGTAGCTTGTAATCGATGATTTGGTTAAGGATTGCGGAGCATCTTGATAGGCTTTGCTAAAATGGTTAATTACAGTAGCCTGGCAGCTCATAAAAAGCCTCGAATTTGGAGCCTGGCAGCTCGTAAAAAGCCTCGACTACATGGTCTTATTTGCCCAACAAACCTTATTTTTATTTTTTATGATTTCACAAATCTTTGTCATCGAGATCATTGGTTTTTAACCAAGTCTATTGATGCGAGACTGGACAGCTACAAGGTTGACCATAAGTCTGGGTCATGAACACCAGCGAGAGTTAAACCAGCGTTCATCGTAACCCGGATTGGCCATCAGGCTAAGCCAAACAAGAGAGCCAAGGGCCTCGTCAGCGCCTCCGCTTTTAGTTATTCCTACCGGGTTAAGGTCGACAAGCACACTTAATCACATGTATGGGTCATGTTCGTGTTTTATATACATTTCAAGTCATGTATTTGAACAATGTATCAGGGCAGTATAATCCGTCCGGTGGTAAACCGCCAGGACATCTTTTTTAGCTTCGTTCATGCAGGCACATGTAATATAAGCTGTTAAAACATTGCAAACAGACGATAAATTGGGAGTGCCAATCAAAATAATGCCATAACAGTGGGACAAAGGCAGTATATCAACTATTCTATTACAAGGCACTTGCAGGCCTGAATGGATCAAAGTTTCTGGCAAAGGTTTCAGCAACTAAAAATTAAACCGGGACGATTTAGGGCTCTTCTTCAGCACGCTGCGAAGGCTGAGGGTCAACTTGCGCCGGATCTTCGTCGACTTCTGGCAGCTACTGGAAATCAGGAGCACTCCAGTCAATCTTGGAGAGGGCACGGAAATACACTTCATCATTTATAAGATCTGACGGATCAATGTCTGGAGCGAAAGTGTGCTTACGAACTGGTGGGATCAGATTTTCAGTATCGTAAACTGGCCGCTCCACCCGCGAGTTCTCTAGATCGTAAGCCGGATGATACCTTGACAAATCTACTTCATCGGCAAGCTTACTGGCAAGAGGGCACATGTCCTTGGTCAAAGAATGGAGATCTTCAGCAGAAAAGGCAGATCCGTCCTCCTTCATACTGGGATAGCCGTTCATGGCCTCCGCCGGATCAAAATCGAGGACCCATGCCTTGGCCCGGGTTAACGCCAGGAGAGAGCCAGCTCGTGCAGCAGATTTCTTTACCTCATCAAGACGCGCATGCAAGACGGATAGTTTTTCCAGGGTGGCTTGGATGGTGGTCGGCGCCGGTTTATTGTGTGACATGGTACTGATAGCCCTTTGAGCACCAGAGTAGAGCTGCTCCACCAGGGTATAAGCAGCCTTGAGTTTCTTCCAAACATCGTCTCCAAGATGAGTTATGTGTCTCCCTGTATGCAATTGATGAGTTAAACCGGATTAGAATAAAGATTGCAAGGAGGTAAACATACGAAGATAGGTACTCACCGAAGATAGAAGATGTCATGCTCTCTATTTGTTGTTTCAAACCGGATAGCTCCTGCGTAACCGGATTGAGAGCAGCTTCAGCATCCTTTGCTCTTTTTTCTAGAGCGTCCCTCTGCACCTCCCATGTGGACCGCTCCGCTTCAAAATCTTTCTTCAGTTTTTTCATATTAGTTAAAGCAAGGACAAGTTCTTCCTTAGCTTTGTTTGAAGCAGTCTCATGGAAGGCCAAGCTATTCCGGAGCTCAGTTGCCTCTGAAGCTCTCCGGTTCAAGTCAGCTTGTAAGGAAATCAAACGGGTTAGAAGGACAGGTCAATCAAAGTCTCAAGCACATAACAAGTTATGAACTTGACACTTGGGGGCTAATGAACAATTGAAGTAAAGAAAGCAAAAAAATTCAGACAAGTCCCAAGCACATAAACAAGTTATGGCCTTGGCACTTGGGGGCTAATGTACATTCACTCTCAGACATAAGTAAAGTTCCGGTTCACCTACACTGAAGCTAAACCGGCACTTGGGGGCTACTATGGCTTAAAGGTAGGATTGCAAAGTACAAAGTAGAAACGGAAAGCAAAAGGAAAGAAGGTCACCTCATATTTATCTTTCATCATGTTGACTAAGCCGGCTTCATAGTTACGGCTGGTGAAGAGCCGGTTCAAATACCCAGAATGGAGTTCCTGGGCACTCAGCTGAGCATAAATTGACAAATCTGTGCTCCACTTGCCTTTATCTTGTTGAAGTTTTTCTTCCTTGGCAGTATGCCTAGTCAAGGCAACAGGCTCTGTGGGAGCAGAGAATCCTAACCCAGTTATTGCAACGTCCGCCGTTGAGGTGGCCGTTGGCTGAAGGGGGTTAGCAGTGCGCACCGGACTGACAGGAGCCGGGTTAGCCTGAGGAGGACTAACCCGGACAGGGCTTGCCAGTTCAGCCGTGTTCTCCATATCATCACCCCCCGGAGCAGCAAGATCTTCATGATCCATAGGGGCGGGATCATCGAGCTGAACTTCAACGTTGTCCGCTAGAGGGTTGGCCGCTTCAGGGTCCTCGGCCGGTTCAGCAGTGGTGGTCTCAGCAGCCGTTTTATTTTCTCTTGCCTTTTTGCTAGGCTTGGGCATACTGATAAAAGATCAAAAGAGTCATGAGAATCACAGAGTCAAAACGGAAAGATAAACCAGACGTTTGGGAGATGACTTACCTAGGAATGGTCTTGAGCACTGGGACTTGAGTGGCAGTAGACTCGCCGGAAGAAGACAGAGGAGCCTCCTGATAGTTGGGATCAGACGGTTTAAGAGGTTTGCGAATAAGGCCTGCTTTTGGATGAAGAAGGGTTGGAGTGAGCAAAACCTCTGAGCGGCGTCTGCGAGCTGGCGTGAGGGGTATCCCGGATGATTCAACCACATGGCCGCTATGGCGCATGGTCCGGCGAGCTTCATGCTGCTGTTTCTTCAAAAGAAAGTTGGGATCCAATTGAGCATAAGGGTGATAAAATGGATACTTCCGGGATACCCGGCGGATCTTGGGTGGCAACGGTTCTGAATCAGATGAGAGAGAAATTACCTCAACTCCCTCCGCTTTACTCCCCTCCGCCAAGTCCTGAGGAAAGGCATTATTAACATAAATTCAGACGAAGGGAGATCAAAGGACATAAGAGTCAAGTTGTACCTCAGAAGCCGGATCATCCCCTTCAGGGTTTGAACCGAAAGCGGCAGCAGCTTTTTTCTTCTTTACGGCAAAGGTTTTCCTACGTGATTGCTTCGTCGGTTTATCCTGAGCTTTCTTCTTCCAGAAAGGATCGTTGGCCTGTGCAAAGGAATAATAACATGTTGAAGACAACTGATAAGAATGGATTAAGATGAAAAGAAAGGAACAGAATAGTCTTACCGGCGGTGGCCTGTTGTTTTTGCAGAAACGAGCTAAACCGGTCCTGCTGCAGTCTTCTAGAGGGATGTTCATCATCTTCTTTGCAGACTCTGTAACTTCGTTGTCAGGAAGTACTATGTCGGTGTGACGCTGAGGATCATCCGGATTGCCAATATATTCACACATTAAGCTTGAACGCCGGCTTAAGGGAAGAATGCTCCAAGATAGCCAGCATCGAACAAAGTCGACACCGGTTAAACCGTTCGCCACGAAAGCCCTAAGCTTGGAAAGTTGAGGGGCATATCGAGCCCGGTCTTGGGCGCTTAGACGCTGCGACAAAGGATGAGTTGACGCCAGACGGTAAGCGCGGTAACCCGGCAGTGGGTTGTCTCCTTCTGGCGAAGTGTCTTTGTAGTAGAACCATGTCTGGTTCCAATCCTTAGGGTGGCTATGAAGAGTGGCATGAGGAAAACTGAAGTCTTTCCTTTTCTGGATGCTGACACCGCCAAGCTCAGTATGAGGCCCATCAGAAAACTCAGTCCGGCGGTTTAGATGGAAGAAATCCCGGAACAGATCCACTAATGGCTCCTCTTGAAGGTATGCTTCCGAGAAGACTTGGAAGTTGCAGATGTTATACAGAATTCGGGCCTATGTCTTGTGGGTGGAGTTGAAAAGCGACTAGCACATCACGGAAAAACCTTGAACTGGGAGGGCTAAAACCCCGGGCCAGATGATCATAGAAGACTATGATTTCTCCCTCTTTAGGCTCAGTAGGACACTCATTTCCAGGGGGCCGCCAGTGCAGAACCTCTTTGGAGCCTAGAACACCAATGGAGGCTGCTTCTACTAAATCGTCTTCCGTAATTCGGGGCGGAACCCAGTTGCAGGCAACAAATTGTTTCGCATTGGAAGCCATTTCTCCAAGAAAGGAACACTGGAAAATATAATACAAGACCCGGTTTACCAACAGCTAGATATAAACCGGCGTATTCTATGAAGATATGGATTTAATTGTCGGTTTAAACAAGGGACTAATGGTATCTATTGATCCGGAAGCAAGTATGAGCGTGACAGCTACTGGTTTGTGACAATAAAGGAAAAAGTTAAACCGTCAATTATGGAAGTAGGCTTAAAAATCTAAACCGTCGGGGCAAGCATATGAAGCGCAAGTTATGACTAAACCGGTGATATAGGCGGACAAGATGTAGATCTAAAGTGTGGGAAACAGCTTTTACATGAAGCAGAGGTAAAATATGGATCTACAGCGCAGGAAAAAGACAGAACAATACAAGTTATATTCAGTGAAGGCAGCAGAAGTTCTCTACAGATTCAATCTAAACTAGCGGTGCTGGAGAAGCTAAAGTATAACGATGGAGCGGAAGCGCACGAATGAGGGTCGAACCTGACAAGTTTTATATCTATAGCTAAAACTAACCTACGGCGATGAACTACGAAGAAACGAGGGTTCGCGGCGAGCTACAGAAGAAACCCTAGAACTAAGATCTATGGGGAAGAAGATAGCGTACCCGAGGAAGCAGAGGACGGCGGCGAGGTTTCTGGACGCGTTTAGGTCGATGCAGCGGCCGAGCTTGTGGACGACGGCGAGCTTGAAGAACAGTGGCGGAGGTTCGAGCGCTGGAGACGGAGGAAGAAGAAGCAGAAGGGGAAAAGAGATGGGCCTCGGCGGTATTTATAGGTCGAGGGGATAAAACAGCAAGCGCGGGAATCGAGGAGGCCAGAAATCGGATAAAGATTGAGCTGTCGCCTCGATCTTCGATGCGGCAATAAAGAAAGGTAACAAACATATGCGGGCGTTAAATGCGCAGATGATGTCACGACAGATTAAAGCGATTTCAGGAGATGACGTCATGGCCGGTTTATGAGGCATACAAGTTGCAGAAAGGAAATTCATACAAGGCTTTGAAGACTGGCATGAACAAGTTCAAATCAATCTGGGGCCTAATGTCAGGGATATTACTAGCAGGTATAAACCGACGAGGAGGGTCCGGTTTACGCTGGTAAGGTTATATTATCAGAAGCCCAGTAGAGCATGTAACAGGAGATTATAACCCGTAGAGGTTTAGGGCCCATGTATAAGACCCATGGCCTGTAAACTGTCGTACCATGTAACTTGGGATGTAAGATAGAAAGAGTAGAGACCGAGGCGGACACGTTTATGAGCCGGCCTCGGGACTCTGTAAACTGGACAGGGCGTCGCCTCCTATATAAAGGGACGACCCGGCAACGGTTCAAGACAAGAAACAACATCTCGAGATACAGGCAAAGCAGACTCGCTCCCTGGTCATCGAAGCCCAAGCAATACCACACCAAACTAGACGTAGGCTTTTACCTTCATCGAAGGGGCCGAACTAGTATAAACTCCATGTGTCCTTCGTCTGCTTTAACCCCTTTAAGCTAACCCGAGCGATGGCTTCACGGCTAAGTCCAGTAAACCGGACATCTGCCATGCTAAATCCACGACATGTCTCATCTATGCTCCATACATCATGCTCCTCATTGAGAAGGTGTGGGAGCACACCTACGCGGGATACGCTCTACAGACTGACGAGTTGGTTTCTCACGAGGTCAAGAGGCTCAGGAGGAAGGATCTCTGGAACACTCTGGTTAATCAGCCTAACATTCTGGCTGATGCTGATATTCCTAAGGCAGAGGCTGACGAGGATGATGATGATGATGACTATATGCCATCTGGAGCTGAGCCGTCTTGGGCCAAGAAGCTAAAGAAGATGATGAAGAAGCTGTTCTGCATGGAGTACCACGGTCAGTACATGGCCCATGTCGCTGAGAAGAAGTCCAGGACTCGCCACAAGGAGCTTATGCGTCAGCTAGATGCCACAGTTAACAGTGGCTCTGAGGGTAGGATCACTGATGAGGATGACTGGGTTCGTCATCACTGTCACTGGACTGATTCTGACCCCGAGTAGCCCCCACCGATGATGGAGGTGCAGATGACCCTACAGCGGTGTGATGACGTTGTGTCTTCCACTTCCCTTTTTTGGTGTCTCGATGCCAAAAGGGGAGAAGTGATTTACTTGTCCTGTGTTTCAGTGCTTTGCTTTTCGCTTTTCGTTCTGGATTGGTGTGTTTGTGAGACTCAGCTACCGTTATTTGTGTGAGACTTATGCTATCCTTTATTTCAAGTACTCTAGCATGTCCTGCTTATTCATAATTATATCCTGCTGCACCTACAATGTTACTTACTCGTGTCTCCTCATTGTTTAGATGTTATCAGATCATAAAAGATAGGGGGAGCATTGATACTAGAGTGTGTGCTTTGCCTTCCACAAGCAACTCCTTTTAAGCACACTTCTAGGGGGAGCTTGTCTATCTTTTGTAGTCCGTGGGGTTAGCTTACTCCTCACTTATTCTTACTTTGTGCAAATCCAGTGTTGTCATCAATCCACCAAAAAGGGGGAGATTGTAAGGGCATGTCCCTTCCGTTGTGGTTTTGGTGATTGATGACAATGCGTTTGCGGACTATTCGTGTGTGCCAAGTGTTTCAGATATATATCCAGAGGCATGAAATTGTTTTTTACCCTCCGAGTTTGCAGCTCAAGACTGGTTGTCGTGCTAGGCTTTTGTTTTGGTGGACTTGAGTCATAGGAGACACCGTACTATCAAGGGGGGGGGGGCCCGCATTGGAAAGGCCAGGGTGGAATCATCACGTACACTCGTTTTGCACCCTCATCATCTTCATGTCCTAGCTTCTTCTATGGGCGCGGTAGTACCGTAGCCAGCGTGGTAGTACCACATATGCGCGCCAAGCGGTAGTACCGCTGTAGGCCCACGGTAGTACTGCTCGTGCTCATATGCGGTAGTTACGCCGCGGCTACTCCCCACCTTCGCATCGATTCAGGACGAACTCTTTCCGTGTCGGGTTCTACGGTGGTAACAACGGTAGTAGCAGCGGTAGTACCGCTTACAGGCGGTAGTACCGCTGCCACCACCACGGCTACCACCGCTTCCTTTCTCCAGATCCGTCCCTATCACAGGGCGGTAGTACCGCTGGGGGACACGGTAGTACCGTTGGCTCCAGCGGTAGTACCGCTCAGCCCAGCGGTAGTACCGCTCTATGCGGGCTGAGAAGAGTGTAACGGTTCACTCTTCCCCTCCACTATATAAAGTGTTCTTCCTCCTCTAGAACACTTACCTCTTCTCCCCCAAGCTCCATTGTTGCTCCAAAAGCTCTTTTTCGCCCGATATCTCTCCCTAGCCAATCAAACTTGTTGATTTTCTAGGGATTGGTTGAGAAGGCCCAGATCTACACTTCCACCAAGAGAAATTTGATTCCCCCACTAATCCCTTGCGGATCTTGTTACACTTGGGTGTTTGAGCACCCTAGACGGTTGAGGTCACCTCGGAACCATATCCATTGTGGTGAAGCTCCGTGGTTTTGTTGGACGCCTCCAATTCAGTTGTGGAGAGAGCCCCAACCTTGTTTGTAAAGGTTCAGTCGCAGCCTTCAAGGGCACCACTAGTGGAATCGAGGCGCCTCGCATTGTGTGAGGGCGTGAGGAGAATACGGTGGCCCTAGTGGCTTCTTGGGGAGCATTGTGCCTCCACACCACTCCAACGGAGACGTACTTCCTCTCAAAGGGAAGGAACTTTGGTAACACATCCTCGTCTTCACTGGCTCCACTTGTGGTCATTTCCTTCCTTTACTTGTGCAAGCTTTCATTGTATACCTTAACTTGCTTGCTTGTGTGGTTATTATTATTGATTCCTATAAGTTGTCCACCTAGTTGCATATCTAGACAACTTACTTTGTTGCTAAGTTTAAATTGGTTAAGAAAAGCTAAAAATATTTAGTTGCCTATTCACCCCCCTTCTAGTCAACCTTATCGATCCTTTCAGATGGCGTCGCCCATGGCGGGTGTAGGGCGGGAGCGCGCGGGGGAGAGGGTTTTTGGGGTAAATGGGTGTAACACCCCATATGTGTTACCTTCCATTTATGGCAATATATGAAACGTTGGCTTCATCAATTCCATTATGGGCTCTTCTTTGTTTTCGTGTGCGTTTGTGCATTTCATCCATGTCATGTTATCATGTGCATTGCATTGCATTTGTGTTGTCACTTGCACCCGGTCCCGCTCGCCTCTTCCCGTTGTCCGTTTCGAGTTCCGACACTCACACACGTGCCCGTGGCACCCCCGAGTCCTTCTTTCGTGTGTGGCCGTGTAACGTTCCCGGAATGAGGTGAGACTTGTCGTGCGTTGTTGTTTTGGTACGTGTAGGCCGCCTGTCAAGTTTTCGTCGCGTTTGGAGTTCGTTTGGTACTCCAACGGTTAACCTAGTGGGCTAAAAGCTCCTCTTCCTTTTGGCCCAAGACCCCCTCCACAACAGCCCACTAACCCAGCACAACCACTCCCATCCTCTCGGTCGTCGGATCGTGATCGTGTGGGCAAATACCGCACCCCATTTGGAGTCTCCTAACTCCCTATGCCTATAAAAACGTCCCCCACGTCCATTTTGCGGACGAAACCCTAGCAATCTCCTCCCCCACCACCGACGGACACGTCCAACCCGGCCGGACGTGACCGACCTCGCCTCCGCCGCCACGTGTCGCCACCGGATTCGCCGTCGCGCCGCCCCACTTCCCCGCGCCGCCGGGCCTGTCGCGGCCCGAGGCTGGCCCGCCCGGCCCGCGCGTCCTCCGCCGCCAGCTCGCGCCTCACGCGCCCTACGCCTCCCGCGCCGGCGCACTCTGCCGCCGTCGCCGCGCCACCGCGACACCCCGCTGCTCCGCCGCCGCCGCGCCGCTTCAACACCTCCGGCCGCCCCGGCCGTCTCCACCTCCGGCCGCCCCGGCCGTCACCACCTCCGGCTGCCCCGGCGGTCTCCACCGCCGCCGCCCCGGCTACTCCATCCGCCGCCGGACCTCGCCGCCGCCGGCCTGCTCCAGCCATCGCCACCGCCTCGCCGGAGCCGGCCAGATCCAGATCGGGTCGGGGTGGACGAGATCCACCCGCCCCCTGATCCAAACGCCGTCCCGCAGCCCGGATCCCTCCGTCCCGCACGGATCCGTCCCGTTGACTTTCGGGAGGTATAATTTCCACTAAGTCCCTGGATTTCGTAATTTTGTTGCCTCCTTTGCCATGCAATAACTTCGTGCTCGTAGATCCATTTAGGGTGTGTAATATATCAAAATGATCGCTGTGATGTGCTCTTCATTTTGTTCCACTGCGGCATGCTTGTTTGAGTTCATCTTGATGACCTAATCATTGTTGCAAGAGTGCTATATGTTTAAAACTTATGTTATCTGTAATTTTGTTGCATGCTTGTGGTGTTGATAACTTTGTGCATGTTGGTCCAAATGGAGCATATGATATGTCAAAATGTTCATTGTGAAGTGCTCTACATGATGGTTGCTGTAGCATTCATGTTAGGTGTCATATTGCCATGTTTATCTCTGTTGCAAAAGTGCATGTGGCTGTTAAGTGCTGAAACTTGTTATGAGATGCTGATTTGACTTGCTCATTGCTATTGATGTGTTTGTCTTCATGTCACATGTCAATATGTTTTAGAAGCTCTTTCATATGGTCTTTGCTGTGGTGCAATCCAATTTCCATGATATGCCTTGAGGTGACTTAAACAAGCTTGTAAACTCGCCATGCCAACGTTGCTGTTTTGTACTTAGTGAAAAAACTGCTAAGTCTGGAATCTGTTAAACCCGATGCTATGTTTGCTTGATGCCCCACTCAAATACATGGTTGTTTTAGTATGTCAAATGATCATGTCTTGTTGTCCATGTTATGCTCTATCCATCCATGCCCTTATTTGCATATATGGCCTGCTGTAGCTTATTTATTTCTTGCTCTCAAGTTGCTATAAATTTACCTGTCAGATTTTTATCAGCATGATCAATTTGGTGAAGCTTGTTGTTATTGATCCATGCCTCCTATGGAGTTGCTCCAATGGAGTTGTTTGATGTAGGATATGTCTATTACATGTCCATGATCTTTATATGCTTAGTAGAGTTGATATGCTTGTTGTTTTGTGCCTCTGAAGGCAGCATCGTGATGATGTTTTTGCCTTCCCAGATTTTGACAAAGTCTGGATAAATTTATTGCAACTTGTCATGCTTGGTTAAATGTGTTTCAGTAGGTTTTTGGGTGTGTTCTAAGTTCATGCTTGTTAAGTATCATGTCTATTTCACATCCATGCCCTTTGTCTCCATGTTTGAGTGTTGTAGCATAATTATTTCTTGCTCCAAAGATGCCATGTTGCTGTAAACTGCAGTTTTGTGTGAATATTGTTTTGCTTGCCATTTGCAAACCGTGCGTCCGTTTCCGGTGATCTTTATATCGATTTGAACCGAAATCTTCAACTCTATCCAGTGGCTTGCTTGGTTTTCCAAGATGAGGCCTTTTCCATCATCTTCTCCTTAGGCTCAAGTGCTTCCACATGCATACGCACATCATACTCGCATCCCTGTTTTGACTTGCATCATGTTGATTGTGCATTGCACCGTGTTTGATATTGTGCCGTGTTGTGTTCTTGTGTGGAGTAGAGCCGGGAACCGAGACCGAGTTCGAGGATCTTGCCGAGCCTGAGTACGAGGAGCCGTCTTACGATCCCTCTGTGGAATCAACAGGCAAGATGACCTTACCCAGATATCACTACTATATTTGCCTATGCTAGATGTGTCGCTCTTTAGCTTATTGCCTCGATGCCTATGTCTGTTTGTCAGCCTCCTATTGTTGCCATGAACCTCTCTAACCACCCACCTAGCAAACCGTTGTTTGGCTATGCAAGCTTCGCTCAGCCCCTCTTATAGCGTTGTTAGTTGCAGGTGAAGATTTGAAGATCTTGCTTCATGTTGAAGTTATTGTTGGGATATCACAATATATAATCTGTTAAACTAAATCACCTATATATTGGTAATGGGTGGAAGGTTAAGCCTCTTGCTTGGTGTTTTATTCCACTCATGCCGCCCTAGGAACCGTTAAACCAGTGTTATGTTCCTTGATTTTGCGTCCCTAACATGGTTGGGGTTTATGGGCCCCCCTTGATAACTCGCTTTGTGCTAAAGCTTTTCCAGCAAGGCCCAACTTTAGTTTTACCTTTTGCCATAACTAAATAACTTGCATAGGGACTTTCTGGACCTCGAGGACTTAATTTTACAACCCGGGCCAGTGCTCCACATGAATGTTGCTCCAAACTGGGGGTCCTGCAGGGCCACCTTGGGGAAACCCGAGGGCTGGTAAAAACCTATAGCATCACCCATCCGGTCGTGGCTTGAGACAAGATACGCGCGGCTACTATCAGGGTGTCGGCACGCCGGGAGGTCTTGCTGGATTAGTTTTAACTATGTCGGAATATCTTGAGCACGGGATTCCGAGAATACTCGGGTCTTCCCACCTTGGAGTTGTGACTCCACAGATCGTGAGCTTGTGATGGGCTAAGTTGGGACACCCCTTCAGGGTTTGATCTTTCGAAAGACGTGCCCGCGGTTATGTGGCAGATGGGAATTTGTTAATATCTGGTTGTAGAAAAGTTGACACCATGTTCATAATACACTACCAGCGTGAGTAACCGTGACGGTCGCTTTCCGAAAAGGGGTTCGGGAAGTGAACACGATGGGGTTATGTTTGATGTGCTTAGTTAGGATCACTTCGTGATCACTTTGGCGATCGTTGGCACTTTCTCTTCTTGCTCTAAACACGTAAGCTAGTGCTAGTGCTGCTGCAACCTTGTTTAAGCCTTTACCACACCTAAGGCTTTGATAGTATTGCTACCCAGAAACGGGATTGCTGAGTCCTCCGTGGCTCACAGATTCCACACAACACCAGATGCAGGTACCGTTGAGAACTACACAGCTGGTGGTTCAGAGTTGTTTTGGGAGTTCGATGAAGAGCGTGGGCGATACTACGTGTCTTACCCAGAGGATCAGTAGGGCTCTTACTAGGATGATCGGGACCTTGTGTTGCTTTATTTATGGTATCTTTCATTTGGATCTTCGTCCGTAGTCGGACTGTGATGTTATTTGGATGATGAATGTGTATGTAATGCATTGTGTGATGTGGCGAGTGTAAGCCAACTACTCTTTTACATTTTTCATCCCTTCTTTTACATGAGTCGTGCAAAGATACCATACTTGAGATCATTCTAGTATGTGATTATACCTTTAAGTCGCGCCTCGACACGTGGGAGGTATAGTCACATACTGGGCATTAAAAGTTGGTAATCAGAGCCTTCTCCGATCTAGGAGCCCCCACTGATTGATCGAATCGTTGACGGTTGAGTCTAGACACACACATGAAAATGTTTTGAGTCCCATATATATATCGGAGAGTAGGATTTATTTTTACTCCTCATCCCTTCATCGCTCTGGTGAGGACTCCTAACGATGTTCTATCTCTTCTACTCTAAAAAATTCACTAATTTTTTTTAGGATCACGTGAGTATTGTTTGGATTGTTCCGATATCTTTGTGACAAGAACATTGTTCTCGATGCCTCCTGTCATTTAGGGGTTGTGGCAGTGTCCCGGGGAGTTGAGCTCCGAGGTGTTGTCATCACAAATCTATCGCGGCAGTTCTAGAATACTTAAGACGACCGACATCGAAAACTCTTCTATGCGGTTAGTGGTGAGATAACCCCGACATCACCCAGTACTGGGGAGGTAGTTCGGGAGTATTGCCACAGCTTGTATAGCAGATGCGTTTCGAAGGTCCGAGGTAAACGGTTTCCGAAAATGACTGGTTATGTGTTGAAGGATGGATACAGCTCGATGTAGGATTAGAGTTGAGTGCGCGGTGCTTCCCCTGTATCCCCAACACCCGATTGCATAACCGGAAACCTTCGGAAATTAACAGGTGGGTTCTTCTAGTAGCTCGTGGGCATTCTTCCAACGAGTGCATGATATGGAGTTCGGGGTTCAACATTGAGTGAAGTGGTTTTATGGGCGTTGTTTCAATCGGGAGTTGCATCTTAAAGGGTCCTTGGCTATGCTGATCCGGGGATTGCAAAACCCTTTTGTAACACGTTCCATGAGCTTTCAGCACGAACATGTGGGATGAAGCTTCTATCTTGTATTTGTTCTATCTGCTCCTTGTTGTTTTTATTTACCTTTTGTTCTCCCAAGTGGCTTCTCCAGAAGATTGTGTTGGGGAACGTAGTATTTTAAAATTTTCCTACGATCACGCAATATCTATCTACCAGATGCATAGCAACGAGAGGGAAGAGTGTGTCTACGTACCCTCGTAGACCGGGAGCGGAAGCGTCAAGTGACGCGGTTGATGTTGTCGAACTTCTTCGCGATCCAACCGATCAAGCACCAAACGTACGGCACCTCCGCGTTCAGCACACGTTCAGCTTGATGATGTCCCACGAGCTCTTGATCCAGTTGAGCTTCACGGGAGAGTTTCGTCAGCACGACGGCGTGGTGACGGATATGATGTGTTCACCGGCGCAGGGCTTTGCCTAAGCTCCGCGATGGTATGACTGAGGTGTGATTCTGTGGAGGGGGGAACCGCACACGGCTAAAACAATTCAACTTGTGTGTCTTTGGGTGCCCCCTGCCCCCGTATATAAAGGAGCAAGGGAGGGAGGCCGGCCGGCCCTTCCTGGTGCGGCTAGGGAAGGAGTCCTACTAGGAATAGGATTGCAATCCTATTCCTAGTAGGATTCACCAAAAGGAAGAAGGGGGAAAGGAATAGGAGAGGTGGCGCCCCCCCCCCCCCCAATCCTAGTCCAACTAGGAACCCTAGGTGGGGGCGCCGGCCAGCCCTATGGGCTGCCTCTCTCTTTTCTTTTTAGGCCCACTATGGACCATCCCCTCTCGTAGGGGGTTCCGGTAACCCCCTCCGGCATTCCCGATAAATCCGAAACTTTTCCGGTATACTTCCGGTGTCCGAATATAGCCGTCCAATATATCAATCTTTATGTCTCGGACATTCCGAGACTCCTCGTCATGTCCGTGATCTCATCCGGGACTCCGAACTACCTTCGGTACATCGATACTCATAAACTCATAATACCGATCGTCATCAAACGTTAAGCATGCGGACCCTACGGGTTCGAGAACTATGTAGACATGACCGAGACTCATCTTCGGTCAATAACCAATAGCGGAACCTGGATGTTCATATTGGCTCCTACATATTCTACGAAGATCTTTTATCGGTCAGAACCGCATAACTACATACGTTGTTCCTTTTGTCAAACGGTATGTTACTTGCCCGAGATTCGATCGTCGGTATCTCTATACCTAGTTCAATCTCGTTACCGGCAAGTCTCTTTACTCGTTCCGTAACACATCATCTCATGACTAACTCATTAGTCTTTTGCTTGCAAGGCTTATTGTGATGTGTGTTACCGAGAGGGCCCAGAGATACCTCTCCGACACTCGGAGTGACAAATCCTAATCTTGATCTATGCCAACACCACGAATACTTTTGGAGACACCTGTAGAGCATCTTTATGATCACCCAATTACGTTGTGACGTTTGATAGCACACAAGGTGTTCCTACGGTATTCGGGAGTTGCATAATCTCATAGTCATAGGAACATGTATAAGTCATGAAGAAAGCAATAGCAGTAAAACTAAACGATCATAGTGCTATGCTAACGGATGGGTCTTGTCCATCACATCATTCTCCTAATGATGTGATCCCGTTGATCAAATGACAACTCATGTCTATGGCTAGGAAACATAACCATCTTTGATCAATGAGCTAGTCTAGTAGAGGCATACTAGGGACATACAGTTTTGTCTATGTATTCACACATGTACTAAGTTTCCGGTTAATACAATTCTAGCATGAATAAAAGACATTTATCATGATATAAGGAAATACAAATAACATCTTTATTATTGCCTCTAGGGCATATTTCCTTCAGTCTCCCACTTGAACTAGAGTCAATAATCTAGATTACAAAGTGATGATCCTCACACCCATGGAGTCTTGGTGCTGATCATGTTTTGCCCGTGGAAGAGGCTTAGTCAACGGGTCTGCAACATTCAGATCCGTATGTATTTTGCAAATCTCTATGTCTCCCTCCTTGACTAGATCGCGGATGGAATTGAAGCGTCTTTTGATGTGCTTTGTTCTCTTGTGAAACCTGGATTCCTTCGCCAAGGCTATGGCTCCTGTGTTGTCACAAAAGATTTTCATTGGACCCGATGCACTAGGTACTACACCTAGATCGGATATGAACTCCTTCATCCAGACTCCTTCATTTGCTGCTTCCGAAGCAGCTATGTATTCCGCTTCACACGTAGATCCTGCCACGACGCTCTGCTTGGAACTGCACCAACTAACAGCTCCACCGTTCAATAAAAATACATATCCGGTTTGTGACTTTGAGTCATCCGGATCAGTGTCAAAGCTAGAATCGACGTAACCATTTACGACGAGCTCTTTGTCACCTCCATATACGAGAAACATATCCTTAGTTCTTTTCAGATACTTTAGGATGTTTTTGACCGCTGTCCAGTGATCCACTCCTGGATTACTTTGGTACCTCCCTGCTAGACTTATAGCAAGGCACACATCAGGTCTGGTACACAGCATTGCATACATGATAGATCCTATGGCTGAGGCATAGGGAATGACTTTCATTTTCTCTCTATCTTCTGCAGTGGTCGGGCATTGAATCTTACTCAATTTCATACCTTGTAAAACAGGCAAGAACCCTTTCTTTGACTGATCCATTTTGAACTTCTTCAAAATCTTATCAAGGTATGTGCTTTGTGAAAGTTCAATTAAGCGTCTTGATCTATCTCTATAGATCTTGATACCTAATATATAAGCAGCTTCACCGAGGTCTTTCATTGAAAAACTTTTATTCAAGTATCCTTTTATGCTATCCAAAAATTCTATATCATTTCCAATCAATAATATGTCATCTACATATAATATTAGAAATGCTACAGAGCTCCCACTCACTTTCTTGTAAATACAGGCTTCTCCAAAAGTTTGTATAAAACCATATGCTTTGATCACTTCATCAAAGCGTATATTCCAACTCCGAGATGCTTGCACCAGTCCATAGATGGATCGCTGGAGCTTGCATACTTTGTTAGCACCTTTTGGATCGACAAAACCTTCTGGTTGCATCATATACAACTCTTCTTTGAGATATCCATTTAGGAATGCAGTTTTGACATCCATTTGCCAGATTTCATAATCATAAAATGCGGCAATTGCTAACATGATTCGGACAGACTTAAGCATCGCTACAGGTGAGAAAGTCTCATCGTAGTCAACTCCTTGAACTTGTCGAAAACCTTTCGCAACAAGTCGAGCTTTGTAAACAGTAATATTACCGTCTGCGTCGGTCTTCCTCTTGAAGATCCATTTATTTTCGATGGCTTGCCGATCATCGGGCAAGTCAACCAAAGTCCATACTTTGTTCTCTTACATGGATCCCATCTCAGATTTCATGGCTTCAAGCCATTTTGCGGAATCTGGGCTCATCATCGCTTCCTCATAGTTCGTAGGTTCATCATGGTCTAGTAACATGATTTCCAGAACTGGGTTGCCGTACCACTCTGGTGCGGAACGTACTCTGGTTGATCTACGACGTTCAGCAGAAACTTGATCCGAAGTTTCATGATCATTATCATTAACTTCCTCACTAATTGGTGTAGGAATCACTGGAACAATTTCCTGTGATGTACTGCTTTCCAATCCGGGAGAAGGTACAATTACCTCATCAAGTTCTACTTTCCTCCCACTCACTTCTTTCGAGAGAAACTCTTTTTCTAGAAAGGATCCGTTCTTAGCAACGAATATTTTGCCTTCGGATCTGTGATAGAAGGTGTACCCAACAGTCTCTTTTGGGTATCCTATGAAGACACATTTTTCCGACTTGGGATCGAGCTTATCAGGTTGAAGTGTTTTCACATAAGCATCACAGCCCCAAATTTTAAGAAACGACAACTTTGGTTTCTTACCAAACCATAGTTCATAAGGTGTCGTATCAACGGATTTAGATGGTGCCCTATTTAACGTGAATGCAGCTGTCTCTAAAGAATAACCCCAAAACGATAGTGGTAAATCGGTAAGAGACATCATAGATCGCACCATATCCAATAAAGTACGGTTACAACGTTCGGACACACCATTACGCTGTGGTGTTCCAGGTGGCGTGAGTTGTGAAACTATTCCACATTGTTTCAAATGAAGACCAAACTCGTAACTCAAATATTCTCCTCCACGATCAGATCGTAGGAATTTTTATTTTCTTGTTACGATGATTCTCTACTTCACTCTGAAATTCTTTGAACTTTTCAAATGTTTCAGACTTGTGTTTCATTAAGTAGATATACCCATATCTGCTCAAATCATCAGTGAAGGTCAGAAAATAACGATACCCGCCGCGAGCATCAACACTCATTGGTCCACATACATCAGTATGTATGATTTCCAACAAATCTGTTGCTCGCTCCATAGTTCCGGAGAATGGAGTTTTAGTCATCTTGCCCATGAGGCATGGTTCGCAAGCACCAAGTGATTCATAATCAAGTGATTCCAAAAGTCCATCATTATGGAGTTTCTTCATGCGTTTTACACCAATATGACCTAAACGGCAGTGCCACAAATAAGTTGCACTATCATTATTAACCTTGCATCTTTTGGTTTCAATATTATGAATATGTGTATCACTACAATCGAGATCCAATAAGAATAGACCACTCTTCAAGGGTGCATGACCATAAAAGATATTATTCATTAAAATGGAACAACCATTATTCTCTGATTTAAATGAATAACCGTCTCGCAATAAACAAGATCCAGATATAATGTTCATGCTTAACGCTGGCACCAAATAACAATTATTTAGGTCTAAAACTAATCCCGAAGGTAGATGTAGAGGTAGCGTGCCGACGGCGATCACATCGACTTTGGAACCGTTTCCCACGCGCATCGTTACCTCATCCTTAGCTAATCTTCGTTTAATCCGTAGTCCCTGTTTCGAGTTACAAATATTAGCAACCGAACCGGTATCAAATACCCAGGTACTACTACGAGCATTAGTAAGGTACACATCAATAACATGTATATCACATATACCTTTGTTCATCTTGCCATCCTTCTTATCCGCCAAATACTTGGGGCAGTTCCGCTTCGAGTGTCCAGTTCCCTTGCAGTAGAAGCACTCAGTTTCAGGCTTGGCTCCAGATTTGGGTTTCTTCGTGGAAGTAGCAACTGACTTGCTATTCTTTTTGAAGTTCCCTTTCTTTCCCTTGCCCTTTTTCTTGAAACTAGTGGTCTTGTTAACCATCAACACTTGATGCTCCTTTTTGATTTCTACCTCCGCAGCTTTGAGCATAGCGAAGAGCTCGGGAATTGTCTTTTGCATCCCTTGCATGTTATAGTTCATCACGAAGCCTTTATAGCTTGGTGGCAGTGATTGAAGAACTCTATCAATAACACTATCCTCGTCAACTTTGCAACCAAGTTGAGTCATATGATTGTAGTACCCAGACATTCTGAGCAAGTGTTCACTGATAGAACTATTCTCCTCCATTTTGTAGCTGTAGAACTTATTGGAAATCTCATATTTCTCAATTCGGGCATTTTCTTGAAATATTAACTTCAACTCCTGGAACATCTCATATGGTCCATGACGTTCAAAACGTCGTTGAAGTCCCGGTTCTAAGCCGTAAAGCATGGCACACTAAACTATTGTGTAGTCATCAGACCGCGACTGCCAGACGTTCAAAGCGTCTGCATTAGCGGAAGGGGGCTTGTCACCTAGCGGTGCTTCAAGGACATAATTCTTCTGTGCAGCAATGAGGATAATCCTCAGGTTACGGACCCAGTCCGTGTAATTGCTACCATCATCTTTCAACTTAGCTTTCTCTAGGAATGCATTAAAATTCAAAGGAACGGTAGCACGGGCCATTGATCTACAACGACATAGATATGCAAAACTATCAGGACTAAGTTCATGATAAATTAAAGTTCAATTTAATCATATTAAAATAAAGAACTCCCACTTAGATAGACATCCCTCTGGTCATCTAAATGATCACGTGATCCAAATCAACTAAACCATGTCCGATCATCACGTGAGATGGAGTAGTTTCAATGGTGAACATCATATGTTGATCATATCTACTATATGATTCACGCTCGACCTTTCGGTCTCCAGTGTTCCGAGGCCATATCTGTATATGCTAGGCTCGTCAAGTTTAACCCGAGTATTCTGCGTGTGCAAAACTGGCTTACACCCGTTGTATTTGAACGTAGAGCTTATCACACCCGATCATCACGTGGTGTCTCGGCACGACGAACTTTCGCAATGGTGCATACTCAGGGAGAACACTTATACCTTGAAATTTAGTAAGGGATCATCTTATAATGCTACCGTCGTTCTAAGCAAAATAAGAAGCATAATAAGATAAACATCACATGCAATCAAAAAATATGTGACATGATATGGCCATCATCATCTTGTGCTTTTGATCTCCATCTCCAAAGCACCGTCATGATCACCTTCGTCACCGGCTTGACACCTTGATCTTTATCGTAGCATCGTTGTCGTCTCGCCAACTATTGCTTCCATGACTATCGCTACCGCTTAGTGATAAAGTAAAGCAATTACATGGCGATTGAATTTCATACAATAAAGCGACAACCATATGGCTCCTGCCAGTTGCCGATAACTTTACAAAACATGATCATCTCATACAAAATCGTATAACTCATGTCTTGACCATATCACATCACAACATGCCCTGCAAAAACAAGTTAGACGTCCTCTACTTTGTTTGTTGCAAGTTTTACGTGGCTGCTACGGGCTTAGCAAGAACCGTTCTTACCTACGCATACAAAAACCACAACGATGTTTCGTCAAGTATGTGCTGTTTTAACCTTCACAAGGACCGGGCGTAGTCGCACTTGATTCAGCTAAAGTGAGAGAGACAGACACCCGCCAGTCACCTTTAAGCAACGAGTGCTCGTAACGGTGAAACCAGTCTCGCGTAAGCGTACGCGTAATGTCGGTCCGGGCCGCTTCATCTCACAATACCGCCGAAGCAAAGTATGACATGCTGGTAAGCAGTATGACTAGTATCGTCCACAATCTCATTGTGTTCTACTCGTGCATATCATCTACGCATAGACCTGGCTCTGATGCCACTGTTGGGGAACGTAGTATTTTAAAATTTTCCTACGATCATGCAAGATCTATCTACCAGATGCATAGCAACGAGAGGGGAGAGTGTGTCTACGTACCCTCGTAGACCGGGAGCGGAAGCGTCAAGTGACGCGGTTGATGTTGTCGAACTTCTTCGCGATCCAACCGATCAAGCACCGAACGTACGACACCTCCGCGTTCAGCACACGTTCAGCTTGATGACGTCCCACGAGCTCTTGATCCAGTTGAGCTTCACGGGAGAGTTTCGTCAGCACGACGGCGTGGTGACGGATATGATGTGTTCACCGGCGCAGGGCTTCGCCTAAGCTCCGCGACGGTACGACCGAGGTGTGATTCTGTGGAGGGGGGCACCGCACACGGCTAAAACAATTCAACTTGTGTGTCTTTGGGTGCCCCCTGCCCCCGTATATAAAGGAGCAAGGGAGGGAGGCCGGCCGGCCCTTCCTGGTGCGGCTAGGGAAGGAGTCCTACTAGGAATAGGATTGCAATCCTATTCCTAGTAGGATTCACCAAAAGGAAGAAGGGGGAAAGGAATAGGAGAGGTGGCGCCCCCCCCCCCCCCAATCCTAGTCCAACTAGGAACCCTAGGTGGGGGCGCCGGCCAGCCCTATGGGCTGCCTCTCTCTTTTCTTTTTAGGCCCACTATGGACCATCCCCTCTCGTAGGGGGTTCCGGTAACCCCCTCCGGCATTCCCGATAAATCCGAAACTTTTCCGGTATACTTCCGGTGTCCGAATATAGCCGTCCAATATATCAATCTTTATGTCTCGGACATTCCGAGACTCCTCGTCATGTCCGTGATCTCATCCGGGACTCCGAACTACCTTCGGTACATCAATACTCATAAACTCATAATACCGATCGTCATCAAACGTTAAGCGTGCGGACCCTACGGGTTCGAGAACTATGTAGACATGACCGAGACTCATCTCCGGTCAATAACCAATAGCGGAACCTGGATATTCATATTGGCTCCTACATATTCTACGAAGATCTTTTATCGGTCAGAACCGCATAACTACATACGTTGTTCCTTTTGTCAAACGGTATGTTACTTGCCTGAGATTCGATCGTCGATATCTCTATACCTAGTTCAATCTCGTTACCGGCAAGTCTCTTTACTCGTTCCGTAACACATCATCTCATGACTAACTCATTAGTCTTTTGCTTGCAAGGCTTATTGTGATGTGTGTTACCGAGAGGGCCCAGAGATACCTCTCCGACACTCGGAGTGACAAATCCTAATCTTGATCTATGCCAACACCACGAATACTTTCGGAGACACATGTAGAGCATCTTTATGATCACCCAGTTACGTTGTGACGTTTGATAGCACACAAGGTGTTCCTGCGGTATTCGGGAGTTGCATAATCTCATAGTCATAGGAACATGTATAAGTCATGAAGAAAGCAATAGCAGTAAAACTAAACGATCATAGTGCTATGCTAACGGATGGGTCTTGTCCATCACATCATTCTCCTAATGATGTGATCCCGTTGATCAAATGACAACTCATGTCTATGGCTAGGAAACATAACCATCTTTGATCAATGAGCTAGTCTAGTAGAGGCATACTAGGGACATACTGTTTTGTCTATGTATTCACACATGTACTAAGTTTCCGGTTAATACAATTCTAGCATGAATAAAAGACATTTATCATGATATAAGGAAATACAAATAACATCTTTATTATTGCCTCTAGGCATATTTCCTTCAGATTGTTGTACCATTAAACTGTGGATTAGATTCGTTCATTTGTTCGAATGTTCTTGTGAAGACTTATGTTGCAATTCTAGGCGTTGATTCAACTTATATTTTCAATCAATGACTAATAGTTGTCATCTCATTCAGGATGGCTCCTAAGAAAGTTCCCAATGCTAACCCAGAGGGGGAAGAAGTTCCTGATCGTCCTCCTTCCCCTCCTCCTCCGTTTGAGGCCTGGAGAGCAATTATGCAAGCGACCAACCAGAACACCCAGATGCTTTTGCAAATGATGCAGAACATTCAAGCCAACCAAGCAAATCAAGATGGTCATGGGAACCAAGGCCAAGGCAATCTGTTCAATCAACCTCACTTTGCAACTCTCAACCAATTCCTGGCAAACCAACCGAAGTCGTTCAGTTACTGTGTGGACCCGCTAGATGCTGAGGACTGGATAACAGACATCAAGAAGCACTTTGAATGCAGTAACGTGAGACCTGAGGATTATGTCAAGTTTGCCACCTTCCAACTCAAGGATCAAGCTGCTGATTGGTGGCAACAGTACAAAGATTCCAGAGGTGTACGTGAGATCTCGTGGACTGACTTCTGCGAGGATTTCCGCTCTCACCACATTCCAACCAGTGTCACTGAAGGCATGCATGAGCAATTCCGCAACCTGAAGCAAGGCACCATGTCCGTCTATCAATACAATGTCAAGTTCCAGAATCTCGCTCGCTATGCCAAGCAAGACATCCCAGATGCCAAGAGCAAGATTTATCAGTTCCGTGGTGGTATGAAGGATGAACTCCAACTAGCTCTCACCTTGTTCGAGCCGGATGAATTTGATAAATTCTATAACATGGCTCTTAAGCAGGAGGCAGCCTAGCTCAAGGTTGAAGCTTCCAAAAAGAGAATCAGAGATGCTGTTCACTCCTCCTCTTCTTCCCAAGTGGCCGCAAAGCAGCAGAAGTTCTGGCTTCCGCCTCCTCCAGTGCTCCGCCCTCCAAACAACAACAACAAGCACTCTGGTGGCCGTGGTTTCTCCCACCCACCCAACCCAAGCAATTAGTCCAAGACTCAGCTTCAAGCTTCGAAGTCAAGTGGTCCTTATCACCGTCCTCTCTCAGAAGTGGTTTGCAACAAGTGCACTCAGAAGGGTCACTATGCTAACAAGTGTCCCAACCCAAGGTGCCTTCCGCCTCCTTCACCTGTCAACACTGCTATTGTCAAGCACAATCCCAAGACAGCAAGAGTGAATCTGATGAATGCAGCTCAAGCAGAGAATTCTTCAGATGTGATACTTGGTAACCTTCCAGTTAACTCTATTCCTGCAAAAGTCTTGTTTGATTCGGGTGCATCATGTTCTTTCATGTCTCAACCTTTTGCTTCAAAGCACAATGTTGATATCAAAAGTTTACCAAGGGAGTTATCAGTTATTTCTCCGGGAAAACGAATGCACTCTAGTGTGTTTGCTCCGGATATATCTATTCATATGGGTGATTACGGTTTTCTGGTTTCTCCGATTATTCTCGGCAATTCCGACATTGATCTTATTCTTGGGATGGATTGGCTCTCCAAGCATGATGCTCACATTGATTGTGCAAATAAGGAAGTCAAGCTTACTCATCCTGACGAAGACGTGATTATCTTTGCCTCTCGAGATAACACAATCAGGCTATTCTCTCTCAATGACAAGGGCGAGATTAATGCCATTTCTCAGATTCCGGTGGTTAATGAATATGAAGATGTTTTCCCTGAAGAGCTTCCAGGCATGCCTCCCCATCGTCAAGTTGAATTCGTCATTGAACTCGAGCCCGGTACCGAGCCAGCATGTCGGCGTCCGTACAAGCTTTCTCCTGGTGAGTTGAAGGAGCTGAAGAAAAAACTCGATGAGAAAGAGCGTATGGGTCTAATCAGGCCTAGTACTTCTCCTTGGGGCTGTGGTGTTCTATTTGTCAAGAAGAAGGATGGCACGGAATGCCTTTGTGTTGATTACCGACCATTGAACAAGAAGACAATAAAGAGCAAGTATCCGCTCCCCAATATCAATGAATTGTTCGAGCAGCTCAAAGGAGCAAAGGTGTTCTCGAAGCTCGATCTCCGGATGGGTTACCATCAGATTCGTATCCGTGAAGAGGATATTCACAAGACCGCTTTCAGAACAAGCTATGGCTCCAATGAATACACGGTCATGTCTGTCGGCCTTGCAAATGCTCCACCCACCTTCTCAAGGATGATGCACTTCATATTCAACCCCTACACCAATGAATTTGTTCTCGTCTATCTGGATGACATCTTCGTATTCTCCAAGAATGAAGAAGACCATGCCAAGCACCTCCGTTTGGTCCTGTACAGGCTCCGTGAACACAAGTTCTATGCGAAGTTCTTCAAATGTGAATTCTGGCTGGATAAAGTCTTATATCTTGGCCGTATTATCTCTGCCGAGGGCATTTCTCTGAACCCCGAGAAAGTTGAAGCTATTGTCAACTGGGAACCCCCGCAGAATGTCAAGCAACTCCGAAGTTTCCCTGGTCTCGCTAGCTATTGCAAAAGGTTTGTTGAGAACTTCTCCAAGATTGCCAAGCCTCTTTCCAACCTGTTGCAGAAGAATGTCAAGTACTCCTGGACTCCTGATTGTGATGTGGCATTCAAAACACTTAAAGAGAAGCTCATTTCTGCTCCGGTTCTTACTCCTCCGGATGAGTCCAAGCCCTATGAAGTATTTTGTGATGCTTCTTTACAAGGACTTGGTGGTGTTCTCATGCAAGACAAGAAGATTGTGGCATACACTTCTCGTCAGTTGAAACCAAATGAGAAGAATTACCCCACACATGATCTCGAGCTAGCAGCAGTTGTACATGCCTTGATCATGTGGAGACACCTTCTGTTGCGCAGAAAAGTGGACATCTTCACTGATCACAAGAGCGTGAAGTACATCTTCACACAGCCAAACCTGAACCTTCGCCAGACTCGTTCGGTTGAGATGATCCAAGAGTATGATCCAAGCATTGAGTATACACCTGGCAAGGCCAATGTCATTGCAGATGCCTTGAGCAGAAAGGCATATTGCAACGGTCTCCTTCTCAAACCGCTCCAGTCTGAACTTTGTGAATCTTTCAGAAAGCTCAACCTCCAAGTTGTTCCGCAAGGCTTTCTTGCAAACCTTCAAGTTGCTCCTACCTTGGAAGATCAGATCCGTGAGGCCCAGCTAAGTGATGTTATGGTGCAGAAAGTGAAACATGGTATTGCTAAGGGTACTCCCAAGTACAAGTGCTATCGCGTTGATGAGAAAGACACCTTGTTCTTTGAGGACAGAATTGTGATTCCCAAGGGTGATATCAGGAAGCTCATAATGAACGAAGCACATGACTCCCTCCTCTCGATTCATCCCGGAAGTTCCAAGATGTACCAAGACCTCAAGCAATCTTACTGGTGGACTCGCATGAAAAGGGAGATTACCCAATTCGTGAATGAATGTGATGTCTGCAGAAGAGTGAAGGCAGAGCATCAACGTCCAGCCGGTCTCCTTCAACCTCTACCTATTCCCGATTGGAAGTTCGATCACATTGAAATGGATTTCGTCACTGGGTTTCCCAAGTCCAAGAAGGGGAATGATGCTATCTTTGTAGTCATTGACAAGCTAACTAAAGTAGCTCACTTCCTTCCTGTCAAAGAATCCATCAACGCAGCTCAGTTGGCAGAGTTGTACACTTCCAGAATTGTTTCTGTGTATGGCATTCCTCAAGTCATCTCCTCAGACCGTGGAAGTTTGTTCACATCCAAGTTCTGGGACTCCTTTCAGTCAGCCATGGGCACTAAGATTCATTTCAGTACTGCGTTTCACCCTCAGACTAGTGGTCAAGTTGAAAGAGTGAACCAGATCCTCGAAGACATGCTGAGAGCTTGTGTCATCTCTTTTGGCATGAAGTGGGAAGATTGTCTCCCATCTGCCGAATTCTCTTACAACAACAGCTTCCAAGAAAGTGCCGGCAAAGCTCCTTTTGAAATCCTCTATGGCGGAAAGTGTTGTACCCCTCTCAACTGGTCCGAGACTGGTGAACGTCAACTTCTTGGCAACGATTTGATCTCAGAAGCTGAAGAAATGTGCAAAGTCATACGTGAGAATCTCAAAGCCGCTCAATCGCGTCAAAAGAGTTACTATGACGGCAAGCATCATGATTTGGCTTTCAACATTGGGGATCATGTCTATCTCTGTGTTTCTCCTATGAAAGGAACCCAAAGATTTGGTATCAAAGGAAAGCTTGCTCCTAGATATGTGGGCCCTTTCAAGATTCTTGGCAAAAGAGGCGATCTAGCCTATCAACTCGAGCTTCCCTCCAACTTTGCAAATGTTCATGATGTGTTTCACTTGTCTCAACTCCGCAAGTGCTTCAAGACACCTGAACGCACGATTCCGTTCGAGGAGATTGATCTTCAACCAGATTTGTCTTATCGTGAATACCCTGTTGCCATTCTTGAAGAAACTGAGCGAAAAACCCGCAACAAGTCCATCAAGTTCTTGAAAGTTAAGTGGTCACACCATACCGACCGAGAAGCTACGTGGGAACGAGAAGACCACCTTCGTTCCGAGTATCCTTCCTTCTTCCAATCCTAGATCTCGGGACGAGATCTTTTTGTAGTAGAGGAGAGTTTGTAACACCCCATATGTGTTACCTTCCATTTATGGCAATATATGAAACGTTGGCTTCATCAATTCCATTCTGGGCTCTTCTTTCTTTTCGAGTTTCTTCATTTTGTCGTGTGCGTGTGTGCATTTCATCCATGTCATGTTATCATGTGCATTGCATTGCATTCGTGTTGTCACTTGCACCCGGTCCCGCTCGCTTCTTCCCGTTGTCCGTTTCGAGTTCCGACACTCACACACGTGCCTGTGGCACCCCCGAGTCCTTCTTTCATGTGTGGCCGTGTAACGTTCCCGGAATGAGGTGACTTGTCGTGCGTTGTTGTTTTGGTACGTGTAGGTCGCCTGTCAAGTTTTGTCGTGTTTGGAGTTCATTTGGTACTCCAACGATTAACCTAGTGGCCTAAAAGCTCCTCTTCCTTTTGGCCCAAGACCCCCTCCACAACAGCCCACTAACCCAGCACAACCACTCCCATCCTCTCAGTCGTCGGATCGTGATCGTGTGGGCGAATACCGCACCCCATTTGGAGTCTCCTAGCTCCCTATGCCTATAAAAACGCCCCCACGTCCATTTTGCGGACAAAACCGGAGCAATCTCCTCCCCCGCCGCCGCCGAACACGTCCAACCTGGCCGGACGTGTCCGACCTCGCCTCCGCTGCCACGTGTCGCCACCGGATTCGCCGTCGCACCGCCCCACTTCCCCGCGCCGCCGGGCCCGCCGCGGCCCGAGGCTGGCCCGCCCGGCCCGCGCGTCCTCCGCCGCCAGCTCGCGCCTCTCGCTCCCTATGCCTCCCGCGTCGGCGCGCTCCGCCGCCGCCGCGCCGGACGTCGCCGCCGCTGCGCCACCGCGACACCCCGCCACCTCTCTGCTCCGCCGCCGCGCCGCTTCAACACCTCCGGCCGCCCCGGCCGTCTCCATCGCCGCCGCCCCGGCTGCTCCCTCCGCCGCCGGCCCTCGCCGCCGCCCCGGCCGGTCGCCGCCTCGCCGGAGCCGGCCAGATCCAGATTGGGTCGGGGTGGACGAGATCCACCCGTCCCCCGATCCAAACGCCATCCCGCAGCCCGAATCCCTCCGTCCTGCACGGATCCGTCCCGTTGACTTTCGGGAGGTATAATTTCCACTAAGTCCCTGGTTTCCGTAATTTTGTTGCCACCTTTGCCATGCAATAACTTCGTGCTCGTAGATCCGTTTTGGGCGTGTAATATATCAAAATGATCGTTGTGATGTGCTCTTCATTTTGTTCCACTATGGCATGCTTGTTTGAGTTCATCTTGATGACCTAATCATCGTTGCAAGAGTGCTATATGTTTAAAACTGTTGTTATCTGTAATTTTGTTGCATGCTTGTGTTGTTGATAACTTTGTGCATGTTGGTCCAAATGGAGCATATGATATGTCAAAATGTTCATTGTGAAGTGCTCTACATGACGGTTGCTGTAGCATTCATGTTAGGTGTCATATTGCCATGTTTATCTCTGTTGCAAAAGTGCATGTGGCTGTTAAGTGCTGAAACTTGTTATGAGATGCTGATTTGACTTGGTCATTGCTATTGATGTGTTTGTCTTCATGTCACATGTCAATATGTTTTAGAAGCTCTTTCATATGGTCTTTGCTGTGGTGCAATCCACTTTCCATGATATGCCTTGAGGTGACTTAAACAAGCTTGTAAACTTGCCATGCCAATGTTGCTGTTTTGTACTTAGTGAAAAAACTGCTAAGTCTGGAATTTGTTAAACCCGATGCTATGTTTGCTTGACGCCCCACTCAAATCCATGCATGTTTTAGTATGTCAAATGATCATGTCTTGTTGTCCATGTTATGCTCTATCCATCCATGCCCTTATTTGCATATATGGCCTGCTGTAGCTTATTTATTTCTTGCTCTCAAGTTGCTATAAATTTACCTGCCAGATTTTTATCAGCATGATCAATTTGGTGAAGCTTGTTGTTATTGATCCGTGCCTCCTATGGAGTTGCTCCAATGGAGTTGTTTGATGTATGCTATGTCTATTACATGTCCATGATCTTTAGATGCTTAGTAGAGTTGATATGCTTGTTGTTTTGTGCCTCCGAAGGCAGCATCGTGATGATGTTTTTGCCTTCCCAGATTTTGACTAAGTCTGGATAAATTTATTGCAACTTGCCATGCTTGGTTAAATGTGTGTCAGTAGGTTTTTGGGTGTGTTCTAAGTTCATGCTTCTTAAGTATCATGTCTATTTCACATCCATGCCCTTTGTCTCCATGTTTGAGAGTTGTAGCATAATTATTTCTTGCTCCAAAGATGCCATGTTGTTGTAAACTGCAGTTTTGTGTGAATATTGTTTTGCTTGCCATTTGCAAACCGTGCGTCCGTTTCCGGTGATCTTTATATCGATTTGAACCGAAATCTTCGCCTCTATCCGGTGGCTTGCTTGGTTTTCTAAGATGAGGTCTTTTCCATCATCTTCTCCTTAGGCTCAAGTGCTTCCACATGCATATGCACATCATACTCGGATCCCCTGTTTTGACTTGCATCATGTTGATTGTGCATTGCACCGTGTTTGATATTGTGTCGTGTTGTGTTCTTGTGTGGAGTAGAGTTGGGAACCGAGACCGAGTTCGGGGATCTTGCCGAGCCTGAGTACGAGGAGTCATCTTACGATCCCTCCGTGGAATCAACAGGCAAGATGACCTTACCCAGATATCACTACTATCTTTGCCTATGCTAGATGTCTCGCTCTTTAGCTTATTGCCTCGATGCCTATGTCTGTTTGTCAGCCTCCTATTGTTGCCATGAACCTCTCTAACCACCCACCTAGCAAACCATTGTTTGGCTACGTAAGCTTCGCTCAGCCCCTCTTATAGCGTTGTTAGTTGCAGGTGAAGATTTGAAGATCTTGCTTCATGTTGAAGTTATTGTTGGGATATCACAATATATAATCTGTTAAACTAAATCACCTATATATTGGTAATGGGTGGAAGGCTAAGCCTCTTGCTTGGTGTTTTGTTCCACTCATGCCGCCCTAGGAACCGTTAAACCGGTGTTATGTTCCTTGATTTTGCATCCCTAACACGGTTGGGGTTTATGGGCCCCCCTTGATAACTCGCTTAGTGCTAAAGCTTTTCCAGCAAGGCCCAACTTTCGTTTTAGCTTTTGTCATAACTAAATAACTTGCATAGGGACTTTCCGGACCAAGAGGACTTAATTTTACAACTCGGGCCAGTGCTCCACATGAGTGTTGGTACAAACTGGGGGTCCTGCAGGGCACCTTGGGGAAACCCGAGGGCTGGTAAAAACCTGTAGCATCACCCATCCGGTCGTGGTCTGAGACGAGATACGCGCGGCTACTATCAGGGTGTCGGCACGCCGGGAGGTCTTGCTGGATTAGTTTTACCTATGACGGAATATCTTGAGCACGGGATTCCGAGAATACTCGGGTCTTCCCACCTTGGAGTTGCGACTCCGCAGATTGTGAGCTTGTGATGGGCTAAGTTGGGACACCCATGCAGGGTTTGATCTTTCAAAAGTCGTGCCCGCGGTTATGTGGCAGATGTGAATTTGTTAATATCCGGTTGTAGAAAACTTGACACCATGTTCATAATACACTACCAGCGTGAGTAACCGTGACGGTCGCTTTCCGAAAAGGGGTTCGGGAAGTGAACACGGTGGGGTTATGTTTGACGTGCTTAGTTAGGATCACTTCGTGATCACTTTGGCGATCGTTGGCACTTTCTCTTCTCGCTCTAAACACGTAAGCTAGTGCCAGTGCTTCTGCAACCTTGTTTAAGCCTTTACCACACCTAAGGCTTTGATAGTATTGCTACCCGGGAACGGGATTGCTGAGTCCTCGGTGGCTCACAGATTCTACACAACACCAGATGCATGTACCGTTGAGAACTACACAGCTGGTGGTTCAGAGTTGTTTTGGGAGTTTGATGAAGAGCGTGGGCGATACTACGTGTCTTACCCAGAGGATCAGTAGGGCGTACTAGGATGATCGGGACCTTGTGTTGCTTTAATTATGGTATCTTTCATTTGGATTTTCGTCCGTAGTCGGACTGTAATGGATGATGAATGTTTATGTAATGCATTGTGTGACATGGCGAGTGTAAGCCAACTACTCTTTTACATTTTTCATCCCCTCTTTTACATGAGTCGTGCAAAGATACCATACTTGAGATCATTCTAGTATGTGATTATACCTTTAAGTCGTGCCTCGACACGTGGGAGGTATAGTCACATACTGGGCATTACAATGGGGGGAAATGGTGGTGGCTGCCACCGACCGGCGGGTCCGTGGAGAGGAGTAGGCGCGCGCGCGTCCGTCTCGTGTCCGCGTCGATGCAAATCCGGCTCAAAATTGGACCGGGAATGGGTCTCCACGCGGACGCCAAGCGGACGCGCGTCCGTTTGGGTCGGCGCGTTGGGCCACCTTTTGTGTCCGCGCCGACCGAAACGGACGGCGACGGACGGAATGGGTCGCCCCCTTGGAGTTGCTCTTATATATCCTGTGGGGGATAAGGATGAACGAGGGGAGACCTTATCTGCATGTGGAGATGAGTGCGGGTATCTTTTTGCAAATTTTTCATAGTTTCCTCCCTATCCGTCAGATATAGATCGGGCGGCATATATTGTAGGATGGCAGGCACACCATTATCACCAACTCTGTTTTTTTAATAAGAGTAGAGAATATAACTAGTACCTTTTGCATAGGGCACAAAGACACCTCTCCATCATCAGATGATGCAGATGCAAAAAAAAAACATCTTGAAGACGGAGATGTAAAATACAACCCCTCATATGCAAATTTGCATTTTCGTCGACTAGAGATGGAAAAAGAGCAACCGTGCGCCAACCGCTAACTGCCACTTATTTTCGTTTTCGCGTGACCGTCGCTCATCTGCCTCTCGCCCGTTCGCCTCCCGCCGACGCCGATGACCCCGCCGCCTTCTCCGATTCCACCGCCGGTGCAACCATCTCGCCGCGGCCGCCTCCTCTGCGCCAACTTTCCCCAGTTCGGCCTCCGCCTGCCGACGCCCTGGATTTGCCCACCCTGGCCGATCGCTGTCGCGCCGAAGGCGCCTACAAAGAAGCAACGGGCCGCCAAGCAACGCGGTGGAGGCATGAAGCGGCCGGCGGTGCGGGGCCGCAACCTGGCGGGGAACCAACCTCGGCCGGCCAAAATCTCGAAGCCGGACAACGGAGCTCCTCATCCACCTCCGCCGTCGGCGGCGGCCATGGAGGAAGATATGGCCACGCCGACGGCAACCGCCTCCAACGTGTTCAATGATATGTCACGAAGGTAAAAAAAATGTTTGTGCATTCGTTTGTTGTTCCAATTGTTGATTACAATAGTATGTAAAGTTGGTTATGTGTACGTCCATTTATAGTCTTGATGATGAAGCTTTCATGCACGCGACAAATATGACAAATGATGACTTTTCACATGAGTATGCATCACAAGAATATGAAACTCATATGACGATGACAATATCAACATGGATGATGAGGGCTTCGTTACGAAGGGAAGAACCACAAATTATACCAACTCCTAAGATGTGTTGATTTGCATCGCATGGAAGAAAGTCTCTCAAGATGCAACCGTTGGGACCGACCAATCCGCCAACACTTATGCACTTTCGTTTCATGATGCACTTTTGTTGATGATGCACTTTTGTTGGTAGAGTTATAAAAATTCAATATGCAAATGCGGCTGTACAACGGCTGAATAGCGGCCGAACAGCAGCCGCGCGGCCGGCGGCTGGGTTTACATCTCTAGTTTGCATCTTCTATTGGAGTTGCTCTTTTACATCTTCGTTTTGCATCATCTGTTGGAGTATGCCCTTTTTTAGAGATGCAAAAAGCACTTTTTGAAGATGTGTAAATTTTTACATCTCCTATTTTACATCTCCAAATTGCATCTTGTATCGGAGATACTTTAACTGTTGGACCGGTGGAAGTATCATAGTGTTTGGTTGGATGGAAAAGTCTGGCTTCCAATTACAACCCTTTTGGAAGACAGTAGGGGGTTGTTTGGATTGCAACCGATGCACGCCCTACGAAAACATCGGCGTTGACCGGCCATGAGGGCGTCTGTTTGGTTGGGAACAAAAATTTCTAACCGACGCCAATATTTCAACGAGAAGTTCAGTTTCCACGCCAACTTGAGGGTGAATTCCCGGTGGCGAATTCCACCGCCAATTATTTGGCTCGCCCGGCTTTGGCATGGTTGACATGGGCGCCAATCAATCGGCCCCTAGAAGTCGTTTGGTTCATCTCTTTTGTTTTCTGTTACGATGTTGTCGGCTACAACATTTTGCTTCGACAAAAATACCGGCTTGATACAAAATCCTCTCTGATTCACTTGCGGCCGAACCAAACAAAATACGTATTCGGGCGGATATATCAAAAGCAGTGCTTCCCGATACTGATATAAAAAACGATACCAGCATGGAACCAATGTGTCCTATGAGTAATCTAACGCCTAAGTGCCTGTTGAAGAATGAGCCGACGACTCATAGGCAGTGGCTTGGTTAAGGGAACAGAACCTACCGGAGCCGTAGCGAAAGCGAGTCTTAATAGGACGATTGTCAATGCTCATGGACCCGAACCTGGTTGATCTATTTATATGACCAGGATGAAGTTTGGATGAAACTAAGCAGATGTCTGAACTGATGTTGAAGAATCAGCGACTGAATTGTGATTAGGGGTGAAATGCCACTCGTACCCACAACTAGCTCTACCAAAGGTACCAACAACCAACCATAATCACTTGTCTCTTTTTCTTTCTTTTTTAAAGAAAGATGACCCCGGCCTCTGCATGCATGCAACCACTTATTAATTATTCACAAAGACCTTATAAAATAATACATCAATATGTATTTAGCCGCTATCTTGGCAACATCAGTTGCTACTCCTATCTATTGATGAAGGGGTGCAGAAAGTGTGAGCCAGATACCCAGACCTCTCACGTAGGCCTAACATCTGAAGCTGGAGAACCCAACCAAGCCACATATCAGGTCTGGTACACAAACTGGTCTGATGCGCTCTCATAGGTCATCGCCGCCATTTTCCATCGATCCATCTTCAGAGCAAATACCGACGCATCACCCTTGCCAGGCTGCTATCGAGGCCACCACAGCGCCAAACATCACCTCCTTCCTATGCGCGTCCATCATCACATATCCATCGCCAAGGGCCTGCTGCGCCATGCCACCGGGACTCCACGTCGTCGATGCGTCACATGGAACGCTGCTCCACCATAGATGCCGTCCACTAGTCCCTCGAGCCTATGCGTACCTCTAAGAATAACGCCCCCAGGAGGGATACGACACAAGAGCGCCGTCGTCATCCGATCAACCGATCTAGGGTTTCCCCCGAAGGTGACAGATAGGGGTCTAGAGCTTCTCCACAACGATGCCTTCAAGGAGACGACACGAAAAATGCCACCATCGCCGGCCTTGGCAACAAGCCAAGAGCAGGGTTTTCAGGATCCGCTCGAGGAACCTCCATCCAGCCTCGTGCACAGGACCGCCACCGGTCACCTCCGCCGCACATGGAGCAAGCCGCACCGGCCAGATCGGATCTGACCGGAAGCCAGACCACACGAGTCGATTGTTGCTGCGCCAAAATCAGTCGGTGGGATTAAAGCGTTTCCCCTCTTATATATTGTCTCTGCTTCACGCCCTGGAAGATCATGTGCAGGCACTAGCACAGATTGAGCTAGCCAGATCTTGAAAATAAGGAAATATTTCAGGTGGCACCACTGCAATACCGTTACCAGCAACATATCTTTCAGTTCAAGTGCATCAGCAACTTCAGATAAAGAGAAATCATCGCAAAAGGACAACACAATTCAGGTGTTTGAGTCAGATGATGTACTTCATCAGTTCCAGGTACATGAAAACACCAACTCAAAAAAAGAAGTATTCCCTCCATAAACAAATATAAGAGGCGTTTAAATCACTAAAATAGTGATCTAAATGCTCTTATATTTGTATACGGATGGAGTACATGCAAACTTACAGTTCACCAGCTGCGAAACCAAGAACTTAAACAAACCAGTTGCATCAGAGCAAACACCAGTGTGGCATTATAACGAACAATACATAATAGCACATCCCGTGTCCAGCCAGTCTCTCTAAATAGAACCCAACAATAGAAAGGTCCCAGTCAGCCATGGATGATACTGCTGTTGCTAAGGGTGAACCCTGAAAAACCATTGCTGTGCGGCAACTAACCATTTTTCAGATGCCTGTAATCGATTATACACTGCGATTGTCAAATCAACTAGCAACTTGACTTGAGTCAACAAATCAAGAGGATATGAGAATAGAAGAGCTAAAGTTAACTTACACTCCTACAAGAATGATGGACAATGCCATCAACTCATATCATCATCAGATTCACTCCATTCCATTTTTGGATGATATTCATCAGGGTCACTTTCCTCCTCACAATAGTAGGGAAATGATGCATCTTCCTTGCCGCAGTCAAATATCCCTACTGATGGGTGCCTTAACCCATGCATTCCTTGGTTCTGGCATGCATAACATTGACCTAACAAAATAAGCCACAAGATTAGAATCTTTTTAGGTCACTAGAATTCACAAGGTGAAATTTTTCATACCATTTTCATCCGGGTCCAAAGGATAACAGAAATAATCTTTTATCATAAATGTTCCGCGAACCTCAGCGAAGTACATCACCCATGTCCAATTAGCTGAGCCATGTTTCTTTATCTTGACAGTAAAGGTGAAGTGATGACATGTTTTTAAATAATGCTCCACATTAAAACATTGATGGAGAAGTTCATCAAATTCATACTCAACTCCCTAAGATGAAAGAAGTGTTAGTGATAGGTCTCCACAGTCCACACAATTAAAGATTTAGAACAGACATGAAGAACCTTAAGATCATCTTCACTCTCGATGTATCCTCTGAAAGCCACCATCGCCTCCTCGATCATCCATCTATTCGCATTTTGAGCAAGTTCTTCCTTAGAAGAAGTATAATGTCCTTGTGCTTGAATTGATTCAGCTTGTTTTCGAGCTTGTTCTTCTGCAAATTTTATATCACCTTCATACTTGGGTGGCCAATATATATTTTCGTGGTATCTCCCGCCTAGATAGAAACATCAGAGTACAGTCAACAAAAATGGTTAATAACTAGTGTAAGACCCACTCTTTGCTACGGGTAATTATTTAGACGTTTCTCTGATCCTGTTTAAGGCAAAGCAATAACGTTCAAGCTCGGCTCCGTCGAGCGACTCATGCAGTAAGAGCTCGGGATTTGTCATGCTATGCCAAGCGATAACGCTCCGACTCAGTTGCATAGAGTGAGGCTTTTCATATGATTGTCTACAGCTAGATTTATATAATCTTGATCCCAGGGTCCGATACATAGATGTAGGACGAAGTTCATGTAATGATACAACAAGGACAAGTTGTGATAAACGGATTCTCAGCTTAATTGAACTTGTTTTAAGCTGTAATGAACCTTGCTTTATTCACTATGCACCATTGATTACAGTACTTGGGTATGGGTGTGATACTAAAACCTGATTCTAGAAATATAGATGACGTGGGGTTCACTAGGCGTAGCAACTATGCTACTTTGCAGTATATGACCTATATGAAAGCGCAAAGTTTCTGCCTAGCTCGAGCTCCACGGTCCCTCCTATCTAGACCGTTTGCTTGCTTCGGGATTTGCGCTGGAAAGGAGCATCAGGAGCGTGGAGCTGTCATTTGCAGGCGCGGTCCTGTCCAGATAATCAGTAACTAAGCATGCTAGGCCTGCATGCTAGTCCATGTGGGTCTCCTGTTTCTGGCGTCATATGAAACCTGTTCGCCTGGTGTCTCTTCGTCGCTCCTCACACTCCCTCTCTGCCGTCTCGTCTTATCAGCTGCCATCATATCCTATTCAACCCGCAAGAGGACGTGAAAGGGAGAGAGAAGAGAGAGTGAGAGAGTGAGCTGACTTTTGCCAGCAACGATCACTGTGGACACGTGAGAGTCTCCAGCAGAGAGGGAAGAAATAGTAGGAGAGAGATTGTGTTGATGCAGTGCACTGTACAAGCACGTGATGGAGATAGCCAGTGACAGAAGGAAACGTAGAAAAGTTAAAAATGGATTTTAAGTTGGATTTTCTGTCAACCGTATGCAATATTGGTAGACTGAATTACTTGTAGTGCATATAGCTTTGTGTAAAAATAATATCAAATCTAAAAAAGTAGACGCCTTACTCAAGTCCTCATGTCCTGCCTCGTTTATTTTTTGAATACTGTTTTAGAAAGAGAGTGCGAAGAGATAAGCGAGAGAGTCATGGGTATGCAGCACGAATGCTCTCTCAGCTCACATTTCCATACAATATCAAATCTGCATACAAGACACTCTCTCTCCATTTTCTTTATTGCTTCAGCACTGTTCATGCATGCGCATGTGACACTGCAGCGACATGACTTGTCCAGATGCCGGCAGCAGTTGTGCCAGGAGATTAGTGAGCGTCAGATAAATTTGAGTGCAAGCATCTTGCTGATGCACTGTTGACATGTCAGTGTCTTGCACATATCTCGAGGGGACTGAATGGTGTAGATAGGAGGTCACATGGAGCTCGAGCTATGAAAAAACACTCTCGTATGAAAGACAATTCATAGCCCCAATACATAAAGCTATTGTGTTAACCTAAAGAAACGTAACAACACGAGTGCTTTCTGAAAATCAGTATACATAATTTGAAACATTTTTGGGGAGTGCTTACCTTGGTTTTTGTTTCTCATGCGCTGGTGGCTCTGCAATTGTGGAATCAAGAACGGCATCATCGACTGCGTCAGCATGCATTACCACCCTAGGTCAAACAATTTACATCCATGCTTTAGTCAACTTCTACTATGACTGAATTGGAGGCTCGAAAGTCTTATATCTTATAGAAACAAATAAATCTATAATCAATCTTAACCATGAGATATACATTTAATGGAGCATGTTTAGAACACACACCGACGAACACACGAAGGCAGTCAGAATCCCCTCCTAACTTTTTGCAAAATGACCAATGGTTAGATCACTTGCGACAGTTTTCCACCTGTGCTGACTACTGTAAATTACCAACAGGATTTTTCCAATTAATTATATTGATTGATCAAAAACAGGGAAAGCTAAAGGTCCTGCAGGTTGGCTTGAACAGAAAAAATGAGCAGGTCTCATCATTAAACAGAATTTACCCCGCATCCGCCATACAGGTCATAACAAGTACCATTGGTTCAACCATATCGGTCATAATAAGTACTCGTACCCATTAGTTCAGTGATATGTGTCATAAAAATTTCCCAACATTCCAACACACCAAACTTATAAAAGTAAGGACAGAATAAAGATGGAAACACCTGTCAGCCGATTCAAGTGTGTGAGGTGTGTCGTTCAGCGTCAGGGTCTCAAAATTAGCCAGATCCGTGCTTGTACACCCAGGCTCACTGCTGCTCACCTTGCCGGCATGCTCCTCAACCCTAGACAAAATGATACTGTGTCAGTGACTATTGTGGTTAGTTCAGCCATATGGGTCATAACAAGTGCCCGTCATTTCAACGTACGAAATACAGTATGGGGCTTGCTTCGGTAGACCCCCCCCCCCCAACAAAACGTATAAGGGTAGAATGGTCATA
>LR738713.1:122372270-122456377 GCA_902687465.1 Secale cereale | reverse complement strand
CACACGATCTTTTGTGGTGCCACTTGTGAAACAGCGGCACATCATCATCAAAACAGCATTCAGTGGGGCAAGCAGGTCAGATTCGGGACGATTTTGAATACTCGAGGGACCAAACTTAGCCTATATAGAGTTGACGGATGAAAAATGGACTTCTTCATTATAACATAATATGCAGTCTACTTACCCACTCAATAAGAATTGGTCATGTTTATATTTTTTATTTGTATAGAACCATGCCAAGTAGATCACTGTATCCTTTGTTTTATTTGGGACACTCTTGAACCTGGAGAGAAACCATTTTCTATTTGTTCTATTGTTTATGTGAGTGCAAGACTTCGGTTAAAGCTTGTAAGTAAGTTCATCTTTTTTCTGTTTTTTTGTATGGGAGTGTAATTACCTCTCTAAATTGCAGTTGGTGTTCACAAAGCTCGGAAAATAGCAAAAGTATTTGGCTTGCCTATTGTTGGAGTTCACCATATGGAGGCACATGCTTTAGTTTCCAGGTAAACATTTAACTTCTGACATATCTTTAAGTGACGCACAATTTGTTTGATGAGTTCAACATCACATAGAATAAGCTATATATGATTATTTTTTTGGTTCGAGGACACAAGGTGTTTTCATGTAACTTGAAAAACCAGATTCCCAAATGTTTATTGTGTGGATTTTCTTTTACAACTACTTTTTTTAGAAGCACAGTACAGATGCAGACGCTCACATACATGCACGCAGTCACCCCTATGAACGCACGCACGCACACCCTACCGGCCTACCCCTATGAGCACCTCCGAGAAACCGAGTAGGCAAATCTTGAGATTGACGAAATCGCCACAGACACTGTTGCCAGATAGCCTGGAATAAATCCAGGAAAATGCAACCACCCGTGTCAAGTCTAGGACTTGAACCTGGGTGGGCAGGTTCCACCACAAGGAACCTAGTCATCTGAGCTATGCTTACAAACTCCTTGTAGGTCCTACATTATGTTTTCCCCTTAAAATAGCTGCAGACTTATCGAGACATTGAACTAGGTCTAGCACAAGCTGCGAAAACTGAAAATTGAACTATTTTATAATGATACAACCTCCAAAGATTGAACTAAATTCTACTCTATAGCTACAATTTGACTTTGAGTAGGAAAGTATTTGCGTCTACTGTCTACAAGCTCTTTCTCAGTATCATATCTGTTTCCAGCATGCCTTGTTGTGAACTTATGATGTGAAAATTCGTAGTTTAATTACTTCAAATATGGTATACATGTTTCATATTTGTGACAAAGGCCTCATTCTGTAAACATAAAAAAAGAGCAGCACACGTGCCTCTGCCATACTTCTAATGATATTGCATTACTGAATTATAGATTAATGTGGTTTGATCCTTGTCAGGCTAGTGAACAAGGACCTTGATTACCCATTTTTAGCTCTTCTAATTTCAGGTATATGCTAATTACAGTACCATGTCTCAGTATTCTATACCATGATCTAGCTTAATTCTCTTATTCCAGAGAAGCTTGCAGTTGTAAATTGCGATAGCAGTAATGCCATAGAAGATACACATTCATTCTTTTCCTGCCTGTCGGAGTCCAAAGCCAGCTATTATGTTATGCCTTATTGCAATGATTGAACTGTGACGAATATTTTCACTCATACAAATTAAAGTTTCCATCCACTAAATTTTTATATTTTTTATTCAAAATAATTTAATGCAAAACCACATCAGCCTAAGTTCATGAAGAGATGTCTTAATCTAGCAGACATGCTAGTATTGATACTGACACTGGAATAATTGTGTTTGCTTTTTTTTGACGTTGCGCTAAGTAGTTAGTATGTACAGGAGGACACAATCTTCTTGTTCTCGCTCAGAACCTTGGTGAGTATATTCACCTGGGAACTACAATAGATGATGCAATTGGTGAGGCATATGACAAGTCAGCAAGATGGCTGGGTCTTGATATACGGAAAGGTGGTGGTCCTGCTCTTGAAGAGCTTGCCCTAGAAGGTGATCCAAATTCTATTAATTTCACAGTAAGTTTGCAGGTGTAATTTCACAGTAATTGTGTTTGCTTGCCCTTAATCTTAGTTCAATTTGACATGTTACTTGCCCTTTTTTGTATACCTCTAGGTTCCGATGCGACAACACAAAGATTGCAATTTCTCTTATGCTGGTCTGAAGACTCAAGTTCGATTGGCTATTGAATCCAGAAATCTGTATGACTGTGTCATTCCCTTTAGTTGCACTGTTTGTTTCATCATCTTCATGATAAGATGAACACACCTGTGGCTGTCTTCCATACAACCTTGCATTTTGCCATTTGGCATGCTGTTTGTTCCTTGTTTATTTGTGCTTGAAATTCATTCTTTTTTATGCTACACCTCAGGTTTTCAAACGCAACTTCGTTGGAACTGTCAATAGTATACATGTATTCCCCTGTGAAATAAATAAATAGTATACATGTATTCTTATTTACTCCTATTTTTTGTTTGTTTCATGTAGTAGGGGTTGTAACTTGAAACTTGTACCGGAGAGCCTACCCATTTAGTAACCCAATGTCAACGACGCAAAGTTCATTTTTTTAGAACATTCATACAAATTACACAATGTACAATGATCTGCGGTGGAAATGTTTGCTAAGCAAGGTTTACATATTATTGGAATTTGGAAATCCTTTCGTATGAATAATGCCATACAGATGCGGTAGCATTCTTGTGAACCAAATCACAAGAACAGTACTGGTGGGAAGAGTGATGCAACTGATGCTTAAAACATCATAGAATGGTTTTTTCATGGGAATCTTCTTCATCTTTCAAGCAGTGACAATTTGACACCTTAATTTGTTGAATAAATTATGCCCTGATAAACTGAACATTTCCAACGGGACTACAGACGGAGTAGGCTAAGTAACCAAATATATCAGTTTGTTTGAAATGAGTGATGGTACAAGATGCCTTACTGTATTTAACTATTTATCGGTGAAGGAAAAATTTGCAATCAGGGTCGGTGAGTCGCTATGCTGTGATTATTAATTAACTGTGTTGCCGTTTTTACACCATTGTAGGTGCACAGATGATATCCCCATTTCTTCTGCAACAGAAGAAGACAGACAACTAAGGGCGAACATTGCTGCCTCTTTTCAGGTTTAGTATCATGGATATTGTACTCGTTGTCCAGGAGGACTCTGATAAGTTTCTGATAATTTTAACTTGTGCAGCGGATTGCTGTCCTACATTTGGAGGATAGATGCCAGCGAGCAGTTGAATGGGCATTGAAGATGAAACCTTCAATTAAAAACTTTGTAATGCAGATATCTTGTTGCTGTTAAATTCAGTCATTTTTCTTAATTCATCCAGTGGTTAATCGATTCAATTATTAAAGGTTGTTTCAGGTGGTGTTGCTTCTAACCAGTATGTTAGGACCCGCTTGAATCATATTGCTGAGAAGAATGGCCTACAGCTCGTATCCCCTCCCCCAAGTCTTTGTACTGACAATGGTAATGAGTTTATCACAGTTATGTGAATAACTGAGCAAAGTTGGCAGAAATGGTCTGGATAAGTCATTCACATGCTTCAAAATAAAAAGGGAATACAGCCTAGGGTATAGACTGAAAAACAAAAAACTGTGCTGAGTTGCATCAAAGTTGATTTTGAATATTATATGCTTTTACTGACAGTGTGAATATTACTACCTCTGTAAAGAAATATATGCTATGTTCCTTTATTTGCATAGGTGTCATGATTGCTTGGACTGGAATCGAGCACTTTGTTGCCGGTAGATTTGAAGATCCACCTCCCGCTGATGAGCCTGATGATATGCAGGTAACCTAACCAAGCAGTAAGCACAGTTGATAAAATCAACTGCATAATGGATGAGTTAAGGTAACTTAAAAAATAAGTGCACAAAGTAACTGATTAAATTCCACTATAGGGAGCTCCATTATGTATTTATTTATAGTTGCATTATTTTGTTTTTCATTGTAAGCCCTGAGTTTTTAGATATTATTATTTGGTTGTTTTGTTAATTCAGATGTATGATCAGCTCCTTTTTAAAGCTAAATAGTTACTTGGATAAAAAGATTTGGTATGTCAATGAAGAATGTAAATGTAAAATCAATGGTGATTCCATCATCATCATAGGTTGAAGAGTTAAATATGTCAAATTCTTGAACTTGGTTTGGAACTTTGAATAGCGTTGAGAAACTAGCTCTTAGAAAAACAGATAATTGAATTTGGCATGATTGTTGAAGCTTGGTCATTTAATTTAGGGACTATGAGCACCCGGCTTTCTAGTTTCTTTCATTGGAATGTAGGCACTTCTGATTCAGGCCATTTTCTTGTACTGATAAGTGTCTTTCACCGAGTATTTAAGATCTGATGCAGAACTTATGGGTTTTGTTCTGGCTGCTAGTATCCTCTCTGATCAGTTTTTTGTCTACTACAGTATGATTTGCGTCCAAGATGGCCACTTGGCGAGGAATATTCAGAAGGAAGAAGTGTTTCACGGTCACTGAAGACGGCTAGGATCCATCCATCACTTACATCCATGACGCAAAGCTCCCTCCACAACTAGTATGGTCAGATCATTGATCTTTGCTCTTTGCTGCCGTTTAGTTCCACATCATCCTGTTTTTGCTCACCTTTATTTGTCATTGCAGTAATTAGCTGCAAAAACGTGAGCTGACTAGCAGTTCATTTCCATCCGTTTCTAAATATAAGTCTTTGTAGAGATTTCAATATGGATATATTTTAAAGTGTAGATTCACTCATTTTGCTCCGTATATAGTCCATATTGAAATCCCTAAAAAGACTTATATTTAGGAACAGAGGGAGTAGCTGTTATGTGTATATAACTGAGTAAACAATTATTTGTTGTTATGCATTATTCTTTATGATTATTCTCACACGTGAACCACATCATGATGTGCATGAAAAGGAAATATAGAGGAGGCATTTGCAGCTCAATTTTTATTATTTGTGGTTTGCAGTATTGATAATCTGGATCGAAATGCAACTGTACCTCAGAAGGAACTGCATATCAACATGTCACGCGGAAGAACCATCTATATAGAAGGCACCCAAACCTTGAGCAACTTGTTAAGTTCTACTTAAACGCACATGAATCGGAGTTCGAGGAATAGAACGCTTACCTGATGATCCTGCAGGATTGCATTGCCTGCTATCAGTCTGAAGCCTCTTGCATCTTGATTCATGTTCTGCTTGAAACATTGTTCTAGAAGAAAGTGGTGAACTTGTGTCGGATTTTATGCTCTGGTGGTTTGCTTTATATATAAAGCGGGGCGAAAGCCTTTTTTGGTAAACATTGTTCTAGAAGAAAGTGGTCGGGCTCTAAACAAAAAGTAAGCATTGCACGACACGAAAAGGTGGAAGCACAGCAACATCCTTCTCAACTTGTTTCTTCAGTGTTCCTGATTGAGTCAAATCGTTCACGATTGAAGTGCTATTTTCTCTCTCTCTCAGGCCACCGCCGCTGTTCTGGCCGAGTTCATCTCACCCGCCTGTGGATTCCAAGTTGTCAAGAAAATTACTCCCGTGCCATTTCTACCCTGGAATTTCTCACCCCGGCAACCAAACATAGTCTTATAGGCAAATCCTTCACGTTGGGTAGTTTTCTTGTCAAACGGGAACTGAAAATCAAAGCCGTATGGTTTATGTGTTTGAGTCAGTACTGGATGGGCAAAAATACCATGCCCCTGTGAATACTGTAGGCAACTGAAAGCAGGCACTTGCCTATTTCAACCATGTGTTTTATATGTTCATGTAACTAAAGATTCTCGGAGAGTGCTTATATATTGAGAGTGTTTTGGTTTGAAGCAATCCAATACGTTATAACTTGCTTTTCCATTGTTTATTGGTTTGAAAAGCAAAGCGTATTGGTTGAAGCAATCTGGGCATGATGCTCTGTTTAACGTTATACGCAACTCCTGTTGGTTGAAACTTGAAAAGCAATCCATGGCATAACTTACATTTTCGTCATAGAGAAACTGGAAAAAAAAATCAGTGCTTTGGGGGGCAATACCACCCCTGCAATGTGATGATCCAATGCGGTATCAAAAGGCATATCATCTGGGCTTAATATTTTGCAGAAAGCATTGATCCGTCTGTTTGTGCATTTTAACCTTGTTTATGACAAGTGGGGCACAATTTTGATGATGTGGCGTAAGATGTTGGTTACAGGGCGTTAGACACGGTGTGATATGAATTTACCAAATAGACATTGGTATTTTTGCAGAGGCACCCTTCTATCAGAAAACAAAAATGCAATCAGGCCCTTGCCATGCCAAGCTTGATTGTACTCTGCCGCCAGCCATCCAGCGCTCGTGCGCTGCAGCCCACGCCGGTGCCCCATCAGCGGCGGAGCTCACCGATGAGGACCGTTGCTTGGCCGTCGTCGCTGTTGCTGCTTGCACCGGCATACCGCCGCTGCTTGCGCGTCGCCATTGCTGCTTGGCCGTCGCCGCTGCTTGCGTGCCATCGGGCCGCCACCGCTGCTCGCGTTCGTGTCACGCGCGGACGCCCGCTGCTTGCGCCCGTGTTGCGCCCCGCCATTGTTGTTTGCTCCAATGCCGCCGTCGTTGGAGATGGCGGCGAGCATGTCCCGTTTGCGACCGGCGAGCATGAGGTCGAGGCCAAAGGCGGCGAGGCGGAAGGTGATGGCGTGGCCGATGCTGTCCATGGCGCTGGTGACGACGGCCCAGGGCCCGTAGCGGCGGCGACGAGGACGCCGACGGCTGTGAGGGCCAGCGCCCACGACGAGTAGACCGATGTCGAGGCACAGGGCGGCACAGGTGGCAACGAGGAGGCCGGCGCAGGGCGGAGCGGGCGGCGACGAGGAGGCCGACGGTCGCGAGGGCCAGCGCCCACGACGAGGAGGCCGACGTCGTGGCATAGGGTGCTCGCGATCTGGTTTTATCTTTGGGAGGAAGGGCTTTTTTGAAAAAAAGACCAGCCTAACACTGTCTATTGCAAAACGTTACACCAACGTCATCAAATGTGAGACCCATATGTCATAATCATGGTTAAAATGGCCTAGGCGATTGATCAGTGTATTTTGCGAAAGATTAGGCTAAGAATCGGTGTTTTCTGCAATAATTCTGTAGAAGAGTCTTTTATGCAAACCTACGTTGTAATGCGATGGTTTTCTGCAATTCACTCCTCCTGCAAGTCAGAGAACCCAGCTTCGAGTTGGATCCCCTTTTTTGAGAGACTTCGGGAGGTAGGCCCCTGCCTTTTCACTAAAAGAACAGAGTTTCGATCCTGATCAAAGAGAGCTAATCAATACATTAGCATCTTTCTTCCTGTTGCACACTAGCGAGAAGTTTAAGAACATCACCACCGTGATGTTTGTACTCCATGGTCGGATCTATGGTATTCGCCTAGTAAAGTTGTGTTCCTGTGTGGCATGCCGCGTGCATTTCTTATTTGAAGACCCTGTTCAGTAATTCACCAACTACCGAAATCTGCGGAGCAAGGAAATTCCAGCTCCGCCAGCTCCGAGCTGGAGTTGTGGAAGTTGATGCTTGCAGGATATTTAATAGACTGGAACTCCAGGGTCTTTGCATGATGTAATGACTTGGTTGGTCGGTGTTGAACTTGTAATGTTGTGCTTTTTGCCAACCTAGTTAGTGCTCTGGGTCCAGATGATCCAGCTATCTGAACTGTCAGTTCATTCAACTGGGTATGTGCCAAAACCAATATCCCGTTAAATATGGCGCTGCGGAAAAAATTGTATTGAAGGCGACGTATTCAACCGTGGGGCACAAAACGGTAGGTACTATTGAAAGAAACCTCAAAAGTTATTTCATTCTAATTTACCCCTTATCCTTCAACATGTGTTGAATATGTTTATAGTTAATTTTTTGCGGGTGAATTGACCAAAAAAGAAGCTAGATGTAGTACTTGTTCGATTCTTTTTTTTACGGGTGAAAGGAGAGTTTATTAATCACTCAACGGGTAGGTCGTTCTTACAAAGACCAGGCACATCGCCTGGTCCGAACCGAGCCACACAGCAGTGCGCTCCTCTATCCTACCAAAGCTAGCTAAATAATGGCTAACGCCATTTTGCTCACGAGCAATATGAGCCAGCTTAATTTCTCTCCCCTCCCTCATAAGTCTCTTGGTTTGATCCACCAGCATAGCATAGCGTGACCGATCTGTTTCTGAACCAGCCAGCATATTGTACCCGACTAGGCAGTCGGTCTCTAACACTATGGGGAGTTGCGTCCACTGAAGTGCAAGATTGACACCCTCCATACACGCGGACAGTTCCGCCTCCAGTGCATCCGAGCATGTCCATAGCTGCCGGCAAGATGAGAAAATGATCGTTCTTGAGCTGTCTCGAAGACTCATACCCGCGCCCGCTGAACCCGTGCGAGGGCAGTAAGATCCGTCCACATTTAGCTTTGTCCACCCAGCAGGCGGCAGCACCCACTTCGCCGATGAACTAGCTCGAGCAGTAACATGCACTGAGGGTGCTTTGGCCTGCACCACATCGATCACCTGCTTGCCCTTCACCGGGTCTACAACAGGAGCATTTTGCAGACCAATGAGGGAGTCCACATAGCCGAGTAAGAAGCGTCAGGAAGCGTCGACTGGAGGGGCGCTCTTGTCATGGGTTAGCTCGTTCCGAACGTGCCAGCACCGCCAGAGTGTCATCATCAACTCCATCCGCTCTGTATCCGAGATGTCACAGAGGGCTTGGGCAAGCCACTCCGTGCCTGTCCGCCTAAAACTCGCCGCCGTCGGGATGCGCCAGTGTTCAGCCATGGCTTTCCACAGCCCGACTGCTCTTGGGCACCTGCAGAACGCATGAAAAGTGTCCTCCGGCTCAGTTGCACAAAGAGGGCATATGTCAGAAACTTCCAAGCCGCGTCGTTTTTTGTTCACCCAAGTGGGCAAGCAATCAGTGACTAGTCTCCAAACAAAGGTGCACACCTTAGGAGGAGCAGGGCACCTCCATATAAAAGCCCAGATGGCTCGTCGCCCGTCCGGCGCCCTGCTCGCCGCGACTGATGAAGGCCTTAGACAATCCTCTAGAGCAAGTCGATAAGCACTCCGTACGGAGAAGCATCCGTTCTTCTCTGGCGCCCATGCAATAAGATCATCACCCAAACGTGGTGATGTTTTGATTTTAGCAATCTCTTCTGCATCTACTGGAAGGAAGGTCTCCTGTAGTAGGTCATGCCGCCATGAACCATGGTTGTCCAGTAACTCTGCTGCCCTTCTCCGTCTACATCTTCCTTGTGGTGTGACCGGTTTGCCCTTGCTATTCCTCGGGATCCAATTGTCTCGCCATATGCAGATGGAGTTGTTGTTCCCACACGTCAGATCAGGCCTTTTTTCAATAGTTCTAAGCCATGCTGCACTCCTTGCCAAGTCGCAGAAGCACTCGAGGGAAAAACCGTGTCTTCAAGTCGTCCATTAGGGTAGTATCGAGCCTTCAGTAGTCGGGCGCATAAGCTATCAGGGTTGGACAACAGTCTTTAGGCTTGGCGCGCTAGGAGGGCCTGATTGAACATGCGGAGATCACGAAAACCGAGGCCTCCTTGCGCCTTCGGCTTGATGAGATGAGTCCATGCCCGTCAGTGCATTTTTCGGCGCCCTTTCTCTACTCCCCAGTAAAAGGTGTGAATCATCCGCATGAGATCCTCACAAGTTGAAGCCGGCAGACGGAAAACACTCATGATGTAGGTAGGAATCGCCAGGGCTACCGATTTAATCAGTACTTCCCGGCCACTCTGAACTAGCAATTGTGTTGCGTCCCAATCCACCATTCTCTTGGTGTATTTTTGCTGTAGGTTCTGAAACTTGTTTTTTGACATTGGGCCAGAAGGGGTAGGAAGCCCCAGGTAGCGCTCCTCAAAACTATGGTTCTGTACTTCCAGGACATGCATCACCTCCTCACGATTCTGAACTTGACAGTGCTTCCCGAACAGTATTGAACACTTTCGGGGATTAATAAGTTGGCTAGTCGCGAGAGCATAGGTAGATAGAGCATCCTTGATATTATTTGCCTCTTGTGTCGTTGCACGGAAGAAGAGCAGGGTATCATCAGCGAAGAGGAGATGTGAAATACCCGGAGCCCGTGGGCATACTCGTACTGGCGTAATACCTTGAGTCTGAACTCTCTGCTTTAAGATGGCCGCCAAACCGTCAGCAACAAAAAGGAATAGAAACGGGGATAGAGGATCTCCCTGCCGAAGCCCGCGCGGCGGTGCAAATGAATCTGAGAGGGTTCCGTTCAGATTTACACAATACCGAACCGAGGTGACACAAGTCATAATCCATCTCACCCACTGGTCCGCGAAACCCATCTTTTGCATCACTTGCTCAAGGAATCTCCAATCTACCCTATCGTATGCCTTGGATAAATCTAGTTTGTAGGCACAAAAACTCTTTGCCGGGTCTTTCTCTTGCCTGATATAATGAGTGCACTCAAACATGATCAAAGCATTATCTGTGATGAGTCTCCCCGGAACAAACGCGCTTTGCTCTTCAGAGACAACATCTCCCAGGATCGGCCTCAGGCGATTAACCAAGCACTTCGCGATGATCTTGTAGACCATGTTGCACAAACTAATCGGTCGGTACTCCGTTAAGTTTCTTGGGTTGTCCACCTTAGGAATAAGCACTATGGTGGTAGAGTTCACCCCCTCTGGTATGGTTCCAGTGACAAAAAATTCCCTCACTGCTGCAATGATATCCTCCTTGAGAGTGCCCCAATAGCGCTAAAAAAATCTCGTCGGAAAACCGTCCACTCCAGGCGCCTTGAGGGGGCCAATCTGAAACAAAGCATCGCTGATCTCCTTGTCAGAAAATGGTGCGCACAATTTGCATTCATTTCCGCTGTGATCACCTCCTCAAACAGCGCCACTACAGTTTCTGGGTGCAGAGTTTGGTCATCTTCAAAAAGACTATGGAAATAGGATAACGCCATACTAGACATCACAAGATGATCAGTTTGATAAATACCATGGACATCCACAAGACCTCTAATTTTGTTCTTGCGAGCTCTCCAAATTGCCTTATGGTGGAAAAACTTTGTGTTGCGCTCACCATGTTTTAACCACTCCAAACGAGAGCGTTGGAGCCACATCATTTCCTCCTTGTAGAGGAGTTCATTCATATGATCAACTGCTTTCCGAATCTCATTGCGGTCGGCATTCATATTGGTGAGTTCCTCCAACCTCGTCCTGGACTTCTCAATTTCCCTCGTGATGTTCCCCAATTTCTTGTTGCTCCACCTGTGTAGAGCAGCCATGGTTGACCGAAGAGCTTCACTGATTTTGCCTAGGTTCCCTTTCGCGCCTGCATTAGCCCATGCCTCCGCCACAACTTCTGCTAGCACCGGCTCGCGCTCCCACATCACCTCATACCTGCGAATCCTTCCCGTCCGGACCTGGGTTTCCTTGACGCAGCGAATAATTACTGGACAGTGGTCAGAACAAGGCGACGCAAGATGGCCTACCTCAACCTCAGGAAAAATGTCGCGCCAAGTGTTATCAGCCACTGCCCTGTCCAGCCTCACCTGGACATTAGCTATACCACTTCTCTTGTTATCATATGTAAAGGGGTACCCCGAGAACCCCAAGTCCACGAGCTGACAAGTCTCCGGACAATCTCCGAAGGAAAGCATCTGATTGTGGGGCCTAGGAGAGGCAGAGAGATGTTCAAATCCCCACATTGCCTCGTTGAAGTCCCCCGCGACCAGCCAAGGAATATCAGACGTGTTCTTCAATCTACACAAACTCTCCCACATGAGGTGCCGATTTTCCTCTCTTGGTTCCCCGTATACAAAGGTTACCCGCTAAAGCGGATCATCATCTGACACTCGCACATAAGCATCAATCCATCTTTCATTAATGTCTTGAATATTGACGTACATAGTTTCATCCCAAAACAGTGCTAATCCACCACTCTTGCCTTGACTACTAATTCCATCAAAACCTTTGAGCCCTAACCGAGTACGAATCCTAGCCATTTTATGTTTTTGTTGTCTTGTTTCACACAAAAAAAACAACTTCGGGGAGTGGACTCTACAAAGAGCCTGAAGATCACGAACTGTGCGAGGATTCCCCGCCCCTCGACAGTTCCACATTAAGCAATTCATTGCGACTGACGGGGCGCCACACATGGCCCCGTCAGTTTACCAGCGGCCCCAAGGCTGGTTGCCTTCGAATCCACCTCACACTCCTTGCTTCTTGCATCGTCCTCCAGGGTAAGTGTCTCTACCTTCCCCTTCTTCTGAATGCCACCAATCGGTATATCCACAAAAGGAACCAACGCATTGTCGTCAGTAGCTATCCTGTTATAACCCAGCAGGCCCTCCACCTGCCTCTTACCCAGCAAAGAAATGAAGTCCATGGACTCCCGAACGCTGCCAAAGGAGACCTTAAGGTTGTCGATTCCCCGCAGCGCCGGGATCATATCATTTATGCCTGGTGGCGCCTCTCTAGTCACAAGAGCTCCTTTCTTTTTACTAGCTGGTACCTTCTTATGAAGCCCCACCGTCTTCTTCCTACACTGTTTTGGACGAGGTTCAGTGGCATCAGCTGTCTTTGCCTCGAACTGCATCTTCATCTGCTGGACCTTGCTACACTCCGGCCTTTCCCTATCGAGCCTCAGTTTCAGTCCCTCTACATGAGAAGCTAGCTGTTCGTCCGCCTCTTTTTGAGCCTGCAGTCTCATTTTCCTCAAAACCGTCTTGTGCATCCACTCGGTTTGGTATCACATGTGGCTGTCTCTAACCACTACTAGCGGAAGAGCGTACAGAATCCTGAGTGGCAGAACCCTCACTTCCCAACGAGAAGTCCATCGTCCGTCTTGCTCTAGGTTGTCCAGGGGAAGCTGTGAAAACTGGTCTTTGTTCGAATTTCTTAAAGGGCGAGCACCGGAGAGTTGAATCATAGCCTTTCGTGGGGAGTCCCATACTCTTTTTCTCGCAGGCCTCCTTGTCATGCCTCATAAAACCACAGTGAAAACAGAAGTGCAGAACTCTTTCATACTTGAGCTTGAACTTGCTTCGTTTGGTTTCTCCTTTAACCTTGTACTCCAAAGTGACCTCCTTCTGCAGGCGTCTATTGTATGGAAGTTTGACACGGATCCGTAAGAACTCATTCGTGTCGAAACCACTTTCAGGGGCGTCCATCTCCAGTACCTCGCCTAGTGTACCTCCAACTGCATTGCCATAGGCTCTGGTTTGCTTTTTCCACGGGATATCAAACACCCGCACCCATACAGGAACAACATCAAGCAAAGTTTCAGATGGTCTTGAATCTCTGTCAAAAGGAATGACCAGCAGGGCATCACCGTCATAAATCCATGGCCCTCCGCGTGACACAAATTTGTAGTCTCCTTCAGAGAAGAAAGTGATGATATACAAATTCTTCCTGATAGGTTTGAATTCAACTCCTGTTCTGAGCTGCCATATCTGTTCAAAGTGTTTCGACAAAGTTTTCGCACTTGGGCGTTTCTGCGATCTGTAGAGGCTTATGAGTTTCCATCCGATCTGCTCGTTCTCCTCCTCTTCTTCTTCCTCAAAGTCCACTGCAACGAACGCCACATCATCCATATCCACTTCACCCTCGATCTGCGCCTCTACATCATCAGGGAGCCCGCCTTTGGATATTGGGCCATCCCAGTTGCCATCCTCTGGAACCGCCGCCATTGGATCGATCTGCACCGCCGACTGCCTGACAGCGACAAGAACGTCTGTCCCGGAGGGCTTCGGGTGGGTAGGATTCTCACCGAGTCCCCCTAGTTCACCCCCACCCCCAATAGCGGACGAACTACGCGACATCGCAGGCAAAGACCGGCGCCGAAGAACCCCGGGATCTGGGTCAGGATCGATTGGTTTGGCTGCGGCCGTAAGTGGGAACGGGTTTTATGATTTGCCCACGGCTATCCATAGGCGCAACCCTAGGGACCTGGAGTCCGTGCACAACACGACTTGAGACCCCCGGGGAGTGGACGAAGACCCAAAGACAACAAAGACGACGGTGCCGTGATCCAGGAGGACTCCTCACGGTGGCCCGATTCGCTCCCGTCGGAGTTGGGGCCTGGTGACGGTGCGGGATCGCCCATCGCCAGAGAGGCCCTAAACCCTAGACGAAGCAGAAAGACTTATAGTACTTGTTCGATTCTTGCACACATAATTCTTTTCTTAATATGATGCAATCGCAAATGCTTACATACACTCACCTATGCACGTAGACACGTATAACTTACCCTTATAAGCAGTGGCGTAGCTACATCACAGGCATGCCCCAGACCAAGCTTGTTGCTACAGTGCCAAACATTAGTAAATAGTGTTACTGTTGCTATAGGCCACGAAGGATCAAGCTGCTACGCCCCAGGCCACAGCCATGGTAGCCTAGGGCCTAGCTACGCCGCTGCTTATAAGTACCTTTGAAATGCTAAACCGGCACAATATTTTGAGATTGTCGAAGTCACCATATACGCCTCATAGTCGATAGGGACGTCTCTTCTCGGTAAATGACATTGTCTCCACCCACTACACAAATATCACCGGAAAGGCTGAAAGAAATTCAGAAAAGTGCGAGCACTAGTGTCAAATCTAGAATTTGAACCCTGATGGTTTGATTTAACCATCTGAGCTATACTCAGTTCACGACTTTATTCTTTGTTAAAACGCTCTTTTCGAGTTTGAGGTCATGTTTCTGTTTTTCTTTTTTTTGGTGGCGGCGGGCAAGGATAGGGCAGAAAGTAAATATGTGTGATATTTTTGCACGGTGCAAAATCGAGAATGATTTGGTTTGTTATTCTCTTTTGCGTCCAAAGTGACAAGATGATGATGCCCCGACCAGGTATTGGAATGGAAGAATTAGTCTCTCTTGCGCGTCAATTGGTTCTCCACCCACCCATGGACTTTGGCTCGACAAGAGTAAAAAATATGGGAAAAAGAAATAGTGGAAGAAGACGGCATAGCCGCCCAAGCTGGCTCAGCCGCTGCTTTTCGCGGATCGTAGAGGCGAATGCCAACACGGCAAGGCCAGGGGTACCGAATCCAACCGCGGACGTCGACAACCTCGCTCGCCTCGCCCGGGACCAAGTAAAATAACGCGGGAAACCACGGAAGCTCCCGCGGGAACCTCGCGTCCCTCCAAATCTGTGGGCCGGGCTGGCTTTGGCTAGGGCCATGTTGAACACACTGTAACCACGATAATCGCTCATTAGCACTGCTTCATTGAACATGAGTGTTTGTTTGGAGGCTTAGGCCATGCCCAACGGTTACCCGTGAATTTTCTTTTGTATCCGTATATGGGTGAGAGAAGTAATTCACGGACACGAATGTAGGAGACAGTCATCCAACCATAACGGCACACATCCAGCCTTTTTTTTAAGACCGCACGATCAAATGGTCGCATATATAGACCGTAGACATTTATATATTCGCATGCAACACTACTTTAAATTAAAAAAATGTTTAAATATTACTCCCTTCGTCCCAAAATAAGTGTCTCAAGCTTAGTACAACTTTGTACTAGGGTTACTACAAAGTTGAGACACTTATTTTGGGACGGAGGGAGTACATACCAACATTGTTGTCCTTCTTAAATGTGTACTGATGCTCAATCAGATCTTTCTTCAGGTGCTTGTGAGTTGGTTGATGCCGAATTTGTTTGACGCATTAGAATAAACTCTTCAAATGTGACCGGATTCTGGTCTCGAAGTTGGATAGGATCACTCATGTTCTCAAATTATAGAGTTGCGGCAGCATCCTCACCCTCATCCTCGATGATCATGTTGTGTATGATCACACAACATGTCATCACCTCCCCACAAGGTCTCCGAATCTCGTTGTTTAGCAGGTAGCTCCAAATGTCCTCTCAACATCCTTTCTAGCTGCTTCTTGTCTTTGGTCAAACTGATCCTTTTTCTGGCCAACTGGGTTAGAGATGATGCTGACAAAGGTAGCCCACAGAGAATAGATACCGTCAACTAGATAGTAGCTCATGTTGTACTCATGTCCATTAACAGTATACAAGCAAGTAGGAGCTTTTTCTTCAGTCGGCCTCGCAAACAACAGTGATCGCTGCAGCACATTGATGTCACTGTGAGACCCGAGCATGCCAAAGAAAGCATGTCAAATTCAAAGATCATGTGATGCAACTGCTTCAAAAATGATAGTGGGCTTATTAACATGCCCCTTGTATTGACTTCTAAAGCCTTTGGATAGTTCTTCCATTTCCAATGCATTCAGTCAAAAGATCCAAACAAACGTGTCCACCCTCTTGCTTCTGAGCTTGCCAAGAGCCTCTCGGTGTTTGCCACACTGGTTCTCTCAAGTACCGAGGTCCGAACACCTCGACCACGACAGTTGCAAACCTGACACCATGGCATCTCCGCATGTGCTCTCATACATCCATAGGTACTCGTCCCACGAATTAGCGGTCGTCCCATATGCAAGCATCCCTATTGCGGTCGTGCACTTCTGGTAACCAGAGAAGCGAATTGTTCCGACGGGCGTCCTTATTCAAGACGGAGTAGTCATCAAAGGATCGGACGCCATGGTACAGATGATCGAAGACAGTCTTGTGCATCCGAAAACGGTCAGCGAAGAGTGCGTCCAGGGCGAAGTAGTCCGGCATCAGTGACAAATGGCCGCGCACCCTATTGTGGTTGAGCACTTGATGACCCTTGATTGACCCCTTGAAATTGAGAACATGCTCATCTGCACGCTCCGCGTCTTCAAGGATTGCATGCATCATCGCTGTCTCATCCGAGTACTCCTCCTCATCAGACGAGCCGTCAGACGACTCAACATAGTGTTCGTATATGTACACCAAATCGGAATCCATTGATAGAAAGAAGGGAACACTGTTTTTAGCTCTGGCAATTCATCAAACACTTGCCGAGCATGGTGAGTATAGCCGTAGCGGATGGTACAAGACGGGCGGTCGAAGGACACGGGCAGAGAAGCGGGGTGGAGCCTGGCTAGAACACTGGAGGTGACGCAGATGTAGAATTCCGACAAGGTTGTTACATGGCGGCCGGGGTGATGGAGCAGTGGTGAAGGCAAAGAGAGAAAGAAGCAAGAAGAGAAAATGAGGAGGATGGGGGCGCGGGGTCCGGAAATGGGTTTGGGTGAGACCGGGGTGTCGGAGTCCTATGTGTATAGTGTCCGTACTCCCGCAAAGCTCCCACACTTTTGTCTCTGGTTTGCGGGAGAAAATACATCAGACCGCGCCGTGGACTGATACAAGACCGCATTTGATGGCTTCCACGGTCTAGCAATACGGTCTGAACGTATACAAGCGATTGCGGGCCTGCCTTGAAGATGCCCTTAGAGCATCTTGAGCCATTTTTCTACAAATTTTATTTATTTATTTTGTTTTCTAATTAACACGGTACACACGCAAATGCTTGTATAAAGGGTTCTAGCCCCTTTTCTCTCTGCTGCCTAATATGTTCCTAAATTTGTGGTTATAGACTTTTCGTGACTTGCTCTGCCCCTGCCATCGGCACCATCTGATTGTCTAACCCACTTGTCAACCTCAGGCACCTGCTTATCTTCATGTGCATTGCTTGTTTGCATTGTTTGCCTACTATCAGTTGTGCATGTTGTAGTGTTGCTAATGTGGTGGTAAGGCCACCACATTTGAATGGGGTGAGCAGAACACAAACATGTATGCAACCAAACAGTTGTGGTTTGCATCTACTCAGCCCTTAAGCACATATGCATGTAATCAAACACCCAACCCTAAAGTGCTCATTAATGTAATGCAAGCAACCAAACAACATGAAAATGTTGGTTTGTTGTGTGTTTTTGCTCAACCAGGATGGGTGGAGAGATGGGGATGAAATGCAGATACTGTTGCATGAAGGCAACCAAACACGCCCAATCCGACTGTCTAACCCACTTGTGATGTAGGGCACGGGCCAAAGTGCCCTGATTTGTCCCGATGTTCATGAATTAGAGGTGGCTACGAAGAGGAACACGAAGAACACGAAGAACAACAGGGGAAATCACAAGAGAAACACTCAAGAACAAGACCAATCACACATCCACTAGACTAACAAATACACAAGATCCACAAGGTACATGAACAATCAAAAATGAAAGATACAAGGTAGAGTTCATCCCAAGTCCAAGAGGATATGAGGTCTTGATGATTTAGATAGATCCTTCCCTAGAAGGGGTCTTGATATCCACTAGGGATTTTCTCCTAGGGGGTCTTGATCTCCATGGGAGAGGGTAGATGCGAGCAAAACTCTCAAGATCTCAAATATACTTTGCTAACCCTAACAAATGGCCTAGGCATGAGTTATATGGGAGGGTGGGGTGAAGGACGAGTTGGACGGTAAAACAGGAATCTCCATGGCCAAATCTTGTAGAGCCCGTACGCACGGGGTAAGTGAGGCCCGTGCGCACGGGGTTCCCAGGTGCTTTAGCATAAGGGCCCGTGGGCACGGGGTGTTGGAGCCCGTGCGCACGGGGTGCCTGGGCGCGTCTGCTTCCTTCTTGCGGTTGGACTCCTTCCATACGTTTTCCTCGCTGATGGCGCACATGTACTCTTGAGCTTGGACTCCTCCTCAATGAATGTGTAGCTCTAGTCGCACCTATGTATGCACATGAGAGAGGGGTCAAGTAGTATACCATCCTCGAAGGGCACAAGTGAACATGTGTAAAGGAGACGATTCACCTTTATGTATGTGAAGTAGATGTGGCACATGTCACTTGCTAAACGGACTCTTGACATGGTGATGTCCATAGGATGATCTGCATCATCCCCTCCCTATTGAGAAAGATCTGTCCTCGAATCAAAAATCAAATCACCATGGGAAAGAGATTGCGTCACCGTGTAGAAGTGGACGATCACCAAGCATTCTTAATCTTGAAGTTCAAAATGGGCACTCTTCAATGCGCACCGTCTTGTAATTCCTTCAAAAGGAGCAAAGACAACAAACACTTGGATAAACAAATGTGGTTAGCGTTAGTGCAAAACCAAGCATTGAAGAGGTGATTCACCCAACAAGTGTTGTCATCAAGCATAGCATATGGTGTGACAAAGAAGTGATGCATGCCATTTAAGCATATAAATTGAGCACATGCAATGGCATAATGGAAACAATCATGCAAAGGCGAGGTAAAGATGCTAATATGTGTGACAAATGGACAAGCATATACCTCAATATCATAGCAAGCATGCAGATAGTGCTCAACAAAAGGTCTACGGTAGGCATAAGAATCATTCACAACACCAAATATAACGAGATGTATAAACACGTGGGGCAAGTGCAAGATAATCCAAACATAACGTGCACAGGGTGTAGTGAAGATATTGTGGTACTCAACACAATGGAAAGAGCAATTGTTCATCATGTGTGAGGCAATCAAGTCAATCATGTGACAATCAAAGGTGCTTGGCATACGTGAAGAAATGACATTGTTGCAACCAAACATATGGTACGAGCAAGTAATCCACAAGTCGGATGCAACACATAGGGCATATATGTCGTGAGGCATGGCAATGTGGCAATCGTGAATGAAAGCATTATCTCTAACATGTGTGTGAATGGTGCAAGAAACACATGAAGTAGGATCCGCAATATCAATGCTCATGTTTTTGGGGTTCTCAAAAGAGAAGGATATCACCTTGAAAGTATGTCCATGTGCATCCTTCACAATGCTGAAACCCAAGCAAAAGTTGTGTATAAGCGAGGCGTGGCCGAAAGTATGAGGCTCGCTCTCAAGAGCTCGAATGGTCAACTCACGTGAAGTAGAAGTTGACATGATGTCGAAAGATCCTACACATGCACAATACAAAGCAAAGAACGTATGCGCATAGTAAATAAACACATCATACATCATTATGGTTCTCTTCTATTGCACATAACCATTAGAAGCAAAAGTGCATGAACAATTTGATGCGACAATGGCAATATTCATGGCACTAGGCATATGATGCAAAGAAGGAATACAAGGTTGCTTCACAAGAAATATGTCAAAATCTCCAAATATATGTCAGAATGCTATGGATGCAATCTCATTCGCAAAACAATAATCATTGTTACACTCAATTCATGGCAAAACATCTAACATGAGAGAGGCAACACATGGAGACATATGAGAAGTAGCAATAGCAACCATGTGCAAAGCATGGAAATAGTGGATATCAATCGCATGAAACGAGAAAGTACGAATCATCGGTGATGCAACATAAGCAAGCATAGTAGTCATGACGATTTTACGACAGAATCAAGATAGTCATACATGTGCTGTCGTAGATGGGTTCCATGACAATGCCAAAATTATCATCACGGAAGTGTTCACTTCCATGACGATAAATGGTGCATCATGGAAGTGCTTACGTCAAGGGTAACCAACACGTGGCATCCATCGTAATGGGTCGCCGTTAAGCTACCGGGCCCGGTTTTGGATCCGATAACTCGCTAACAGAGAGGACCAATGGGAATTTTCCACGTGTAAAATTCTCATTGGCCGAACGAACCACGTGTCAGCTCCACGTGCCGACAAATGTCAACCAACCAATGGACAAGAGGCGCCAATGATACGTCGATACGTGGCACGGCCCAACAGGGGTCCATTCAGGTCAAAAGGCTGGACCGTTTGACTTGGTCAAAGGATAACGGGTCGGCCCATCAAAAGCCTGCTAACGGCCTGCTCGCATATATCCCATTCACGCCCGATAACTCACGGCCCATTATGGCCATTCCTAATTCGGCCCACTAGATTCATCTGGGCCGTCCAATATGATTCTAGCCCGTTGTAACTTTCGGCCCATGTACGACCCATGACATCTTTCGGCCCATATGAGGCCCTTGTAACTCTTGGCCCATTAATGTCCTGTAGTGAAAGTCGCCCACAATGAATAGTATATCGCTTCATACCCATTAACGGCCCATTACCCCACTGGGTCGTTCCCAGCCCGTGTTATCTTTCGGCATTTTAAGGGCCCATTTATTCTCGGGCTGATTTGCAGCATACGGTAGCTTACGGTCTGTTACTGGCCTTTTCCGCTTGTGGGCCAAATTCAGCCCATGGTTAAAGTCGGCCCGTTTGTGGCCCGTTGGGCCATTTTCATAATGGCCCATTAATGACACGTTATGCGTGTCGATGGAATTAATCCCGTTATACTCGTCGGTCTCTTAAAGACCCATTATTGTTGGCCCATGAACGGACGGCTGCCACTCTAGACCGTTTACGGCCCATAATGCGGTCTGTTATTTGGCCAATCGATCATATGGCCCGTAGAAGGCCCATTGATTCTACGGCCCGTAGAAGGCCATGGTGACAATGGTCCACATGTTGCACATGGTTATTGTGGCCTAGTTTTAAATAATAGGTTATTGTGGCCACTAGCAAACCACGGAAAAAGAATTGCATTGACTACAAGCAAACAAATAGACAAGACAACGAGGAAATAAATAAGCAAGCAACATACGCTAGGCTATTACGGCTATTACACATATTACAACAACTAGGCATCAAAGTTTGCCACCAGTGTAAATATGGGGAAGAAAGCGGACGCAGAGGAATTGATCCCGAGCACACAGGCTCACGAAATCTGACCCGCCCAATATAGCATCGTGATACGTTTTGTGAAAGAGATGGGGCCGGTGTCAGGAGATTCAGACAGCGTGGAAATGAGAAGGAAAAGGAGAAAATCTCCTGGACGGTGGACCTGAAGTGCGTGGCTATTCGAGGCCGTGGAGACCGGGCGTCAGAGCCGTGGCTCGAGACGTCATTGAATTTCTGGTCCGTGATTCGAGCATTGCTAACGACGTCGTTGTGTTGCAGTAAATGCAAACGTGGGGTAGGTGGATCGAGCTGCCTCGTACCTCCACCATATCCTCGTCTGGTCTGGTATTATCGAGAGCGGCTCGGCGGCGGCGGCTCCAGCACTTAGGGTTGCGGTGAGGCGGCTCCAGCGGCCATGGAGTTCTTGATGCAGCCGGTCAACAGGTGCTACTCTTACCCCTTGCGACTGCTTCGTCGGCCCTAGATTGATTAGGGTTTATAGTTGTTGCAAGATCTGATTTTTCCTGGCGTGGGTGTGTTCGTGCAGTAGAACGCTGATAAAGGAAATGAGCCTCTTCGCTATCCCATTCTGTCGATGCCGAGCGGGGAGTTGCCGGCAGCGAGTGCATCAAGTGCAGATGCGCTCATCTGCTCGGCGACTGCCGTGGCCCGTGGGAGCAGTCGAGGGTGCAGACCGGCCACAAGCATCTGAACACTCAATAGAATAATTTGATCCACAGGCTCCAGGATGGACACGACGGTATAGTCGCCTGCGACACCCTGTATACATCACCTAAATTTGTAGGTTAGTACAGTTTTTGCAACTGGATTGAATGCAGGTTGTTTTCTGTGAATGAACTGAATAATTAGGCATGTTTGCTGTCAGTAAACACTTCGAGAAAACTAGTTCAGATAATTGGAAACAGAGTAGGCAGTTCATGGGGTGGAGATGTAGGAGAGTGTGGTGGAATGAAACGAGGCCATGGGATGGCTGCACGATTATCTGCTGAATGGAGATATGGCGTATCAATATAATATTTTTGGAAACTGTATGAATTGAAATGAGATGAATTCTCTTAGAATAAAGTGCTCATTGACTTAGTTTTAAAATCTTCAGTTCCAACACGACGATGATGTATGCTATACGGGACGGAAGCATCCAGAATGCGATCCTGAAATGAACATCCAAGGAGCAGGCTTCAGCAATGACGACCTATGTGTCGGCGTTGAAACGGCAGTAGTGGCAATGGGAGTGAGTGCATCGTCTTCATCAGTTGCTCCCAATTTGGATGTGCAAACACCTCTTCGCGCCCTTGAACCAATTGATTTTGCACAGCATCTACAAAGGCGGTACCCTAGCATGGTGAGTCGATGTTTTTCATTTTTTCTTTGTTTTCCAAGTTGAAGTTGGGCGACGCTAATCACAAGTCTCTATCCTGGGCGGAATGCTTACTGATATGTCTCATGTACCAGGCCTCGCACCTGATATCTATTCTTTTGAGGGAGCAAAATGCCCAGTGCCAGCGCGAAATCAATACAGCCTGTGCTAATATCCAGGCCGACATGGTCAAGTTTGTCGATAAACTCATGGATGCTCTCAGCACAAGGTGCATATGCTGCACAGCTAGGGGCTTTACTGATTGCCGAGCTAGAGTTATTGATATATCAAAAGGTCGTTTTTTTCTCAGCCTTTTGATTTTCCCCCTGTTTTCCTTATGCTTGCAAACTTAGTTTAGTTATAGTGTTATTAGGAGCGGATGTGCTGAGGACTCCTGCAGGGCCTAAAATTTCTGGAGTGAGACCTGATATGTCTGCATGCTCGGGTAATTACAAAAAAATTTTGGTCCTGCCGACTGTTTCTAAATAGAAACCTATAAACTGTAACACCATGTTCAAATTGTCAGATGGCAACCCCTCGATAAGAAGGAGGCGATATGAAACAACACCTCACCAACAGCACAAGAGGCAGCGGACTGATGAAGCAACTATGACCATTCTCAGAGATCAAATTGAATGCTTTGCTAAGCACGTGATGCAACAACGAGTTGTTCATTGAGCTGCCGAATGATGGGAGCACCACTGTATTTGGTGAGAGGACGAATGAACTCCCTGGACGCAAATATGTCTTCAAGCCTTGTTTCCAGACTGACCCTGGACAAGGGGGGTTATCCCTTACCCCCCAACGCCAGCTGTTACGGACCTTTTAGTTGAGTTCTTTGCCACGACATCAGCTCACCGCCTGTCAAGGTACCAATATGATCGGATGACTATTGCATCTTCTTCAAATCGTTGTACCAAGTATGATCTGGTAATGTGTATTGCTACTGGCTGATGGCAAGCTTGGTGTATCGCTGCTGAACTGCTTTCCGATCAGCCGAAGTGATGGAAATTTGAGCTTGCCCAGTCTAGGGGTTATTTTAGACTTGCTCTGCTGTTAAATAAACCGAAACACTTATAGAGTTCTTTAGAAGTTTTTTCCCTTGTCTATAGCAAGACATTGGTTTTATATCAAGGAAATCAGACAAGAGAGCTCTCAAGTAAAATCTTAAGTAATGCCCAAACTCTTAATTATTTATGCAGAAAGGGAATATGTACCAACTATCAGTACTTCACATAATAGATACTCATCCATGTATATTAGTCAAGTCTAGATCTTGGTCAAGTACAATGCTATTACTCTGTTAAAAAAATTATTGATGTTCTAAGTCTGACAAGCAAGTCTTATTGGGATGTATGAGAATAGACTTCTAGCTTTACCCGCTGCAAGGAAATGCATCATTTCTATGATAGGGGCATTCCATGATGCAAGGACATGCTCTAAGAATAATATGACACAAGAGTGGAGGTTTGCGCTTCTTCGCCATCAAATTATTTATTTGCTATTAATTTAGAATAATAATTTGCATAGGTCAGACATTCATGAAGTATGCTCTTCAGCTCCGAAGTTTGAACAATGAGGGTTACTTGCCTTTAAATCAATGCTCGGTTGCAATTTTCTTATTCTGTACGAGCATTCCTGAATCATGCTTTTCTGGTTGATGGGAAGTCTAGTAAACTTGTTATTTAACAAAACAATTATGAGTTGGAACTTGTAACAACATCAGATTACACCATCACTTTTCTTATGATACAGGTGATCTGTCATTGTCAAGCTGTGAATATCTTTTACCATATGGTATTCTTGTGCTTTTCTCTTCACTGGTCTGCCATACGTTTTTGTGATGCGGCATTCTAACAAGGCTCCTATCATTTATGGTATTGTTACATTTTCCTCATCTACGAGTTAGCAAAAGAACTTGAAATCCATTCTAATTGTGAAACACACACATGATTAGGACATGAACTGTTGTTCAAGCCTTTTTACTATAAATACTTTTTAAGCACTACACCGCTGCCGCAGGCAGTTCTTTTGAGTTATTCTACCTATGTTGGTATGTCACTTGCAAAGCACCTAAATGTTTTAGTTCTGACAATCTTTCTTAATTTTCATGGTAAGCACCTAAATGTAGTATTCTGGTGCTTGAAGTACAACATATATGCTTGTTACAGCTTGCTCTATTTTCCCCCTTACAACCATTTAGTCTACCAACGAACATAATTATTTTTAATTTCTTGCCTTCTGATGTGAACTATAAAATTGTTCTTCATTTGTAGATGGATGATGCTCTGACAACCAGAAGCATCAGGAGTACATATGGAGAGAAGAAGTGCTTAGTAGAGGTTTCCATTGCTTACAACTGCAGGAGCAAAAATCATTTGTCTATACGAATAATTTAGTTCCTTTGTCGCCGGTCATGTACTATATATAAATGGTGTCGTGGAATTAGCACGGCAGATGTCCGGTTTAACGGACTTAGTGATGGAACCATCGCACGGGTTAGCTTGAAGGGGTTAAAAGCACACAAAAGACACTGAGGGTTTATACTAGTTCGGCCCCTTCGATGAAGGTAAAAGCCTACGTCTAGTTTGGTTTGGTATTGCTTGGGCGTCGATGAACATGGAGCGGATTGCTTGCCTGTGTCTCGACGGGTTGTTGCTTGTCCTTGAACCGTCGCCGGGTCGTCCCTTTATATAGGAGGTAACGCCCGGTCCGGTTCACAGAGTCCCGAGGCCGGCTCATAGTCGTGTCCGCCTTGGTCTCTGCTTTTCCTTCCTTGTGTCTCAAGTTACATGATAAGACGGTTCACAAATCGTAACTCTACACATGGGCCCTAAGCCTTCATGGGCTGTAATCTCTACCGGACTTTACAATTATACAACTATATTATCATAATCCGGTTTACTCTAGCCGGTTTACACCTACTAGTAATATCCCTGACATTAGGCCCCAAAATGATTTGAACTTATTCATGTCAGTCTTCTCAATCTTGCATAATCTTCTTTCTTGTATCTTCTCAGTTTTTTTAAACCGGTGATGACGTCATCCCTGGAAATCACTTGATTCGATCGTGACATCACTTCCACATTTATCGCGCATAGTTGTTTATTATCTTTGCTTTAAAGACCATCCCAAGAATCGAGGCGACAGGGAATCTTTATCCAATCTCTTTCTTCCTCAAATCCCGCGCTTACCGTTTCGTCTCTCCTCGGCCTATAAATACCGCTGAGACCCATCTCTTTTCCCTTCTGCTTCTTCTTCCTCTGTCTCCGCACCCGAGCTTCCGCCGTCGTCCATCGAGCTCGCCATCGCCAGCAAGTCCGGCCGCTGCATCAACCTGAACGTGACCAGATAACTCGCCGCCCGTCGTTTCTTTCTGTCTCAGGTACTTCTTTTTTCCTCGCTGTAGATCCGTAGCTTAGGGTTCTTCTATGCCTCCGCCATTAGACCTCAAAAGCTTCGGCTGTTCATCCTATACGCCATGCCCGTAATAGTTTTAACCTTGGATTTATCTTCGAAACTTGCTCCTGCTCCGTAACCTTTATGCTTAGATCTATACTTCTCAGTTCACTTTTAGATTCATTTGATCTGTAGAAGACCCCCGCAGTTCTTCTGTGATAAACCTGCGTAATTTTTTTCCTTTTCCTTACCGCTTAGATCTTTTTTACCTTAGCTTTCTTTAGAAACCTGTTTCTTCATCCTTATAGATCTGTAAGATACTCGCCGGTTTAGTCAATCATGCATTGTTTCTGCAACGCATTAACCATGAACTCGACGGTTTAGCTTCTTTCTTTTTTGTTGTCATAAACCGGTAGCAGCTCATTTCTCGCTTGCTTCCGGGTTGTCAATGCCATTAGTCCCTTGTTTAAACCGTCGTTGTGATTTTGCATATGTGATCCGGTTTATGCCTCTGGATTTGAATAATCCGTATTTTATACTTCATCTTTTCAGCACGTTCCTTCTGTTAATATGGCTGCCAAACAGTTTGTTTCTTGCGATTGGGTTCCTTCCATCATTACGGAAGAAGACTTAGTTAATGCTGCTGCAGTTGGTACTCTGGGCCCTCAAGCAGTTCTGAAATGGCGGGCCCCAGGAAATGAATGCCCCCCTACTCCCAAAGAGGGAGAAGTTATTGTTTTCTTTGATCATATGGCCCGGGGCTTTAGTCCTCCCGGTTCAAAGTTCTTCCAGGACGTGCTTGCCGCTTTTCAGCTTCACCCTCAGGACATAGGTCCAAATTCCATATCAAACATCTATGACTTCCAAGTTTTCTCCGAGGTGTATCTTCAAGAGGAGCCATCAGTCGACTTGTTCCGGGATTTTTTCCATTTGAACCGGCGAACTGAATTTACTGGCGGACCTCATCAAGAACTGGGTGGGGTTAGCATTCAAAAGAGAAGAGATGCGGTCTTTCCTCACGCCGCTCTCCATACACACCCCAAGGATTGGAACAAGTCTTGGTTCTATTGCCACGACACTTCACCTGAAGGAGAGAGCCCGCTGCCGGGTTATCGCGAACATCGTCTTCCTGAAGATCATCCTCTGCCGCAGCATCTTAGCTCCTCAGAACGGCCCCGGTTTGCCTCTCAACTCGCCAAACTCAAAGCCTTTATGGCCAACGGATTGACTGGAGTTGATTTTATGCATTGCTGGCTTGCCTGGAGTATCCTCCCTCTGAGCCGGCGCTCCAGTTTGATGTATCAGTGTTCCGAAAAGTCGGATGATCCTCAGCGGTTTTCCAAGGAAACGCTTTCTGAAACGGAAGTCATTGAATCTGCCAAGAAAATGCTCAACATCTCTTTGGAGGAATGTAGCAAAACCGGCTTGGCTCCATATTATAAGAAGAATAAACTGCCATCGGTAAGCTTTCAATCTCTTCTGTTTGTTTCTAATCCATTCATTTAAATTATCTTCCATTTATCTCTCATCTTCTGCACATGCCGATGATCCCTTCTGGAAAAGGAAACCTCAGGACAAGTCAGGAAAACAGCCGCGTCGGAAGACCTATGCTGTTAAGAAGAAAAAGGCGGCTGCTGGCTCCGGTTCACATGCCGAAGAAGATGATCCGGACTCTAAGGTATGAATCAATCCTGATATACTTCATTATTCTTTTATCCCGGTTTATGTTAATAGTGTCTTTTTCACAGGATTTGGCTGAAGGGGATAGAGCGACAGAAACTAAGGTAATCACTCTTTCTTCAGATTCAGAACCACCTCCACCAAAAATTCGTCGGGTAGTCCGGAAATATCAATTTTCTCATCCTTACGCTCAACTGGACCCCAATTTTCTTTTGAAGAAGCAGCAACACGAAGCTCGCCGGACTACACGCCATAGTGGCCATGTAGTCGAGTCTTCCGGAATATCTCTTACTCCGGCCCGGAGACGCCGCTCTGAGGTTTTACTTTCCCCAACTATTCTTCATCCCAAGGCTGGACTTATACGCAAACCACTTAAACCGTCTGACCCTAATTATCAGGAGACTCCTTTATCCTCTTCTGGCGAATCCACTGCCACGCAGGTCCCAACTCTGAAGACTATCCCTGGGTAAGTCCTTTATTTCATCCAGTTTGTCTTTGTATTTGCTTTTGTGACTCTGATTTCTTCTTCAATTTCTTTCAGCAAGCCTAAGCCTAGCAAAAAGGCCAAGGCCAACAAAACTGTTGCTGAGACTGCTACTGATGATCCGGTAGCTGATCCGGATACAGTTATTCCTCCATAGAATGAGCCTACAGTTCAGCTTGACGATCCTGCTCCTATGGATCCTGATTATGTCGCTGCTCCGGAAAATCCCAATGTTGAGGATGTCCATGAACCGGCAAGTCCTGTCCGGGTCAACCCTCCTCGGACTAGCCCGGCTCCAGCTAGTCCGGTTCATACTGCCACTCCACCACCAGCTGCTGCTTCTTCTCCGGATATTCAAATAACCGGTACAAGTTTTACCGCTCCTGCTGCGCCTATCGTTTTAGCCAAGCATACTGCTAAAGCGGAGAAAATCCAACAAGAGAAGGGCAAGTGGAGTACAGACTTGTCTAGTTATGCCAAGCTGAGTGCCCAGGAGCTTTACTCCGGGTATTTGAACCGGCTGCACACCAGTCGGGACTATGAAGCGGGCTTGGTCAATCCGATGAAGGACAAATACGAGGTATCTCACTTGTCTTTTGCTTTTGCCTTTGTTGTATTTCTGTCTATTTCATGGTAGCCCCCAAGTTCCGGTTTAGCTATGTTTAAAAGGTGAACCGGTACTTCCAACTGTGAGCAAATGATCTTACATTAACCCCCAAGTGCCAGGGGCATAATTCATTTTATGCGTTTGGGACTTGTCTGAATCTTGCTTTCATTGCTTCAACTGCCCATTAGCCCCCAAGTGTCAAGTAGATAACTTGTTTATGTGCTTGAGACTTTATCTTTAGCTGTCACCTCTTAATATTTCAACTTCCCATTAGCCCCCAAGTATCAAGTGGATAACTTGGTTATGTGCTTGATACTTGTCTGAATCATCAATCCTTTCCCTTGACTTTCTTGCAGGCTGACTTGACCCGGAGAGGTGAAGAAATAACTGAGCTCCGGAACAGACTTGCTGAGACTGAAACTTCTGCTGCTAAGGCCAAAAAAGATCTGGATCTGAGTTTAACCACTGCAGAACAATTGAAGAAATATTTTGAATCGGAGCGGGCAACCTGGGAAGTGCAGAAGAATGCTCTTGAAAAAAGAGCAAAGGATGTGGAGGAAGCCCTTAACCCGGTGACACAAGAGCTGGCCGGTTTAAAGCAACAAATAGAACTTATGACTTCTGTCGTCTTTGGTCAACACTTAACCTACACATGCTTTCGTTTCTGCAACCTTTGATCCATTCCGGTTTAATTGTGATAACCATATGCAGGATGGCGCGTCACCCATCTTGGGGATGATCTTCGGAAGAAACTCAAGGCCTCCTATACTCTGGTTGAGCAGCTGTACTCCAGCACTCAGAGGATTATAAGTGCGATGCCGTCCAATAAACCGGCTCCCACTACTATCCAAGGTACTCTGGAGAAGCTGTCAATCTTGCCTGTACGCTTGGAAGAAGTGAAGTCTGCTGCCCGAGCCGGTTCTCTCGTTGTGCTGACCAGGGACAAAGCGTGGGTTCCGGACTTAGATCCGGAAGAAGCTTTAAACGGGTATCCCAGCACCAAAGAAGACGGATCGGCCTTCACTGGCAAAGACCTTCACGCTTTGACTAAAGAAATGCGTCCTCTCGCTAGCAAGCTTGCTGCCGAATCAGACTTGACCAGGTATCATCCGGGGTACGATTTACAGAATGAGCGGGTGGATCGACCGGTTTATGATACCGTAAATCTAATCCCACCAGTGCGCCCCCACACTTTCGCCCCAGATGTTGATCCGTCTGATCTTATTACGGAAGAGATGTACTTCCGTGCTTTAACAAAAATCGATTGGTGCGTCCCTGACTTTCAGCCACTTCAAGTAGACGAAGAAGCTCCGAAACAGGTCGATCCTCAACCGTCCCAGCAGGAGGAAGCATAGGCCAAACAGTTTATCTTTGTAGCTTTGGTTTTACTTTGCCGGAAAAACTTTAATCTGTTCGGGCCTGCTGTGCCTTTGTAATAGGATAGCTTTTAACTATTGTCCGTCTTGATTCGGATGTCCCAACTTTGCTTTGGCATCTGCCAATTTGAATCCTTTGTCTGATATGTTTTAACTTGCATACTATCTGTTTCTGCATAGAGAACACTTAAAAGATGTCCTAGCGGTTTATCACCGGACCGATTAAATTGCTCTCATAAATATATCAAACAAGTGTCTGTTTAAACCAGAAATAACTTCATACCTGCGATTAAGTATGCTTGATATCCTTAATCCGGCGAACATTGTTGTTTTCCGAGGAAGCCCTTGGTTCCGTTGGGGCGTACCCAATTATTCCGGGTTTACAAGAACTGCCGATTTTACATAATGCTGGAGCTCTGTGTCCAGACTTTTGAAGATATGTAGTCAACTTTAAAGTTGTCTCACTACGGATCAAAGAACCATAGAAACACATGAGAACACAAACACAAAAACACAGATTTGCAAATAAAACCATGTAGTCGGGGCTTTTTGCGATCTGTCAGGCTCCAAATCGATACTTCTGATTCGAATATGGTCTAGTAAACCCGGACCAAAGGGGTTAAGCTAAGATTTGAATACGATCTTGTGGCTCCCAATGGTTTTGAAAATTTCGAGCCAATCAATGGATTCGGATACGATCCAGAGGGCCTATGGTTCGAATACGACCATGTAAACCGAACCACAAGGGGTTGAGCTAGGATTCGAATACGACCGTGTAGCCCCCTTGTGACCGTGAAGATTTTGAGCCAATCAATGGATTCGGATACGATCCAGAGGGCCTATGGTTCGAATACGACCATGTAAACCGGACCACAAGGGGTTGAGCTAGGATTCGAATACGACCGTGTATCCCCCTTGTGACCGTGAAGATTTGGCTATGTTCTCTTTGGTTCGAATACGACCTATGTTTGAACAGGAAGCCTTTAGTGACTTGAGAAGCAGAGTACCCATATGGGATTTGCGCTTTGGTCCCTTATAGAATTGTCCTGCATAGCTAGATATGCTGATCAAAGCATCTTATTTTCTTAATGAAAATTATATATAACAAAAAGAAATAATACTGTAGATGAATATCACCATAAGATATTTATATTTGAAAAAAGGGCTGATCCCCCGGTTTATCGAGGGTGCCGGTTTATTCATTAATCATAATATATACATAGGATACAGCAGAGCTCATGGCTCAAGTATAGTAGGGCCACAGGAGAGCGATGTTCCACGACCTCTTTGTCTCTTCTTCTGATGTCCATGACTCCTTGTGTTCTCGAACATCCACCAGGTAATATGAACCGTTGTGTAGATTTTTGCTGACCACAAAGGGCCCTTCCCAAGGCGGGGACAGCTTGTGCATATCTGTTTGGTCTTGGATGAGCCGGAGCACCAAATCTCCTTCCTGGAACGTCCTGGTTTTAACCCGGCGGCTGTGATATCTGCGTAAGTCCTGCTGATAAATCGTGGATCTTGCTGCTGCTATGTCACGCTCTTCATCTAGCCGGTCCAAACTGTCCTGTCTCGCCTGCTCATTGGCCGCTTCAACATAAGCCGTTACCCGTGGTGAATCATGACGGATATCACTTGGAAGGACTGCCTCAGCACTGTACACCATGAAAAAAGGTGTATAACCCGTGGACCGGTTTGGCGTAGTATTGATGCTCCAGGGGACAGAAGGTAACTCTTCAACCCAACACCCTGGTGTTCTTTGCAAAGGAGTCATAAGCCGGGGCTTGATACCTCGCAAAATTTCTTGATTGGCCCTTTCAGCTTGACCATTGGATTGAGGGTGAGCCACAGAAGATACATCTAGACGAATATGCTCCCTTTGACAAAATTCTTCCATCTCTCCTTTAGATAAATTGGTGCCGGTGTCTGTGATGATGCTGTGTGGAAAACCAAACCGGAAAATTACCTTTTTGATGAATTTAACCGCTGTTGCCGCATCACACTTGCTCACAGGCTCTGCCTCAATCCACTTTGTAAACTTGTCCACAACAACTAGCAGATGAGTTTTTTGATCTTGGGATCTTTTAAAGGGCCCAACCATATCAAGCCCCCAAGTCGCAAACGGCCAAGTAATTGGTATCATCCGCAGCTCCTGTGCCGGAACAAGAGCACGTCGTGAAAATTTCTGGCACACATCACACTTCCAGACTAGATCCTCCGCATCAGCATGGGCCGTCAGCCAATAAAACCCATGTCGAAAAGCTTTAGCCACCAAGGATTTTGAACCGGCATGATGGCCATAATCCCCTTCATGGATCTCTCGAAGAATGTCACAGCCTTCCTCGGATGAGACGCACCGCTGAAATGCTCCAAAAACACTGCGATGGTGAAGTTCCCCGTTTGCAATTGTCATGGATTTGGACCGCCGGATTATCTGTCTTGCTTCAATCTCGTCGTCCGGCAACTCGCCACGGCTTAGGTACGCCAAGTAGGGGAGCGTCCAATCCGGAATAACAAGAAGTGTTGCAACTAGCTGTGCCTCCGGATCAGGAACGGCCAGATCTTCCTCCGATGGTACCTGAACTGATGGACTGTGCAGCTCATCCAAAAAAGTATTTGGTGGCACCGGTTTACGTTGAGAACCCAGCCGGCTCAGAGCGTCAGCCGCTTCATTCCTTCGCCGGTCTATGTGATCCACCTGATATCCTTTGAAATATCCTGCAACTGCTTCAACTTCTCGCCTGTAAGCTGCCATGAGAGGGTCTCTGGAGTCCCACTTGCCGGATACTTGCTGTGCCACTAAATCTGAGTCACCAAAACACTTTACCCGGCTCAAGTTCATCTCCTTAGCCATCCGCAGGCCATGAAGCAACGCCTCATATTCTGCTGCATTGTTAGTACAAGGAAACATTAGGCGGAGGACATAACAAAACTTGTCACCTCGCGGGGAAGTTAATACAACTCCAGCCCCCGAGCCTTCTAATTGTCTTGAACCGTCAAAGTGAATAGTCCAATATGTGAGATCCGGCTTCTCCTCTGGTGCTTGCAGTTCTGTCCAATCATTGATGAAATATACCAGTGCTTGGGTTTTGATGGCGGTGCGTGGCACATACTTTAACTCGTGTGGGCTAAGCTCAATGGCCCATTTCGCCATTCTGTCAGTGGCTTCCCTGTTCTGGATTATATCCCCCAATGGAGCTGAGCTGACAACTGTTATCGGGTGGCCTTAAAAATAATGCTTTAATTTCCGGTTCGCCATGAACACGCCATATACCAGTTTCTGCCAATGCGGGTACCTTTGTTTGGATTCAATGAGAACTTCACTAACATAATAAACCGGACGTTGAATCGGATACTCCTTTCCGGCCTCCTTGCGCTCAACCACGATTGCCACGCTAACTGCCCGTGCGTTAGCAGCGACGTATAACAGCAGCGGCTCCTTATCGATGGGGGCAGCTAGGACCGGTGGTTCTCCTAGCTGCCGCTTCAAGTCCTCAAATGCAGCGTTTGCCTCATCACTCCATATAAACCGGTTTGTCTTTTTGAGCATCTGGTACTGCGGGATTGCCTTTTCCCCAGACGACTGATGAATCGGCTCAATGTTGTGATCCGGCCGGCGATGCGCTGAACATCATTGATACAAGCCGGTTTAGTCAGGGACGTGATTGCCTTGATCTTCTCCGGATTGGCTTCTATTCCTTTGTTGGACACCAAGAATCCAAGGAGCTTGCCCGCCGGAACACCGAAAACACACTTCTCCGGGTTAAGCATCATCTTATAGACCCGAAGGTTATCAAAAGTTTCCTTGAGGTCCTCTATCAGTGTCTCCTCCTTCCTTGACTTCACCATGATATCATCCACATAGTCATGAACATTTCTCCCTATCTGCCCCTTAAGACAGTTCTGCACGCAACACTGGTAAGTCGCTTGGGCACTCTTGAGCCCAAAAGGCATAGATACATAGCAAAAGGCACCAAAAGGAGTTATGAAAGCTGTCTTCTCTTGGTCCTTAACTGCCATCTTGATCTGGTGATACCCTGAATATGCATCCAAAAAACTTAGCCGCTCACATCCCGCCGTAGCATTAATGATCTGATCAATACGAGGGAGAGCAAAAGGATCTGTTGGACAAGCTTTGTTTAGGTCTGTGTAATCCACACACATCCTCCACTTTCCATTTTTCTTTAACACCAGCACCGGATTAGCCAACCACTCTGGGTGAAAAACTTCAACTATGAATCCTGGGGCCAAAAACCTGGCCACTTATTCGCCTATTGCCTTGCGCCTTTCTTCGTTGAAGCGGCACAAATACTGCTTGACCGGTTTAAACTTCGGATCAATGTTAAGACTGTGCTCAGCGAGTTCCCTCGGTATACCTGGCATGTCAGAAGGTTTCCATGCAAAGATATCCCGATTTTCATGGATGAACTCAATGAGCGCGCTTTCCTATTTAGGATCAAGGTTAGCGCTGATAGTGAACTGCTTGGATGAATCGCCTGGCACAAAGTCAACTTGTTTGGTCTCCTCTGCAGATTTGAACTTCAACGCCAGATCATGCTCTGTAGTTGGCTTTTTCAACGGGGACATATCTGCCGGATCAACATTGTCTTTGTAAAACTTCAACTCTTCCGTAGCGCACACTGCCTCCGCATAGGCAGCGTCTCCTTCTTCGCACTCCAATGCAATCTTGCGACTTCCATGAACCGTGATGGTTCCTTTGTGACCCGGCATCTTGAGCTGTAGATAAACATAGCACGGCCTACCCATAAACTTGGCGTAAACCGGTCTTCCAAACAGGGCATGGTATGGGCTCCGGATCTTGACAACTTCAAAGGTTATCATCTCCGACCTGGAATCCTGTTCTTCTCCAAAGGTAACTTCTAGGTCAATTTTCCCAACTGGGTAAGCTGATTTACCTGGCACGACTCCATGAAACACCGTGTTTGACTGCCTTAGTTTCTTATCTAACAGCCCCATGCGACGGAAAGTCTCAGAATACAAAATATTGATGCTGCTACCGCCGTCCATGAGAACCTTGGTGAATTTGTACCCACCTACCTGCGGTGCTACCACTAAGGCCAATTGGCCCGGATTATCAACTCGCGGCCGGTGATCCTCTCTGCTCCACACAATAGGTTGCTCCGACCAGCGCAGGAATCGTGGTGTTGCCGGTTCAACTGTGTGGACTGCCCGCTGATCCCGTTTGCACAAACTCGTAGTGAACACATGATACTGTCCACTACTCAGCTCCTTCGGATTACTCTGATATCCGGATTGCTGCTACTGCTGACGCTGCTGATTACCTTGATTGCTATTATTGCCCTGGCCTTGCTGTTGGTTGTTTTGGCTATTGTAACCGCCCTGACCATACTGATGGTTACCTTGGTTATTATAACCACCCTGACCATACTGATGGTTACCTTGATTGTGACTGTTGTTGCCTCCATGATATCCTGATCCGGAACCATTACCCTGGTGACCCGGACCGTGAAACCCGGGGCTTGAACCACCGCCTGGCGGTCCGTTGTTAGACTTGGCCTGGTTCACGACCTCCATCAGTATCCGACATTCTCCCCAGGTATGCTTAGCCGGATTTCGCTTCGTTCCGTGTTTCGGGCAAGGCTCGTTCAATTGTTGCTCCCAATTCATGAACCCTCCGCTGTTTTGTGGAGGCAGCTTATCCCTGTTGCGCTGAAAGCTCCCCTGAACCTCGGTATTGGCCACGAAATCAGAACCACCCTCTGCCTTTCGCTTACCTAAAAAGCTTGTTCCAACCGGATTAGCTTGCGCCAGTTTACCGGATTTAATTGCCTTTCCAGCTTTATCTCCATCCGCTTCTGAGTACTTAGTATTGTCGGAGTCCCCATACTTTACCAAAGCGCTCATGAGAGTCCCCATATCATTGCAATCCCGTTTGAGTCGTCCTAGTTTCAACTTTAGAGACTCAAACCGGCAATTGTTCTCCAGTGTTACTATCCCCGTACTGGGGCTGATACCGTTCGAAGAGTGCAGGATTTCTGATACTCGCCGGACCCATGCACTCGTAGGCTCCTGCTCTCCTTGTACACATGCCGCTAGGTCCACCACTGACATCGGCTGCTTGCACGTGTCCTTGAAATTTTTGATAAACTGGCGGCGCAACTCACCCCATGATCCGATGGAATTAGGTGGTAAGCCCTTTAACCAGATCCGGGCTGTCCCCTCAAGCATCATGGTAAAGTACTTCGCGCATGCCACTTCATCCACATCCAGCATCTCCATAGCCATCTCGTAACTCTCAATCCAAGCCTCTGGAGCCAAATCTGCTGTGTAGTTAGGCACCTTACGCGGACCCTTGAAATCCTTGGGTAACCTTATGCTTCGTAAAGCCGGAATAAGACACGACACTCCGAAGGAACTCGTCGCGACTCCCATCTCCGCTGTGGTTGTGTGAACCGGCGTCGCTTGACGGATCTCCTCGCGAGCCGTAGGTCCGACCCGGTTCACCGGCTCCTGGGATTGTGCCTCTGCGCCCGCTGGATTGTCCTGCCTGCGACGGTGTCGCCTCCGCTCACTACTGGATACCTCCGGTTCATCCCAATGCCTAGTATAACTCCGGCTGTGGCGGGGTGTTGAATGAAGCCTCTCTTTGCTGTAGGAGTACGCCTGTTGTTGTGTCAATGCGGTGTTGAGCAGATCCTTGACCCTGCGTGCTTCCATTGCTACGGGGGATGTCCCCTCCATCGGTAAAGCGGCTAGGCGTGAAGCGACAGCAACAATATTATCCAAAGGGTTTGAGTAGTGACCCAGAGGAGTAGGGATGTGAGGCGCGGACATAATCCGCCGATCTTGCTCCGCAGCGGGCTGTTGAACCGGCTCACCCCTCGCTGGGGCTGCCCTCCGGTTTACCTCCGGATCGTTGCTGGCTCCCGCTCCTGGCGTCCCGAAAAGATTCATCGCCTCATAAACCGGCGGTAAACGAGACTGGTACCTTCGATTCCTCACTCCTTGCGCAGAGGCCTGTTCCATCCTCAGCTGGAAGGCCTGAGCATCTAGCTCTGCCTGCCTTGTCGCTATCATAGCCTTCTCTGCATTCAGATCCTCTCTTGCTTGCTCGATCCGGCTCTTCAGCTGAAGGAGCTCTGCATCATGTTGCGCCTTGTCTGCTGGAGCCACCACTGCTACTGCCCGGGTTGTGAACTCCTCGACCAAGGCGGATAGAGCGTCGGAGGGTGAGAGTGCCTGACCGCTCCCCCTGCACCAGCTTCTGATGTGATCGCCCCGTTCACCATGGACTGCGGCGTCGGTTGTGAACCGGCCATAAAGACAGCCACCCGGTTTGGCGGATCAAATGGGTCCGGAATACTGTCTCCGTCGGACACACCCTCAGATCAGCCGTCCCGCAACTGATACAAGGATTCAGTCTCTCCAGATGAGGATTCATCGTCGGAATAGACCACTGTCTCGCCACCAGAATCCGATCCGTCCTCGGCTTGGACTCCGTGAATTGCCCCAACGAAGACGCGCTTCATGGCAGGCTGAATCCGGGCCGATCTCGCACGATGAGCCGGCTCGATGATGTTGGGGAAGATGTCCGGCTCAGGTCCCGGTTCGCCGATCTTGCCGATGAAGACGTGGATGCCGCCGAAGGGAACCCGGTACCCGTATTCGATTGAATCGGCCTCCGGGCCCCAGCCAGCGTCGTCGATGTAGATCCGGTCGCGGCGACTCTTGGTCATCCGGCCGACCGCGTAGCCCTTGAGTCCTTCGAAGCTGCCCTTCAAGAACTCGAAACCATCATGCGGAGGCCCCAAGGTGGGCGCCAATTGTCGTGGAATTAGCTTGGCAGACGTCCGGTTTAACGGACTTAGTGATGGAACCATCTCACGGGTTAGCTTGAAGGGGTTAAAAGCACACAAAGGACACAGAGGGTTTCTACTAGTTCGGCCCCTTCGATGAAGGTAAAAGCCTACGTCTAGTTTGGTTTGGTATTGCTTGGGCGTCGATGAACAGGGAGCGGATTGCTTACCTGTGTCTCGACGGGTTGTTGCTTGTCCTTGAACCGTCGCCGGGTCGTCCCTTTATATAGGAGGTAACGCCCGGTCCGGTTCACAGAGTCCCAAGGCCGGCTCATAGTCGTGTCTGCCTCGGTCTCTGCTTTTCCTTCCTTGTGTCTCAAGTTACATGATAAGACGGTTCACAAACCGTAACTCTACACATGGGCCCTAAGCCTTTATGGGCTGTAATCTCTACCGGACTTTACAATTATACAACTATATTATCATAATCCGGTTTACTCTAGCCGGTTTACACCTGCTAGTAATATCCCTGACAAATGGTCCTGTTAATCACTTGCTATGCATGTATGTGCATAAAAGTGGACCAGAAATAGAATACCTTGGTGAAATTCATTTTCACCGTCCTATTCAGACATGGGTGCTTGGTATGAAGATTTAGTGTTGCACGACTTTTATAAATGAAATTAGTAGTTTTCTTGTTTAATTGCTTGAGTCCTCTACATTTATCAAGATATATGGTCATTTTATTTTTACTTTAATCATTTCGATCATTGCGTCAATTTTCTATTGGTTGGTATGAAGATCAAGCAACAGGACTGGCAAGTATCTTTTGTAAGTTTAGAGGGAACAAGTAAGTTGTGTTGTCACCGTTGGAATAGATATGAGAACAGTGCGGCAGAAGATTGCTTTGGTCGCTCCAACGGGTAGATGCATTAAATGACTCTAGGTGCTGCCGCCGTTCATCCAGAAGACGAACCTCGTAGAAGACGGCTCATATCATGGCGGAATTTCTGATCCGTGACGGGCCTGTGTAACGGCGTATCCATTATTGGTTCCGACAGCTGGGCCATGGGCCTTAATAAAAAATCTGGAAAGGAAATTCCAGCTGTAAAAAGGGAACCACAGCAGCCCATCTCGAGAGACACGAAAGGTACAGATAACGAGACCACTGCAGCTCGTGATCATATTAGCACTTTCGGAAGAAAGCAGCATATTACATATACTGTTGTCAAAGTTGGCGACCAGTGCAAATAAACGCCGCAACAAAACAAGTCCAAAACTGAAACCACTTCACAAGAGCTCAAGAAACAATATCCTGGGTGTCCACCATGCTGGCAAGACGCTTAGCAAGCTTATTAGCTTTATCTTGTTTGGCGCTTAAACCCTCCAGCACTTGCTGTTGCACCAGAAAGTATGCATCTGAATTCTGCAGGGACTTTCTCAGTCCTTCCGCTTCCTGTCGCAGCACATCTGATTGATGTCTTTCAATTTGAAGTTGAGACTCAAGAAGCCGAACTGATTCAGGCAGCGAGTTCGAAGAGCTTGTGCCAGCAGTAGTGGCCAGTAACTCAAACACTACATCAAGGCACGACTTTGGGGTTGTCTCACTGTCCACAAGATAGTTTTTATCAGCTTTCTTGGAGACCAACAGGGTTGTCTCACTGTCTTGAACCTTATCTACATTACTTTCTCTACCATTGCATAATGGGGTGCTCTTCTCCAATATTTTGTCGGCATTCTACAAGAGGAACAAGCAGACACGTCACAAGTTTACCATGTTGTATATGAAACTCATTTTGGTAAACCAGTTCAGTTGTAAGGTGGACAAGATAACGGCATGAAACAAACATATATCTATGTAGTATGGTCACTGTATGGTCTATATCATTCTAGTTTATGTTGCCAAATCAAGTTGGAGACAGTTCAGATCATATCTGTTTAAGACAAAGCAGCATAGACAGAATATAAGTGTGGGAAACTACAGAACACTAACAACACTTGTAATGTGCATGCCATGAGAGCATAACTGTTTAATCAATTGAAACTGAAATCAACATAGAGCAAGTTACAACAGCAAACCAGTTAAAGAAACAGGTTTCAAACATACCTTTTGCACCATTGGAGTTTCAGTTGCATCCTTCAAATTTGGAATTAGTTGGTATGAGTAAGTACAGTGATGCTAGAGTAAAGGAGTATGAACCATAGCTACAGAACCTAACCTGAGAACAATTCTTCTTCTGCTTTAAGCGTTGACTTGGGGTTCGGAGTGGTGGTCCTCATGCTTTGGGCACTGCACTTGCCTTACTAACTACTTGTGTTTGGGTGCTCTGTGGTGGAGACGTTGTTGTGTCAATTGGAACCGGGTTATTATCTGCTAGGGTTGGATGATTATTCAGAACTTTTATGCTGGCTTGAATTTTTCTTCTATAAATCTTTTAGATTCGGCCGCCGAAGGCACTTTCATGGAAACTACCTTAGGACAAGCTACCAAACTCCTAGATAATATTATGGTTAATTATTCTCAATGGCACACCGAAAGATCTACTAGTAAAAAAGTGCATGCTATCGAAGAAATTAGTGCTTTGAGTGGGAAGATGGATAAACTTATGAAATTGTTTGCTGCTAAGAGTGCTTCTTCTGATCCTAATGATATGCCTTTGTCCACTTTGATTGAGAATAACAATGAATCTTTGGATGTGAATTTTGTTGGTAGGAATAATTTTGGTAACAATGCTTATAGAGGTAATTTTAATCCTAGGCCGTTTCCTAGTAATTCCTCTAATAATTTTGGTAATTCACAAGAACTCTTATGGAAAGATGCCTTCTGAATTTGAAACTAGTGTTAAGGAGTTTATGATCTCGCAAAAGAATTTCAATGCTATGCTTGAAGAGAAATTGCTTAAAGTTGATGAATTGGCTAGAAGTGTGGATAGAATTACTCTTGATGTTGATTCTTTGAAAATTAGATCTATCCCACCTAAGCATGATATCAATGAGTCTCTCAAAGCCATGAGAATTTCCATTGATGAATGCAAAGAAAGAACCGCTAGAATGCGTGCTAAAAGAGAAGATTATATTAAATCCTGCTCTTTGGGTTATCGTGAAAATAAAGACGAAGATCTGAAAATTATTGATGTGTCTCCTATTAGATACTTGTTTTCTAGTATTAATCTTGATGAGAATAGGATTGGATATGATTCTGCTTTATGGTGTCCCAATGATTCGGAGTTTTTAGATCTTGATGCTAAAATTGCTAAAAGTGGGATTGAAGAGATTAGAACTTTGCATAGTGATGAACCCACTACTTTTGATTTCAAGGGATTCAATTATGATAATTTCTCTTTGATTGATTGTATTTCCTTGATGCAATCCGTGCTAAATTCTCTGCATGCTTATAGTCAAAATAAAGCTTTCACTAAACATATAGTTGATGCTTTGATGCAATCTTATGAAAAAAAACTTGAGTTGGAAGTTTCTATACCTAGAAAGCTTTATGATGAATGGGAACCTACTATCAAAATAAAAATAAAAGATCATGAATGCTATGCCTTGTGTGATTTGGGTGCTAGTGTTTCCACTATCCCAAAAGCTTTGTGTAATTTGCTAGGGTTCCATGAGCTTGATGATTGTTCTTTAAATTTGCATCTTGTGGATTCCACTATTAAGAAACCTATGGGAAGAATTAATGATGTTCTTATTGTTGCCAATAGGAATTATGTGCCCGTAGATTTCATTGTTCTTGATATAGGTTGCAATCCTTCATGTCCGATTATTCTTGGTAGACCTTTCCTTAGAACGATTGGCGCAATTATTGATATGAAGGAAGGAAATGTTAGATTCCAATTTCTGTTAAGGAAAGGCATGGAACACTTTCCTAGAAAGAAAATCAAATTACCATATGAATCTATCATGAGAGCCACTTATGGATTGCCTTCCAAAGATGGCAATACCTAGATCTATCTTGTATCGTGCCTAGCTAGGGGCGTAAAATGATAACGCTTGTTGGGAGGCAACCCAATTTTATGTTTTTTGCTTTTGTTGCCGTTTGGGAATAAATATTGCATCTAGCCTCTGATTAGATGTGTTTTCATGTTTTGTTTAGTGTTTGGGCCAAGTAGAACCTTTGGTAAGACTTATGTGAAGTTTATTTGATCTTGCTATGAAAACAGAATCGTTATCGCTCGCTAAACTAGTCTTCAGATTTTACTGGACCGTGCTTTTTAGTTGATTCTTTTTGCTGCTGATTTGTAGACAAATTACACAAATTTAAAAATTTAGTTCGAATTTTTTGGAGTTCCAGAAGTAGGCGAACCCAGCAGATTACTACAGACTGTTCTGTTTTTGACAGATTCTGTTTTTCGTGTGTTGTTTGCTTATTCCGATGCATCTATGAGTAATATTGGAGGATAGGAACCATAGAGAACTTGGAGTACAGTAGGATTAACACCAATATAAACAATTAAAGAATTCCTTGTTGTACCTTTGAGTGGTGGTTTGCTTTCTCTTACTAACGGAGCTCACGAGAATTTTTGTCTAAGTTTTGTGTTGTGAAGTTTTCAAGTTTTGAGTATTGCTTTGATGGACTATGGAACAAGGAGTAGCAAAGGCCTAAGCTTGGGGATTCCCATGGCACCCCAAGTAAATTCAAGATAATCAAAAGCCCAAGCTTGGGGATGCCCCGGGAAGGCATCCCCTCTTTCGTCTTCATCCATCGGTAACTATACTTGGAGCTATATTTTTATTCGCACCATGTTATGTGCTTTGCTTGGAGCGTCTTGTATAATTTGAGTCTTTGCTTGTTAGTTTGACACAATCATCCTTGCTGGACACACCTATTTGAGAGAGTTAAATATGCCCTATAAATTGTTAGAACATTATATGCTTCACTTATATCTTTTGAGTTGAATAGTTTTTGCTCTAGTGCTTCACTTATATCTTTTAGAGCACGGTGGTGGTAATATTTTGTAGAAATTGTTGAACTCTCATGCTTCACTTAGATCTATTTGAGAGTCTATTAAAACAGCATGGTAAAGTGTTTAGGCTAAAGAAACTAGTCTTCACATGATAAACATCCAATGTCAATGTAGTAAAAAAAATCAAATCAAGTGCATTGAGTAGAAAGAGATGTTGGATGCTTGATAAATGTTTTGAGACATGAGGATAGTGATATTAGAGTCATGCTAGTGGAGTAATTATGAAATTGAGAAATATTTGTGTTAAGGATTGGTGATTCCCGTAGCATGCACATATGGTGAACCGTTGTGTGACTAAGTTAAAGCATGAGGTATTTGTAGAGTGTCAACCTTTGTGTGGAGGTCGGGGGCGCGCGATGGTTAACTCCTACCAACCTCCCCCCTAGGGGCATGCGTTGATTGCTTTGTTTTGATGACTCATAGATTTTTGCAATAAGTATATGAGTTCTTATGACTAATGTTGAGTCCATGGATTATACGCACTCTCACCCTTCCACCATTGCTAGCCTCTCTTGTATCGTGCAACTTTCGCTGGCTCCATAAACCCACTATATATCCTTCCTCAAAACAGCCACCAAATTGTTCCTCAAAACAGCCACCATACCTACCTATCATGGCATTTCCATAGCCATTCCGAGATATATTGCCATGCAACTTTCCACCATTCCGTTCATATGACACGCATCATATTGTCATATTGCCATTGCATGATCATGTAGTTGACATCGTATTTGTGGCAAGGCCACCATGCATAATTTTTATACATGTCACTCTTGTTTCATTGCACATACCGGTACACCGCCGGAGGCATTCATATAGAGTCATACTTTGTTGTTGTAGTATCGAGTTGTAATCTTGTGTTGTAATGAAAGTGTGATGATCATCATTTATAGAGCATTGTCCCATTGGAGGAAAGGCTGAATCTATAAAGCCCCTCCGCAAAAAAAAGGCCAAAGAAAAAAAGAAAGGCCCAAAAAAAAGAAAAAAAGGGGAAAAAGAAAAAGAAAGAGAAAAGGGACAATTGCTAGTACTATCTTTTTCCACACTTGTGCTTCAAAGTAGCACCATGTTCTTCATTGTAGAGAGTCTCATGCTTAGTCACTTTCATATACTAGTGGGAATTTTCGTTATAGAACTTGGCTTGTGTATTCCAACGATGGGCTTCCTCAAATGCCCTAGGTCTTTGTGAGCAAGCAAGTTGGATGCACACCCACTAGTTTCTTTTGTTGAGCTTTCATTCATATTTAGCTCTAGTGCATCCGTTGCATGGCAATCCCTACTCACTCATATTGATATCTATTAATGGGCATCTCCATAGCCCGCTGATACGCCTAGTCGATGTGAGACTATCTCCCTCTTTTTGTCTTCTCCACAACCACCTCTATTCCACCCATACTGCTATGTCCATGGCTCACGCTCATGTATTGCGTGAAAGTTGAAAGGTTTGAAAAGATAGAGCATGAAAACAAATGCTTGGCGGAAATTGGGGTTGTGCATGATATGAATATTTTGTGTGATAGCAAGGGAGCATAGCCAACACTATATGATTTTGTAGGGATAACTTTCTTTACCCATAGTATTTTGAGAAGACGTGATTGCTTTGTTAGTATTGCTTGAAGTATTGTTATTTCTTATGTCAATATATACTTTTATCTTGAATCCTTCAGATCTGAACATTCATGCCACAGTTAAGAGAATTACATTGAAAACTATATTGGTTAGTATTCCACATCAAAAATTCTTTCTTTATCATTTACCTACTTGAGGACGAGCAAGAATTAAGATTGGGGATGCTTGATACGTCTCCAACGTATCTACAATTTTTGATTGTTCCATGCTATTATTTATGAAGTCTTGGATGCTTAATGGGCTTTATCATTCACTTTTATATCATTTTTGGGACTAACCTACTAACCCAAAGGCACAGTCCAGATTGCTGTTTTTTTTGCCTATTTCAGGGTTTTGCAGAAAAGAAATATCAAACGGAGTCCAAACGGAATGAAACCTTTGCAGGAGATATTTTTGGAGAAAATCACGCGAGATAAACTTCGGGGCCAAGCCAGAGGACAGGGGACCCACCCTCGAGGGTGGGGGCACGCCCCCCTGCCTCGAGGGCAGGCCTGATGGCCCCTGGTGCCCCTCTTCCTCCTATATATGCATACGTACCCCAAAAACTCCATACATAGAGAGAAAACCCTAATTCCACCGCCGTCGCTTCTGTTCCCGTGGAGATCCCATCTTGGAGCCTGTTCCGGGAGGGGGATCCATCACAGAGACCTTCATCATCATCATCACCCTCACCATGAGTTGTGAGTAGTTTACCACAGACCTTCGGGTCCATAGCTAGTATCTAGATGGCTTCTTCTCTCTCTCTGGATCTCAATACAAAGTTCTCCTCGGTCTTCGAGGAGATCTATTCGATATAATCTCTTTTTGCGGTGTGTTTGTTGAGATCCGATGAATTGTGAGTTTATGATCAAGGTTATCTATGAAAGATATTTGGTTCTTCTCTGAACTTTTTATGCGTGCTCATAATATCCTTGCAAGTCTCTTCGAATTATTGGTTTGGTTTGGCCTACTAGATCTATAGTTCTTGCAATGGGAGAAGTGCTTGGCTTTGGGTTCAATCTTGCGGTGTCCTTTCCCAGTGACAGTAGGGGCAGCAAGGCACGTATTGTATTGTTGCCATCGAGGATAAAAAGATGGGGTTTTCATCATATTTCTTGAGTTTATCCCTCTACATCATGTCATCTTGCTTAAGGCGTTACTCTGTTCGTATGAACTCAATACACTAGATGCATGCTGGATAGCGGTCGATGTGTGGAGTAATAGTAGTAGATGCAGGCAGGAGTCGGTCTACTTGTCTCGGACATGATGCCTATATACAATGATCATGCCTAGATAGTCTCATAATTATTCGCTTTTCTATCAATTGCTCGACAGTAATTTGTTACCCGCCATAGAATATCGCTATCATGAGAGAAGCCACTAGAGAAAACTATGGCCCCAGGGTCTATCTTTATCATATTACCTTTCTGTCAACTAGTCAATTTCTGCCGCCGTTATTTATTTGCTTTCTTTACTTTCTGTTTCTATACCAAAAATATCAAAAATATAATTATCATCTCTATCAGATCTCACTATCGTAAGTGACCGTAAAGGGATTGACAACCCCTTATCGCGTTGGCTGCGAAGTTCTTATTTGTTTGTGCAGGTGCGAGGGACTGGCGCGTGGTCTCCCACTGGATTGATACCTTGGTTCTCAAAAACTAAGAGAAATACTTACGCTACTGTGTTGCATCTCCCTTTCCTCTTCGAGGGAATACAACGCAAGCTCAAGAGGTAGCAACCACGCCCTCCGCCGGCGCCTCTGTTGCGTCACGGGTGCGGGCGCCAGCGCCCCCCCCCCAGTCCGCCTCGTTTAGCGCCCGTACTAGTAATGGCCTATGGGACTTTGACAGGCGGGCCTAGCCCCTTTTAAAAAAGAGTTTAAAAATAATAATGATAAAATTATTAATTAATTAATTAATTAACTAGCTAAATAACTTAATTAACCGTGCTTAATTAGTCCAATGATCTAGGTTAGTTGAATTAAAACTGTTAGTTAATCTGTACCTTTGATAGATGGGCCCCACGCGCTAGGTTTGACTTAGTCAACCTGTTGACCTGCTGACGTCATGGTGATGTCATGCTGACATCATCTTTCACTATTCTGGACAATGTTAGTTTTAAATATATAAATAATCCTAGAAAATGTTAAAAACTTTAGAAAATCATAAAAAATAATCCGTAACTCGGATGAAAAAGTTTTATATATGAAAATCGCTCAGAACGACGAGACGAATTCGAATACGCGGTCCGTTCGTCCGCCACACATCTCTATCATACCGAACCTGCAACTTTCCCCCTCCAATTCATTTGTTCGAAAATCCGAAACACATGGGAGAGTTTCCCGGATGCTATCCCCCTTCGCCGGTACCGTGTAGCACCGCGTTGGAGCACCCTAGCACCGCGTGTTGACATGTCGTGCTTCTTTGTTGCTTCTGTGTGTTTTATATTTACTGTTTCTTCTCCCTCTTCTCTCCGGTAGACTCCGAGACCGATGATGCCCCGGTGATCGACTACGGTGTTGACGACCCCTCCTTCTTGCCAGTGCAACCAGGCAAGCCAACCCCTCCTTCTTGCCAGAGCAACCAGGCAAGCCAACCCCCTTTGATCATTCCGATATCGCCCATTCCCTTCTCTCTTATGCTTGTAGTAGAACTACTACTGCTTTTTGTATGATCCTATTCTGATGCATAGCCTGTTGTTGATACATGCTTTCATACCTTACATGTTAATACTAAACTGCTTAGTATAGGTTGGTTAGAGATCCATCAGTGACCCCCACATTGTCCTGACTGCCCCGCTGGATTATCAGAAGACCCGTTCAACGGGATCGAAGACCAGGCCCTGGCACCGCACATCACTTCCCCCTTAGTTGCTCGACAATACTGGGTTACTATCGAGTGCCGAGGGTGACACCTCAGCAGCACTTCTGATGTTAACCTTGTAGGTTAGTTCATCGGTTATGATTATCGAGGGTGATTCCTCTTTCTCCACTCCTGATAATGACACTGTCGTGCAACTCCTCAAGAGTGGACCTCGAGGGTGACTCCTCTTTCGTTCACCTTGACGATAAACATCAGGTGGAATTCCATCGAGGGTGATTTCCTCATGTTTTTCCTTTAGTGTTAGACACACAGTTACTATGACTTTACAATTGTTACTTGGAAAGGTGGGTCGACCCTGAGGGGTACCCGCGAGTGATGTGAAGACGGGTTGACCTGGAGGGTACCCGAGAGTTGAATACGAGGTGTGGCCGGACATTCTTAGCCCTTGCCGCAAGTCCTCGAGATGGGGCGACGGGGTCACATCTTTCGTGAGTCTCTGCTCGTTACCGCGTTCCCAAGACACTAAACGGTTTGGATATTTGATCCAAAGGGCCTCTGGCCTGATAGCGCTAACCATCACGTGGGCATAGTATGGGCGTTCTGCATCGTATGCATCAGCCGAAGCTTAACTAACGTCATGCGCCTGAGCGGCGCGCGCCGGGTTGGACTGGTTATGTACCTGCCTTTTTAAGGAGCTAGCTAGGTCTGCTCACCGGCCACGTGCGCAACGTGCAGGAGTTCCCGGGGCGATTGGCCCATGACCCCTGGGGGCATAGGGTTTAGTCCGGCGTGCATAACCTCTCTATTAAGCCTAGGTCGGGTTGTGGCGTATTGTTTGGCCGAGGGCGGGCATGACCAGATGGTGTGTCCGGCCGGAGTTAAGCGAGCGTGGTGGGTAAGTTGGTGCACCCCTGCATGGAAGAAAATATCTATCTATAGCCTGTCCTACGGTAACGGACACTTGGAGTTGTATCCCGATCGATACAACTAGAACCGGATACTGAGACATGAATGGATATATGGCTCCGGGATTGCTTCCTCGCAGGGAGTCGAGGAAGGATCTCCGGGCGTTATTGCTACAACATCCTTGATAATTATAATATGTTATTCTGTACTCTCTTCTACTGCTGCAAGATTGGTGGTTTCCAGAAGATGCTAGTCTTTGATAGGACTAGCTTCTCCCCCTCTTATTCTGGCATTCTGCAGCTTAGTCCACAGATACTATCCTTTTCATTGATACCGATACATATGTAGTGTAGATCCTTGCTTGCGAGTACTTTGGATGAGTACTCACGGTTGCTTTGCTCCCCCTTTTCCCCCTTCTTTCTTCTTTCTGGTTGATGCAACCAGATGGTGGAGTCCAGGAGCCAGATGCCACACTTGATGACTTCTACTACCCCAAGAAAGCTTACTGCTTCTTGGAGACAGCTGACGACCAGGAGTAGTTAGGAGGTCACAGGCAGGAGGCGTTGCCTTTTCGATCGTGTTGTTTTTGTGCTAGCCTTCTTAAGGCAAACTTGTTTAACTTATGTCTGTACTCAGATATTGTTGCTTCTGCTGACTCTTGTGTATTCGAGCTTATGTATTCGAGCCCTCGAGGCCCCTGGCTTGTAATATAAAGATTGTATTATTTTATTTGTGTCTAGAGTTGTGTTGTGATATCTTCCAGTGAGTCCCTGATCTTGGTCGTACACATTTGCGTGCATGATTAGTGTATGGTCAAATCAGGGGCGTCACACTCCTCCAGCCTCCACCTGTGATTGTTCATCCACGACGTCTCCCTCCTGCCTCCACCAGCTACCGTTCATCCAGCCTCCACCACCCCTCCACCGACTACTGTTCAACCACCCTCCACCGGCTACTGTTCATCCAGCCCTCCACAGGCTACTGTTCAACCAGTCCTCCACGAGGTCCTGTTCATCCACCCCCAACTGGCTTGATCGGGGTCCTGTTCATCCAGCGGCAACGGCCTCTAGCTACTATACCACGGGGTCCTGTTCATCCAATCCCCACTGGGAACTGTTCATCCAACCCCCAATAACGCTCACTGTTCATCAAGAGGCAGCAGGTTCGATCGGCTTCAGTTAGCAGCGGTAGCAAAGGAATCGCTCGATCGGGTTCAGTTAACACCCACATCGATCAATCGCTCAGGTTCAGTAACGCGTAGCCTGCAGTGCAATCGCTCGGGTTCAGTTAGATCCCAATGCCTCACACACACGCGCGTACGTGTACGAGAGAAATGCACAATCCCTCTGTGCATCGCTCGGCCTCGACCACCCACCATAACGGGGAGCTCCCTGATATTTTCCTCGCCCTCGCTTCTACCACAGTTTTTCCGTCATGGACGGACCAAAGAATGTCATGCAGCTGTGTCTCCGTCCCTCCCAGAACGAAAAGTCCATTTACTTTCATGATTTTTTGTCATAGAAGTAGGAGCCCACCACATATATGATGATACCGTGTTTTGTCACAATTATCGTCATAGAAGTGTCATAAGCATGACAGAAAAAAATCGTTCGGCCCAAAATGTCACAGATGTGTCTTTTTTTGCAGTGAAGTACTAGAATCAATCATCATGTGTAATGCAAAACATCGGTCACAAATGCATGACAAAGGCATATGAATGATCATATCAATCATAGTGAACATGGCAATATGTGCGAATGATATCTAATGGATAATAACCCATAACCATGTGAGGGCCATGTAGAATAAGTGCGTGTAGTCATTGCGTGGAGGAGACGATGGTTGAAACACATCACATGTTCCCAAGTCATAATTGCTCTCTAGAGCCCATTTCCTCAACCCGCGTGTTTGTGAGGTTGACGAGTATTCATGGGTGCCTACACAAAAGAGACACAAACAAAGAAAGTGTGTGTGTGAAAAATGTATGCATCATCCATCATGATGTGTATGTGCATGTGAGATTTAGCACAATATAAGCAAAGCTCAAAGAATTTTGAGGCACGGTAGAGAAATATATCATCCATCATGCAATGATAATTATTGTGTTCAGCATGATTGGGACGGAAATTATATCAAGTGTGTGGCACAACAAAAGCATTTTTATTTGTGGGATTCATATGGTGCACACAATCACTAGAATCATGCAATTCATAGGGTGAGCAAAATCTCCTAACATGTATGAGGAAACTATGGGGGTCCCCTCAAGAGCTATAGCAGTAGCATAACAGGGAGAAAATTGACAACAATGCAAACTGTGATAGCCTGGCTTATTAGAGATGATAGACTACTCATATCAATAAGGAATTCTTTTTTCCGGGAGCCTATTCGAAAAGAACTCCAAAGTTAAGCGGGCTCAGCTTGGAGCAATTTCAGGATGGGTGACCGATCGGGAAGTTGGTCCCGGGTGCGCACGAGTGAGGATAAAGTGCGCAGAAAAGACTAGTATTGATCTGTGGGGCCAATCTAGATCCCGTCAGGGGTAACAACCACCCGTGGGTGTGTCCGGGGCGTTACAAGTTGGTATCAGAGCTGACCCTCATGGTTACACGGATGTTTGCGGACAGGTGCGCGATCATGTTGTGCATGATGTGACGTTTGTGACCCGTCATGGCACACGACATGGCACATATGCCGGAATGGAAGCACATACGTACGTGCCAAGAGGGAATGTTCCTGTGGCCCGACGAGGACGTCGGTTCCTCTCAGTGAGGGTGTATGTGATAGCCTGGCTTATTAGGGATGATAGACTACTCATATCAATAAGGAATTCCTTCTTTTCCGGGAGCCCATCCGGAAAGAACTCCAAAGTTAAACGTGCTCAGCTTGGAGTAATTTCAGGAAGGGTGACCGACTGGGAAGTTGGTCCCGGGTGCGCACGAGTGAGGACAGAGTGCGCAGGAAAGACTAGTATTGATCCGTGGGGCCAGTCTAGATCCTGCCAGGAGTAACGACCACCGGTGGGAGTGTCCGGGGCGTTACACAAACAATGCATGTCTGAAGCTAGGTGGTCATGGCATGGCATATGAGAGAAATGATGCAAATAGAGCATATCAATATCTTCACAAGAAAAACAAATGCCAACAACCATGGGTTTTTCATCTATGCCATATGTGCATATTGGGTTTATTCTAATGGCATATGAATAGCACTACGATGAGATTGCAAATATGACATATGAGTGATCTCATGCATAGCATATGACAAGTCAAGTGGATTATCAGATATGATGTGACCGAGAGAATTATCACAAGAAATCCTTTGCAATATGTCATCACAAGTAATAGACTCCACATGAAAATCATCACACTCATGATAAATGGGCAAATCATCGCATGAGGAAGTCGCACTAGCATGAAGCATGCTAATAGGAGGATTAACATCATGCAAGCAATCAATGTCAAGAATGCCCACTAGTGGGACAAGAGCATCACCTTCACCTATGTTACCTTTCTCATTCCACTCATGCGGTGTATGTGAGGTGGCAAGGACCAACTCGTGGTCATCATCATCATGATGGAACCATGTGGGGGGTGCATCATATTCCACCATGGCCATCATCTTGTCCAAAGGAAGGACGAAGTCATCGAGGAACGAGGCATCGTCGTATATGGGGCCTAGCACCAAACGAGAAGACACAATAGAGGTAGAGGTTAAGATGTTATAAATCGAAATGGCCTCACATGCCCAATCAACTACCTCACTCTCTCGATGTGGTGGTGGCTGATGACCCACAAGTATAGGGGGTCAATCGCAGTCCTTTCGATAAGTAAGAGTGTTGAACCCAACGAGAGCAGAAGGAAATGACAAGCGATTTTCAGCAAGGTAATGTCTGCAAGCACTGAAATTGTCGGTAACATGTAGTTTGATAGCAAGATAATTTGTAACAAGCAAGTAACGGTAACGGTAAATAAAGTGTAGCAAGGTAACCCAATCCTTTTGTGGCAAAGGAATGCCAAAACGGTGTCTTATACTCCCTCCATCCCATAATATAAGAACGCTTTCTTATATTATGGGACGGAGGGAGTAGTAAGCAAGGCGTTCTTGAGGGTGCACGGGAATTTCATCTAGTCACTTTCATGATGTTGGTTTAATTTGCGTTCGCTACTTTGATAATTTGATATGTGGGTGGACCGGTGCTTGGGTGCTATTCTTACTTGAACAAACCTCCCACTTATGATTAACCCCCTCGTAAGCATACGCAACTACGAGAAAAGTATTAAGAGATAAAACCTAACCATAGGATTAAACATATGGATCCAAATCAGTCCCTTACAAAGTAGCACATAAACTAGGGTTTAAGCTTCTGTCACTCTAGCAACCCATCATCTAATAATTACTCCACATTGCATTTCCTTAGGCCCAAAGATGGTGAAGGGCCATGTAGTTGATGTTCACATGACACCACTAAGGGAATCACAACATACATATCATCAAAATATCGAACACATATCAAGTTCACATGATTACTTGCAACATGATTTCTCCCGTGACCTCAAGAACAAACGCAACTACTCACAAATGATAATCATGCTCAAGATCATAGGGGTATTAAATAGCATAGTGGATCTGAACATATAACCTTCCACCAAATAAAGCATATAGTAATCAACTACATGATGTAATCAACACTACTAGTCACCCAAAGGTACCAATCTAACATTTCGTTACAAAGATTGAACACAAGAGATCAACTAGGGTTTGATAGGATATGGTGTTGTTGAAGATGTTGATGGAGCTTGGCCTCCCAAAGATGATAGGGTTGTTAGTGATGACGATGGGTTCGAATTCTCCCTCTGGGAGGGAAGTTCCCCCAGCGGAATCGCTCCGCCGGAGGGAAAATGTGCTCCTGCCCAAGTTCTGCCTCGAGACGGCGGCGCTCTGTCCCGAAAGTCCTATCTTTATTTTTCTAGGTAAAATACCTTATATACTAGAATATGGGCACCGGAGATGGGCCAGGCTGGCCACAACCCACTACAGGCGCGCCTGGAGGGCCTAGCACGCCCTGGTGTCTTCTGGTCACCACGTGGTCCCCCTCATGTAGTTATTTGTTCTAGTATTTTGTATATATTCCAAAATAATTCTCCGTAATGTTTCTGCTCATTTGGAGATGTGCAGAATAGGTGTCTTGATGTAGCTTTTTCAGCTCTAGAATTCCAGCCGCCGGTATTCTCCCTTTTTGTGTGAACCTTGCATATTATGAGAGAGAAGGCATTAGAATTACTCCATAAAGCATTATTATGCATAAAACATTATAAATAACAATAGGAAAACATGATGGAAAATGGACGTATCAAGTCCCCCAAACAATAGGAAAACATGGGCCAAAATGCTTCATTTTGTCCCGATGTTCATGAATTGGAGGTGGCTACGAAGAGGAACGCGAAGAACACGAAGAATAAGGGGGGAAATCACAAGAGAAACACTCCAGAACAAGTCGAATCACACATCCACTAGACTAACAAACACAAAAGATCCATAAGGTACATGAACATTCAAAAATGAAATATACAAGGTAGAGTTCATCCCAAATCCAAGAGGAGATGAGGTATTGATGATCTAGATAGATCCTTCCCTAAAAGGGGTCTTGATATCCACTAGGGATCTTCTCCTAGGAGGTCTTGATCTCCATGGAAGAGGGGATATAAGAGCAAAGCTCTCAAGATCTCAAATATACCTTGCTAACCCTAACAAATGGCCTAGGCACGAGTTATATAGGAGGATGGTGGTGAAGGACGATTTGGAGGGCAAAATAGGAATCTCGGCGGCTAAATCCTGTAGAGCCTGTGCGCACGGGGTAAGTGAGGCCCGTGCGCATGGGGGTCCCGTGGGCACGGTACATGCCCGTGGGCATGGGGTTCCCAAGTGCTTAAATGTAAGGGCCCGTTGGGACGGGGTGTTGGAGGCCCGTGCGCACGGCACATGCCCATGCGCACGAAGTTCCCAGGTGCTTCAACGTAAGGGCCCGTGGGCATGGTACATGCCCGTGCGCACGAAGTTCCCATGTGCTTCAACGTAAGGGCCCGTGGGCACGGGGTGTTGGAGGCCCGCGCGCACAGGGGTCCCGTGGGCACGGTACATGCTCGTGTGCACACATGTGCTTCAACGTAAGGGACCGTGGGCACGGTACATGCCTGTGCGCACGGGATTCCCAGGTGCTTCCATGTAAGGGAAAGTGGGCACGGTACATGCCCGTGCGCACGGGGTTTCCAGGTGCTTCAACGTAAGGGCCCGTGGGCATGGTACATGCCCATGCGCACGGGGTTCCGAGGTCCTTCAATGTAAGGGCCTGTGGGCACGGGGTGTTGGAGGCCCTTGCGCATGGGGGTCCCGTAGGCACGGTACATGCCCGTGTGCACGAGGTTCCTGTCGTGGATTTAGCACGACAGATGTCCTGGTGAAAGGACTTAGTCGTGAGGCCATCGCCCGGGCTAGCTTAAAGGGGTTAAAGCAGACGAAGGGCACAAGGAGTTTATACTAGTTCGGCCCCTTCGATGAAGGTAAGAGCCTACGTCTAGTTTGGTGTGGTATTACTTGGGCTTCGATGACCAGGGAGCGAATCCGCTTTGCCTGTGTCTCGAGCTGTTGTTTCTTGTCCTGAACCGTCGCCGTGTCGTCCCTTTATATAGGAGGCGACGCCCGGTCCGGTTTACAGAGTCCCGAGGCCGGCTCATAAACGTGTCCGCCTCGGTCTCTACTCTTTCTATCTTACATGCCAAGTTACATGGTACGGCGGTTTATAAATCGTGGGCCTTATACATGGGCCCTAAACCTCTACAGGCTGTAACCTCCTGTTACATACTCTACTGGGCTTCTGATAATATAACTTTACCAGCGTAATCCGGACCTTCCTAGCTGGTTTAACCTGCTAGTAATATCCCTGACATTAGGCCCTAGATTGATTTGAACTTGTTCATGTGAGTCTTCAAAGCTTTGTACGAATTTCCTTTCTGCAACTCTTGTATGCTTCATGAACCGGCCATGACGTCATTTCCTGAAACCGCTTCAATCTGTCGTGACATCATCTGCGCATTTAACGCCCGCATCTGTTTGTTACCTTTATTTATTGCCGCACCAAAGATCAAGGCGACAGCTCAATCTATATGCGATTTCTGGCCTCCTCGATTCCCGTGCTTACCGTTTTTATCTCTTCGGCCTATAAATACATCCGAGGCCCATCTCTTTTCCCCTTCTGCTTCTTCGTCCTCCGTCTCCAGCGCTCGAACTGTGACACCCCGAGACCGGTGCGCCATGTGTCTGCTAGTTATTTGTTGCCGTTGCCATGTCATCTGCTTGCGTGTTGCATCTTTGCCATGTCATCATGTGTGTTGCATCCTCATGTTTTCAAAACTTGCATTCGTCTGAGTTCGTCTGTCCTTTCCGTTGTCCGTTCTGAGCCCACACACACTTGCACGCACCCGCAGCGCCTCCGAATATTTATTTTATGAGTGGCCGGAAAACGTTCTCGGAATGGGTTGAAACTTGGCGTGTGGTCTTATTATAGCATAGGTAGACCGCCTGTCAAGTTTCGTCGCATTCGGAGCTCGTTTGATAGTCCAACGGTTAACCGTGTTAACCGCCAGAAGCCTTGTCCCTTTTGGCCCAGCACCCCTTTTGCACAGCCCACCAAGTCCATCCTAACCCCCTCCATGCTCTTGGCCGTTCGATCACGATCGCGTGGCCGCGAACCGCTCCTCATTTGGACACTCCTAGCTCCCTCTACCTATAAATATGTGTCTTCCCCCGTTTTTCGCGCAGATCCAACACTAAAAACTCCTCCTCTCGCCCGCCGGACATGTCCGCCCGCCGGCCGGACACGTCCACGCCACCGCCCGCAGCCAGTGGCGTGCTGCCACGTCTCCACCCCACGCCCACTTCGCCGCCGGCCCGCGGGGCCGGAATCGGGCCCGCGCGAGCCCAGTCGTCGCCGCCTGTCTCCCGCACCGCAGCGAGCCTCGCCTCTGGCCCTCTCCGCCACCGCGCCCGCCGGCCGGCACCGGCCTCCTCCTCGGCCTCCCTGCCCTGCCGCCGTTGCCCTACCTCACCGCCCCGCCGCGACAGCTCGCTGGAGCCAGCCGCCGCCCAACCTCCGGCATCCTCTAGCGCCGCCGAGACCCGTCCTACGTCGCCGGCCGGCCGGATCCGCTGGATCCCGGCCGGATCCATCGTCCCTGCTCGCCGGCGTTCGTCACAGGCCGCCGTCGATGGCCATCCGCCGCCGCCCTTCTTCGGATCGGGAGGAGTCCCAATCAGCTCCTCCCGTCGACTGGGCCAGCTCCCTCGCCGGCCAGATGGGCCCCGACATGCCCTAGGCCCACCTCGCCAGCAGGCCTAGCCGCCGGGCCGCCTCGCCTCTCCATCGTCGTTTTGGGCCAGGCCCATGGGTGAGCCATCCCCTAAGCCAGCTCTGTGCAACGTTTAGTATTACACGCTCTCTGTTGTTTTTTTCCTTAGTCTAAAATCTGCTAAGTCCTTTTCTGTAATAATTATATGTGTACTTTGCATGCCTGTAAATATTTGTGTTTATGTCCAAATTGAGTGTATGATATGTCAAAATGATCGTGGTGACATGCTCTACACTTTGTTCCATTGTGCCATGCTTGTTTGAATTCATCTAGATGCTCTAATCTCTGTTGCAAGAGTGCAACTTGTTATAAACTGCTGCTACTTGTTTTTTATGTCATGTTTGAGATGTGATAACTTGGTGCATGTTTATCCAAATGGAGCAAATGATATGTCAAAACGTTCATTGTGAAGTGTACTACATGATGGTTGCTGTAGCATGCTTGTTTGAGTTCATATTGCCATGTTAATCTCTGTTGCAAAAGTGCATGTGGGTGTTAAGTTTTGTAACATGTTATGAGATGCTGATTTGAAGAGCTCGTTGCTATTGATGTGTTTGTCCCCTTGTCACATGCCATTATGTTTTAGATTCTCCATCATGTGGTCTTTGCTGTGGTGCAAACCATTTTCCATGATATGCCTTGAGGTGACTTAAACATGCTTGCAAACATGCCATGCCAACTTAACTATTTTATACTTAGTGAAATTTCTACTAAGTCTGGAATCTGTCATATCCTGATGCTATGTTTGCTTGATGCCCTAGGCAAATCCATGTTAGTTTTGGTGTGGACATTGATCATTCCTTGTTGTACATGTTATTGTCTATCCATTCATGCCCTTACTTGCTCATATGACCTGCTGTAGCTTATTTATTTCTTGCTCTCAAGTTGCTATAAAAGATAACTGTCAGGTTTTTAACAGCATGTTCAATTTGGTGTAGCTTGTTGCTATCGATCCATGCCTCCTATGGAGATGCTCCAATGGAGTTGTTTGCTGTAGGATATGTCTACTACATGTCCATGCTCTTTATGTTCTTGTTAGAGTTGATATGCATGTTATTTTGTGCCTCCGAAGGCAGCATCGTGATGATGTTTTTGCCTTCCCAGATTTTGGCTAAGTCTGGATAATTTTATTGCAACTTGCCATGCTTGTTTAAATGTGTTCCAGCAAGCTTTTGGGTGTGTTCTAAGTTCCTACTTGTTAAGTATCATTTCTACTTCATGTCCATGCCTCTTGTTAACATTTTGAGTGCTTTAGATTGTATATATCTTGCTCCAAAGTTGCTATGTGGTTGTTAACTTCAGCTTGTTGTTATATCTTGTTTCACATGTATCTTCTAGCCCGTTGCTCCGTTTTGGGTGTGCCTTATATGAAACTTGTGTGATTTTGCATGTAGAATCTTAATACCATGTTGTTTTCATGTTTGGAGTGAGTTTGCTTGATGTTTGGGTGCATCTTGCACCGTTGCCTTGCTTGTCTTGTTTTGCTCATATATTCTAGGCCGTAGCTCCGAATGAAATGAACTTTATATGAAACTTGACTAGAATTTCATGTAGATCATCATGGTGCATGTTAACATGATGTTTAACAAGTTTAACTTAAGGTTTGTTCAGATCTGGACTAATTTCAAACTATGCATATGAGGACTTACCGGATTTGTTATATGTAGTTTCCGGCCTCATTTAAACTTGTTGACTTGTGTTGTTTTTGAGTGCTTCCTGCCTTGCCATGTATTGCATCATATATAGACTTGTATTGCATCATACTTGCTTGAGCATATTGTCATGTTCTTGTGTTGTTTTTCTGTGCTTCCTACTTGCCATGTATTGCATCATATATAGACTTATCTTGCATCATACTTGCTTGAGCATATTGTCATGTTCTTGTGTTGTGTGTTTACCGTATTGCTTGCTTCTTCTCGTTAGTGCTTGTTCAGTTGCGATTGTGAGGATTCGTTTGTCTACCCGTGGTTCATCTTCGAGGCTTCTTCTTCGTCTTCTTCATGGAACCGTTCTTCTTCCTTGCGGGATCTCAGGCAAGATGACAATCACCTTTGATACCTTTACTATCATTGCCTTTGCTTAGTTGTCTCGATGCTATCGTTATATGTCGCGCTACCCATCTTATTGTCAGCCCCTCTCCCTGTTGCCATGAAACCTCTAACCTTTTGACACCTTCCTAGCAAACCATTGTTTGGCTATGTTACCCGCTTGCTAGCCCCTCTTATAGCGTTGTTAGTTGCAGGTGAAGACGAAGATCGTTCCATGTTGGAACTTGTTGTAATATCACAATATCTATTATTATTATTAACACACCTATATACTGGGCATGGGTGGAAGGCTTGGCCTTTTGCTCAGTGTTTTGTTCCACTCATGCCACCTTAGGAGCCGATAAACCGGCATTATGTTCCTTGATTTTGCGTTCCTTACACGGTTGGGTATATGGGGACCCCTTGACACTTCCTCTTTGAATAAAACTCCTCCAGCAAGGCCCAACATTGGTTTTAATTTGCCTCATAATAAAAACTTAACTAATTAATTAAAATTGCATATGGGGTCGCTCCCTCGAGATTCTTTTCTACATAGCAGGGGGGCAGTGCTGATGGTGTTGGTCCCAAATAGAGTCGTTTGCAGCGCCCCCCCTTGGAAACTTGGGGTTTGGTTGTTGTACGCTGTGCTCATCCGGTCGTGGCCTGAGACGAGATACGCGCGGCTACTATCAGGGTGTCGGCACACCGGGAGGTCTTGCTGGACTTGTTTTACCATTGTCGAAATGTCTTATGCACCGGGATGCCGAGCCTGATCGGATTACCCTAAGATAAGGGGTAATAATTATTATTACTTCAGCTGATCGTGAGAGCTTGTGATGGGCTAAGTAGGGAAACCCCTGCATGGTTATGATCTTTCGAAAGCCGTGCCCGCGGTTATGTGGCAGATTGGAATTTGTTAATGTCCGGTTGTAGAAAACATGACAGAGGATCCGAAGTAAAACACACAACTGTGTGAGTAACCGTGACTGTCTCTTTTCACTTTGAGAAGAGAACACGGTGGGGTTATGTTTGACTCGTAGGTAGTTTAGGATCTTTAGCGATCATTACTAGTTTGCGACCGTTTGCGTAGATGCTCATCTTATTCTTGTACTCGTAAGTTAGCCACCATACATTTTGCTTAGCCGCTGCTACAACCTCACCACTTTACCTCTTCCTACCCTTTAAGCTTTGATAGTCTTGTTACCCATGGATATGGGATTGCTGAGTCCTCGTGGCTCACAGATACTACAACAACAGTTGCAGGTGCAGGTTTCCGATGTCTTGACGTGAGAGCGATGATCGTTGTTTGGAGTTCTTTTCTTCTTCTTCTTCTGCAGTCTTGGGTTAGGTTCCGGGTCGGCAGCCTGGGATAGCAGATGGATGTCTTTGTGCTTTCATGTTTGTATCCGTAGTCGGATACCTTGTATTGATGTTGTTGTATTCATGTGTCTTGTATGTATTGTTGTATCCCCCATGTATGTATGTAATGGTTCGATGTAATGATATCCATCTTGCTAAGCGCCCGAAATGCGGTTGTGCCCCAATCACGTAAGTGTCACGTGATCGGGATAGAATCGCATCTTGGGCCTGACAAGTTGGTATCAGAGCCTCGACCGACCATAGGAGCCCCCTTGATTGATCGTAGATTGGCCGTTGTTGAGTCTAGCAGAAAACTTTTTCGGAGCCTAGTTATATCAGAGAGTAGGAATTCTTTTTACTCCTCAGCCCCTTCGTCGCTCTGGTGAGGAATCTTGACGTAGGTGTTTTGAATTTCTCCTCTTCCCCTTCAATTTTTTTTGGATCACGTGGTTAGTTTTCGTTCGTTGCGTTATTAGTTCTTTCATCTGGTGCATCTCTCGTCAAGTGGATTCAACCCTCTTCTTCTTTGCAAGTTCATCCTCAGTTTCTTCCAACCGATGTTGTTTTCCCTTCCGAAGTTGTCTTTCTTTTTCCCACCCGCCCACCCTTTTTCTTCTCGGAGCCGTAGTGCTTAATCGAGTATCCATTCTACTCGTGTGAATCCTTTGCATTCATCCTCAGTTATTTCAACTGGTGAATTCTCGTCTAGTTCGTCATCATTCATCTCCTTTATTCTCCGACAAATTCTCCTATTGTTTGATATTCTTCATCTCTTTTCTTCTTCGGTGGTCCCAATTCTATTAGTATCCGGTGTTCTTCATATTCTTTTCCCTCTGCTCAAATGTTTCCAATTGCTCGTTCACCTCTCGCCATTTAATTATTCCGGAGTTCCGTAGGCATCTCAAGAGATTTGTCTGTGTTCCAATTAATTTGAGGTTGTCACCTCATTCGAGTTTTTCAATTGTTCCGGTGCATCATCTCCTTTGCATTCCATTTCAACGGACTTTTCTTTTCGGCGGGCTCATAACCCACAGGTCTTTTCCCAGGATCTTACCTGACTCTTTTATTTTCCGGGGTGTTCCGAAATTCTTTTCAAGTGTGACGTAAGTATGGATTCCATCAGTCACGTGCCTTCCGAAGATCGCTTTCAATTATTTTCATCGTTGGTTCAACCTTTTCTCTCTTTTCATTCTTCTGGAGTATTTCATGAATTCTTTCTTGTGTTCCTCCAAAGGCCATCATTTCAGACGATTTCTTTGTTCTCAGTTTTCAACTTCGTCCTACAAATATTCTTCAATGATGCCTCTTCGTTTGTCTCACACTCTTCCGGTGCTTGCTCAAGTATTCTTTAATCCGTTCGCGATATCTTCGTTCTCGTCATTCAATTGTCCTCAAGTGATTTATTCTTCCCGTTGATTCATTTTCTTGTATTCACTCAATATCATTCCTTACGGTGGTCATTCTCGTTCTTCACTTGATTTTATTTCTTCCCGGTGGTTCGTTCATTTTCTTCACTCGGCTTTAATTCCTTACGATGGTTCGCTCAAGAGTTCTTTTCCGGTGCTATCATATCAATCAATTCATTTTTATTCCAATCCTACCGGTGTTTCATGAAGATTTTTGCAAGTTCGTGATATATCCCTCTTTATTCAATTTCATCGAGAATAAGTAGTATGCGAATCCATTGCTTCACATCAATTTAACTGGTGGAGGTAAGCATAACATAATTCTTATTCTTTTTTATCAAGTTGACTTAATCCTTTCTTTCGGAGTTTATTCTTGGTGAATAAATTCTAGTCCCAAGTGTTTTATTCTTTCTTCCCGGAGTTCATAGTTTTCGCGGCTATCTCGTCGGTACCTTCATCTAAATCATCGCAAGGCTTTATGCTTATTCTTTCATCCTTCATCACTCGTTTGTGACCGGAGTTCTTCGTGGTGGTTCCTCATGTTTTAATTCATTCTTCAATATTCCTCTAGTTCTTCTGGAGCATCTCAAGCATTATTCTTTTGTGTTCCAAGATGCAAATAATTCTCCGTATCCATTTCAGTGGAGTTTTGCATTTCTTCCTTCATATCATCTATTCATTCTTTTGGTTGCGGCATAATTCACCTCAAGCTTTGAGATGATTTCCATAAGTCCACAACAAGTTTATTCTTTCGTTGTTGATTTTTCAACGACTCCGTTCAATCCTTCCTTTTAAGGATGCTCTCAAAGTCATTCACGCTCGAAGTTGTCATCTTCTTCTCCATTTTTTTAATTCCATCATTTCAATTCTTTCAGAGGCATTGTGTTGTTGCTCTCATCGAGCATCATTTTATCTTTTCAAGTTCTTGTCATATTCCATTCATGTTCAACCGGTGTGCTATTTTTTTTCAATTTTAGTCGGAGTGCTGCCCGAATTCCTTCGTGGAGATTTCTTTTCTATCTCTTTTAACCAGAGTGGTTTCGAATTCATTATTTTTCCTCCAGCTCTTGGTTTGTGCCTTTCAACCTCCTTGATTCTCGCTGTATTCCTTGTTCCTCTTGTTTAACAGAGTCTTTGCAACTTCGTTCACCTCCGTTCTATCATTTCTGTCAAATTATTCAACCTCTCAAGGTTCTTTGGTTTCACTCTTTTGTCTTCGAAGAACCTTGTTCTTCCTTTTTCTCTTCCGTCTCGTTCCTAAGATCTCGGGACGAGATCTCTTGTTAGTAGGGGAGTGTTGTGACACCCCGAGACCGGTGCGTCAGGTGTCGGCTAGTTATTCGTTGCCATTGCCATGTCATCTGCTTGCGTGTTGCATCTTTGCCATGTCATCATGTGCGTTGCATCCTCATGTTTTCAAAACTTGCCTTCGTCTGAGTTTGTCTATCCTTTCCGTTGTCCGTTCTGAGCCCAGACACACTTGCACGCGCCCGCGGCGCTGATGGTTTCTCGCCCCTCGTTGGTTACCCCAAGTGAAAGGTTGAGATGTAGCGTAGCGGCAAATTTCCCTTGGCAAAGATACCAAGGATCGAATCCCGTGAGACTCCGAGGGTCGACAAGTAGGTGTCAACGGCGCCAGAAACTTAGCGGTTGACGGGACCTGCACACAGATACAGATAACTTTGCTCCCAACGAGTACAGAGAGGTTGTCAATCCCTCCGGCCTTGTTGTTTACAAAGGATCAAACACAAGAGATAATAATGATAGCTATGACTGCAACTAGGAAATAAAAATAGGAAGTAAATAGAAGGTGTGATCAGCGGTGGTAATATGGACCGGGGTCCCATGATGTTCACTAGTGATGTCTCTCTCCCAAAAGACGATAAAACAGCAAAGCGAGGTAAACAAATTACAGCTTGGCAATTGACATGATTATGTGCGCAAACCAATGCTAACTATGCTGCAAAGAAAGGTAGAGGCTCAAAAGCATGGGCGGTACGCCAAGGCAAGTAGACCGAAATCCATCTGCATCTACTACTAATCATCCACCTTGAGATATCTATCCAGAACATCTCGCTGGTATTAAGTTGCGAATCCCACCCAAAGTGTAAACTCAAAGCAACAGACAACTGCATTAAAAGAACTTTGCGTAAAGTAAACAATCCTTGCACCCGCAAGTACAAGCATCGTTGTTTTCTCCCTTGTGGCAACAGCACATCCCCTAGACTCATGTTTCTGTCACTCAAGCTAGTCATCAGGGGGCATGAACCCACAATCAAGCATAACGCTCCCTCTTGGAGTTACTACCTACTACTTGGGCAAAGCAATAAACAACAACGGAGAACATGCAAGAATTACTCAAGAACAAAGATATAAAAGAGGTGAATCAAATATATTACTCAAACATAATCTGAACATAGTCTCATAATCCATCATATCCCAGCAAACTCAGCAAAGCAACAGCAGAAAGATTACATATGTGCCTCGATCATGTAGGGCAGCTCACGAGGTCTAAACCATGAAGAGCAAAGAGGGGAGGAGAACATCACATAGCTACTGATCATGGACCCATGGTCCAAGGTGGACTACTCACGACTCATCCGGGAAGCGTCCATGGTGGTGGAGAAGCTCCCGGTGGTGGTTCTCCCCTCCGGCAGGGTGCCGGGAAGAGTTCTCCTGATGCTCCCGATCTTGGAAGCGCTGCGGCGGCGGAACAGAGGCGAGATCGCGAAAAAGGGTTCTGTCCTCGAGGGTTTCGGGACAAGAGGGATATATATGCGAAGGGGGGCAGCCAGAGGCGGAGCAGGGGCCCCAGGCGCCCCCCTGGCGCGGCCAGGGGTGGGGCCGCGCCAGGTGGCCGCCTGGGCCTCCCCTGGCTCCCCTCTGGCCCATCTTTGGTTCTTCGCGAAGCTTCCTGTACGCTGATTTTTCCTGGAATTTTTGGAGCACTTTTAATATGGGGGAAACCTGAAATAGAAAAACAGCAGAAAACAGGAACTGGCACTGTGGTGCACTGAGTTAATAGGTTAGTCCAAATATGATCAAAAGTGTATGGAAGTGCATCAATATCATAGCAATATCACACAAAAGAAGCATGGAGCAAGCAGAAATTATAGATACGTTTTGGACGTATCAACATCCCCAAGCTTAATTCCTGCTCGTCCTCGAGTAGGTAAATGATAACAAGCATAATTTCTGTGGTGACATGCTACCAACCATATAAGAACTTTTTAAGTAAAGCAATCAAGGCATGTAATTCAATTCAAGTCATAACAAGCAAGAGTCTATATTAGCATTGTAACAATCAACATAAGAACATAAAGGTGCAAGAGCTCTCGCTGTCCGTGACTCGAATGTCTCTAAATGGTGTTTGCGTGCAAGAAAGGGGATAGGGATATACGAGAGAGTAAAACATAGTTTTTGTATTGTTGAGAACTTAATCTACTAAAGTTTCACACTTGGTCTTCTTTGAAATCTTATCTTGACTCATCCCCAGACCACTAGCCAGGTACAAGTCAAAATGATCCACTCCCTTTCGATATTTTGAGCACTCATCCAATGGATGAGCTTAAGCAAGAAAGTTGACACTTAGGATGGCAAAGAGAGAAAAATGATGAAGGGGGAAGACAAAAAAGGTGTGAAAGGCTCACATCAATGAGGACAATCATAGGCGAGAGAAAGCCAAATGATAGATATGATGTGAGAATTAGGGATTGCCATGCAACGGATGCACATATGAGCTAAGGTAAGCTCTCCAATGGAACTAGTGGGGGTGCATGCAACTTGCTCGCTCAAGAAGACCTAGAGCTCTTTTGAGGAGGCTCATCATTGGAATATACAAGCCAAGTTCTATAGTGTGAAGGTCCCCACATAGCTATATGCATGAATGATAATCTCTATGGAGTACAAGGTATAAGATGGAGTACGAGTGTGGATCTCTCAAAAGGAATAGTAGTGTGCCCCCTTCTCTCTTTTTATTTCTTTTTCTCTTTTTCCTCTTTATTTTTTATTTTTTTGTGGCCTCAAAGGCTCTTTCTATTTAACTCTCATTTATCCTCTTTGGGATCCTTTGATTTTGTCCTCTTTGGGATCTTTTCCTCACTTTAGGGGCAACACTCTATGTATTACAAGAAGTATAGAAGATCTTTCACACTTTACAAAAGTACTCAACATAAAGAAAATGAAACTATCATGATGTATGCAAATGTATGCCTCTACCGGTGTAGCAGGATATGCAATGATACTAGCGCGTCATGTAGCAATGGTTAGGGAAAGGCCCAACTAGCATGCGGCTCATCGATCAAGCAAAAAGCATGTATGACATGAAGATCAAGTCATGAGAAGATGGATGCTGCATGGCAATGTATCTCGGAAAGGCTATGGAAATGCCTTGATAGGTGGGTATGGTGGCTGTTTTGAGGAAGGATATAATGAGGCTTATGATGACAGAGCGTATCGTGCCAAGGATTTCGATGCACCGGCGAAGTATGCGCCAACTCTCGAGGTGAGAAAGGGCAATGGACGGTACCGAAGAGGCTAGAAAAATATGGCTAGGTGGAAGTGTCAACTTTCGAATACTCACATTAGTCCGAAGAACTCATGCACTTATTATCGGTAACTCTCAATCTAATTAGGAGGTTCACAAAGAGACAAGTACCCCGAGAAGGAGTGTATGGGGGTTTGGTTATCCTTGCGCATCCTCGACTCATGGTACGTGAGTGTACTCTAATATTCGATCACTCCAAAGATTAGTGATCCATCTAGTAGCTAAAGTTCTCAACTATTTTGTAGGTTTTCGAAAATAAACACGGATTGCCCAAAATACGACATCTATCACTAATAGGCTAAAGCTCTTGACACCAAAAGTTCATACATTACTCATGGCAATACCTCAAAACTATTGCAAGTTACTACTAAAATTAAATAGCAACCTCAATTACCTACTTTAAGTTAAGACACACAACTCAGTGCAACAGGCAAACTCTCTTAACAAGATAAACATGAAAACTCAAGAGAGTTCAGCAACCAACTAATCAAAAGCTCTTTAAAAAGAAAAGCATGAAAACTAAGAGCTAAATATGACAGCAGCTATGGAAAGACAAAGAACACACACAGCAAAGATAAGCATGGAAATCCTATGTTGTGTTCTAGGTTGAAGTGGAGCGTGTTTCTCTCCCACACAAATAAAGCTGGGTTCTAACTTGTTATGAACAGCAAGCAAAGCTAAAGAAAACTAAAAAAAGAAACTAAGAGCAAGACGCTCCAAGCATAGCACATAACGCATGAAGTGAAAAAAATATAGTGGAACGAAAGACGAACTGATAATTGTTGATGGAGAAGGGGATGCATGGGGGCATCCCCAAGCTTAGACGCTTGAGTCTTCTTGAATATTTCTTGGGGGTGCACGGGGGCATCCCAAGCTTGAGCGTTTGACCCTCCTGAATCTTCTTTTATCATCTTCCCTCGCACACTTGAAAACTCCCTTCATACGTAACTCATCATAATCTGATTAGCGAGGTTAGTACCCACAATAAAATAATTTTTCCCTACTCGAAATAAAGATAATATTGAAGAGCTACTGTTTCTCAAGATTGCCAAAAGGGTTTTGCAAATAAAAAGCAAGCTCAAGGTTTGCAAAACGAAGAAAAGGCAAAACAGGACAGAATCTGTGAAAAACAGACCAGCAGGTAGTAAATAATTTTTTCGGGGCACTTTTGCAACTCAAATCAAAAAACTCAGAACAGACGCTCGAAAGCCAATTGTATAGAGCACACTGTCAAAACAATTCAGATCAAAAAGATGATCTGGTGATTTTATTCGAATTTTTCTGTCCAAGGACAGAATCTGTTTTCTCGACAGCACGTCACAACTTTTGAACTTTCTTGCAATCGGAGGCTAAACTTGGCACAAAGCTGAAAAGAAAAGATACAATGATGATGCTACTGTAGTAACAAACATCAAGACACAACAAAAGCAAAATAAAACCTAATTCGTTGTGGGCTGCCTCCCAAAAGCGCTTTCTTTTATGCCTTTAAGCTAGGCATGATGCAAAAAGGAGGAATCAAAAGTCATCATAATAATCGGAGTTATAAATTGCTTCAAATGGTTCCTCAACAAGTTCATCCTTGTTCCTTCTAGGAAAGGGGTACGTACCTTTTGCCTTCCCGCGTAGGCGGATTTGTCCCTTACCTATATCGATGAAGCCTTTTACGGCTCGGAGGAAGTCCCTTCCAAGCACTATATTTCCTTGGTTTGGCTTCATGATGAAGAAATCAACCATTGCAATCCCTTTAAGGAATGTAACTGGTACGTCTTTTATTCTTCCCTGGATCTCAGAAATATCTCCATTAGCATGTTCATGATAGGATGATAATTTGTCCATGTTAAATTTTAAAGAATCATGAACAATTTTTGGCATAGTAGAAACCATAGATCCAATATCACAATAAGCAAGGAAGTCTTGATTAGAGATGCTAATCCTAACAAAAGGCTCCCAATCATTGTCTATTTCCAAAATATCTCTCTTTTTGGGTTTGGGTTTCTCTACCTTCATCAAGTCTAGAGCATCCATTCTCTTCCCAATAGTAGCAAGTCTATCTATGACAGTATCAAAACTATGATCATAAACAAAGTAACTAGATAGACCATGTATAATTTCAAGAGCTCTAGCTTCATCACACTCTAGGAAATCTCCTTCAGCTATAATATCAAGAGAGTGTTTACACCATTTAAAAAGACCATGGTAAAAATTTCTAAGCACAATTTTTATAGGTATCCAAGGCATAATTCTCCTATGTGCATCAGAAATTCTGTCCCATGCCTTCTTCATTATTTCTCCATCCCTTTGATGGAAATCTAGAACTTCTGATTCCCTCAAAGCACCAAGTCCTAACATGCTTGACTAAACAGAAAGGACTACTAACAGAAAAGCAAATAATTTTTTTTTGTGATTTTTGATAAAGGACACTAAAGCAAAAACTGAAAGGTAAACTAACAAGACTAAAAAGCAAAGATAAAAGATAGCGTGCAACTCCCCTATCATGAAGAGTGGAGTCCTCGGCAACGGCGCCAGAAACTTGCTTGATGGCTTCTCGCCCCTCGTTGGTTACCCCAAGTGGAAGGTTGAGATGTAGCGTAGCGGCAAATTTCCCTTGGCAAAGATACCAAGGATCGAATCCCGTGAGACTCTGAGGGTCGACAAGTAGGTGTCAACGGCACCAGAAACTTAGCGGTTGACGGGACCTGCACACAGATACAGATAACTTTGCTCCCAACGAGTACAGAGAGGTTGTCAATCCCTCCGGCCTTGTTGTTTACAAAGGATCAAACACAAGAGATAATAATGATAGCTATGACTGCAACTAGGAAATAAAAATAGGAAGTAAATAGAATGTGTGATCAGCGGTGGTAATATGGACCGGGTTCCCATGATGTTCACTAGTGATGTCTCTCTCCCAAAAGACTATAAAACAGCAAAGCGAGGTAAACAAATTACAGCTGGGCAATTAACAGGATTATGTGCGCAAACCAATGCTAACTATGCTGCAAAGAAAGGTAGAGGCTCAAAAGCATGGGCGGTACGCCAAGGCAAGTAGACCGAAATCCATCTGCATCTACTACTAATCATCCACCTTGAGATATCTATCCAGAACATCTTGCTGGTATTAAGTTGTGAATCCCACCCAAAGTGTAAACTCAAAGCAACAGACAACTGCATTAAAAGAAATTTGCATAAAGTAAACAATCCTTGCACCCGCAAGTACAAGCACCGTTGTTTTCTCCCTTGTGGCAACAGCACATCCCCTAGACTCATGTTTCTGTCACTCAAGCTAGTCATCAGGGGGCATGAACCCACAATCAAGCATAACGCTCCCTCTTGGAGTTACTACCTACTACTTGGCCAAAGCAATAAACAGCTACGGAGAACATGCAAGAATTACTCAAGAACAAAGATATAAAAGAGGTGAATCAAATATATTTCTCAAACACAATCTGAACATAGTCTCATAATCCATCAGATCCCAGCAAACTCAGCAAAGCAACAGCAGAAAGATTACATATGTGCCTCGATCATGTAGGGCAACTCACGCGGTCTAAACCATGAAGAGCAAAGAGGGGAGGAGAACATCACATAACTACTGATCATGGACCCATGGTCCAAGGTGGACTACTCACGACTCATCCGAGAAGCGTCCATGGTGGTGGAGAAGCTCCCGGTGGTGGTTCTCCCCTCCGGCAGGGTGCCGGGAAGAGTTCTCCTGATGCTCCCGATCTTGGAAGCGCTGCGGCGGCGGAACAGAGGCGAGATCGCGAAAAAGGGTTCTGTCCTCGATGGTTTCGGGACAAGAGGGATATATATGCGAAGGGGGGCAGCCAGAGGAGGAGCAGGGGCCCCAGGCGCCCCCTGGCGCGGCCAGGGGTGGGGCCGCGCCAGGTGGCCGCCTGGGCCTCCCCTGGCTCCCCTCTGGCCCATCTTTGGTTCTTCGCGAAGCTTCCTGTACGCTGATTTTTCCTATATTTTTCCTGGAATTTTTGGAGCACTTTTAATATGGGGGAAACCTGAAATAGAAAAACAGCAGAAAACAGGAACTGGCACTGTGGTGCACTGAGTTAATAGGTTAGTCCAAATATGATCAAAAGTGTATGGAAGTGCATCAATATCATAGCAATATCACACAAAAGAAGCATGGAGCAAGCAGAAATTATAGATACGTTTTGGACGTATCAGGCGCCTCCGAATATTTATTTTATGAGTGGCCGGAAAACGTTCTCGGAATGGGTTGAAACTTCGCGTGTGGTCTTATTATAGCATAGGTAGACCGCCTGTCAAGTTTTGTCGCGTTCGGAGCTCGTTTGATAGTCCAACGGTTAGCCGTGTTAACCGCCGGAAGCCTTGTCCCTTTTAGCCGAACACCCCTTTTGCACAGCCCACCAAGCCCATCCTGACCCCCTCCATGCTCTTGGTCGTTCGATCACGATCGCGCGGCCGCGAACCGCTCCTCATTTGGACACCCCTAGCTCCCTCTACCTATAAATATGTGTCTTCCCCCATTTTTCGCGCAGATCCAACCCTAAAAACTCCTCTCGCCCGCCGGACATGTCCGCCCGCCGGCCGGACACGTCCACGCCGACGCCCCCAGCCAGTGGCGTGCTGCCACATCTCCACCCCGCGCCCACTTCGCCGCCGGCCCGCGGGGCCTGAATCGGGCCCGCGCGAGCCCAGCCGCTGCCGCCTGTCTCCCGCACCGCCGTGCCGCAGCGAGCCTCGCCTCTGGCCCTCTCCGCCGCCGCGCCCGCCGGCCGGCACCGGCCTCCTCCTCGGCCTTCCTGCCTCGCCGCCGTTGCCCTACCTCGCCGCCCCGCCGCGATAGCTCGCTGGAGTCAGCCGCCGCCCCACCTCCGGGATCCTCCAGCGCCGCCGCGACCCGTCCTTTGCCGCCGGCCGGCCGGATCCGCTGGATCCTGGCCGGATCCATCGTCCCCGCTCGCCGGCGTTCGTCACCGGCCGCCGTCGATGGCCGTCCGCCGCCGCCCTTCTTTCGATCGGGAGGAGTCCCGATCCGCTCCTCCCGTCGATTGGGCCAGCTCCCTCGCCGGCCAGATGGGCCCCGACGTGCCCTAGGCCCACCTCGCCAGCAGGCCTAGCCGTCGGGCCGCCTCGCCTCTCCTCCGTCGTCTTGGGCCAGGCCCATGGGTGAGCCACCCCCTAAGACCGCTTTGTGCAACGCTTAGTATTAGACGCTCTCTGTTGTTTTTTCCCTTAGTCTAAAATCTGCTAAGTCCTTTTCTGTAATAATTATATGTGTACTTTGCATGCCTGTAAATATTTGTGTGTATGTCCAAATTGGGTGTATGATATGTCAAAATGATCGTGGTGACATGCTCTACACTTTGTTCCATTGTGCCATGCTTGTTTGAATTCATCTAGATGCTCTAATCTCTGTTGCAAGAGTGCTACTTGTTATAAACTACTGCTACTTATTTTTTTATGCCATGTTTTAGATGTGATAACTTGGTGCAGTTTATCCAAATGGAGCAAATGATATGTCAAAATGTTCATTGTGAAGTGTACTACATGATGGTTGTTGTAGCATGCTTGTCTAAGTTCATATTGCCATGTTAATCTCTGTTGCAAAAGTGCATGTGGCTGTTAAGTTTTGTAACATGTTATGAGATGCTGATTTGAAGAGCTCGTTGCTATTGATGTGTTTGTCCCCTTATCACATGCCATTATGTTTTAGAATCTCCATCATGTGGTCTTTATTGTGGTGCAAACCATTTTCCATGATATGACTTGAGGTGACTTAAACATGCTTGCAAACATGCCATGCCAACTTAACTGTTTTATACTTAGTGAAATTTCTACTAAGTCTGGAATCTGTCATATCCTGATGCTATGTTTGTTTGATGCCCTAGGCAAATCCATGTTAGTTTTGGGGTGGAAATTGATCATTCCTTGTTTTACATGTTATTGTCTATCCATTCATGCACTTACTTGCTCATATGACCTGTTGTAGCTTATTTATTTCTTGCTCTCAAGTTGCTATAAAAGATAACTGTCAGGTTTTTAACAGCATGTTCAATTTGGTGTAGCTTGTTGCTATCGATCCATGCCTCCTATGGAGATGCTCCAATGGAGTTGTTTGCTGTAGGATATGTCTACTACATGTCCATGCTCTTTATGTTCTTGTTAGAGTTGATATGCATGTTGTTTTGTGCCTCCGAAGGCAGCATCGTGATGATGTTTTTGCCTTCCCGGATTTTGGCTAAGTCTGGATAATTTTATTGCAACTTGCCATGCTTGTTTAAATGTGTTCCAACAAGCTTTTGGGTGTGTTCTAAGTTCCTACTTGTTAAGTATCATGTCTACTTCATGTCCATGCCTCTTGTTAACATGTTTGAGTGCTTTAGCTTATATATATATCTTGCTCCAAAGTTGCTATGTGGCTGTTAACTTCAGCTTGTTGTTATATCTTGTTTCACGTGTATCTTCTAGCCCGTTGCTCCGTTTTGGGTGAGCCTTATATGAAACTTGTGTGATTTTGCATGTAGAATCTTAATACCATGTTGTTTTCATGTTTGGAGTAAGTTTGCTTGATGTTTGGGTGCATCTTGCACCGTTGCCTTGCTTGTCTTGTTTTGCTCATATCTTCTAGGCCGTAGCTCCGAATGAAATGAACTTTATATGAAACTTGACTAGAATTTCGTGTAGATCATCATGGTGCATGTTAACCTGCTGTTTAACAACTTTAACTTAATGTTCGTTCAGATCTGGACTAATTTCAAACTATGCGTATGAGGACTTATCGGATTTGTTATATGTAGTTTCCGGCCTCATTTAAACTTGTTGACTTGTGTTGTTTTTTAGTGCTTCCTGCCTTGCCATGTATTGCATCATATATAGGCTTATCTTGCATCATACTTGCTTGAGCATATTGTCATGTTCTTGTGTTGTTTTTCTGTGCTTCCTACCTTGCCATGTATTGCATCATATATAGACTTATCTTGCATCATACTTGCTTGAGCATGTTGTCATGTTCTTGTGTTGTGTGTTTACCGTATTGCTTGCTTCTTCTCGTTAGTGCTTGTTCCGTTGCGATCGTGAGGATTCGTTCGTCTACCCGTGGTTCGTCTTCGAGGCTTCTTCTTCGTCTTCTTCATGGAACCGTTCTTCTTCCTTGCGGGATCTCAGTCAAGATGACCATCACCTTGGATACCTTTACTATCATTGCCTTTGCTTAGTTGTCTCGATGCTATCATTATATGTCGCGCTACCCATCTTATTGTCAGCCCCTCTACTTGTTGCCATGAAACCTCTAACCTTTTGACACCTTCCTAGCAAACCATTGTTTGGCTATGTTACCCGCTTGCTAGCCCCTCTTATAGCATTGTTAGTTGCAGGTGAAGACGAAGATCGTTCCATGTTGGAACTTGTTGTTGGAATATCACAATATCTATTATTATTATTATTAACACACCTATATACTGGGCATGGGTGGAAGGCTTGGCCTTTTGCTCGGTGTTTTATTCCACTCATGCCACCTTAGGAGCCGATAAACCGGCATTATGTTCCTTGATTTTGCGTTCCTTACACGGTTGGGTATAGGGGGACCCCTTGACACTTCGTCTTTGAATAAAACTCCTCCAGCAAAGCCCAACATTGGTTTTAATTTGCCTCATAATAACAACTTAATTAATTAATTAAAATTGCATACGGGGTCACTCCCTCGGGATTCTTTTCTACATAGCAGGGGGGCCAGTGCTGATGGTGTTGGTCCCAAATAGAGTCGTTTGCGGCGCCCCCCTTGGAAACTTAGGATTTGGTAGTTGTACGCTGTGCTCATCCGGTCGTGGCCTGAGACGAGATACGCGCGGCTACTATCAGTGTGTCGGCACGCCGGGAGGTCTTGCTGGACTTGTTTTACCATTGTCGAAATGTCTTGTGCACCGGGATGCCGAGCCTGATCGGATTTCCCTAAGATAAGGGGTAATAATTATTATTACTTCAACTGTTCGTGAGAGCTTGTGATGGGCTAAGTTGGGACACCCCTGCAGGGTTATGATCTTTCGAAAGCCGTGCCCGCGGTTATGTGGCAGATTGGAATTTGTTAATGTCCGGTTGTAGAAAACTTGATAGAGGATCCGAAGTAAAACACACAACTGTGTGAGTAACCATGACTGTCTCTTTTCACTTTGAGAAGAGAACACGGTGGGGTTATGTTTGACTCGTAGGTAGTTCAGGATCTTTAGCGATCATTACTAGTTTGCGACCGTTTGCGTAGATGCTCATCTTATTCTTGTACTCGTAAGTTAGCCACCATACATTTTGCTTAGCCGATGCTGCAACCTCACCACTTTACCTCTTCCGACCCTTTAAGCTTTGATAGTCTTGTTACCCATGGATATGGGATTGCTGAGTCCTCGTGGCTCACAGATACTACAACAACAGTTGCAGGTGCAGGTTTCCGATGTCTTGACGTGAGAGCGATTATTGTTGTTTGGAGTTCTTTTCTTCTTCTTCTTCTGCAGTCTTGGGTTAGGTTCCGGGTCGGCAGCCTGGGATAGCAGATGGATGTCTTTGTGCTTTCATGTTTGTATCCGTAGTCGGATACCTTGTATTGATGTTGTTGTATTCATGTGTCTTATATGTATTGTTGTATCCCCCATGTATGTATGTAATGGTTCGATGTAATGATATCCGTCTTGCTAAGCGCCCGAAATGCGGTTGTGCCCCAATCACGTAAGTGTCACGTGATCGGGATAGAATCGCATCTTGGGCCTGACACGAACCTCCGCCGCTGTTCTTCGAGCTCGCCGTCGTCCACAAGCCCGGCCGCTGCATCGAACTGAACGCGTCCAGAAACTCACCACTGTCCTCTGCTTCCTCGGGTACGCTATCTTCTTCCCCATAGATCTCAGTTCTAGGGTTTCTTCGGTAGCTCGCCGCGAACCCTCGTTTCTTCGTAGTTCATCACTGTAGGTTAGTTTTTAGCTGTAGATATAAAACTTGTCAGGTTCGACCCTCATTCGTGCGCTTCCGTTCCATCATTATACTTTAGCTTCTCCAGTACTGCTAGCTTAGATTGAATCTGTAGAGAACTTTTGCTGCCTTCACTGAATATGACTTGTATTATTCTGTCTTTTTCCTGCGCTGTAGATCCATATTTTACCTTTGCTTCATGTAAAAGTTGTTTCCCACACTTTAGATCTGCAGCTTGTCCGCTTACATCGCCGGTTTAGTCATAACTTGCGCTTCATATGCTTGCCCCGACGGTTTAGATTTTTAAGCCTACTTCCATAATTGACGGTTTAACTCTCTCCTTCTATTGCCATAAGCCGGTAGCTGTCTCGTTCATACCTGCTTCTGGGTTAGTAGATACCATTAGTCCCTTTTTTAAACCGACAATTGAATCCATATCTTCATAGAATGTGCCGGTTTATATCTGGCAGTTGGTAAATCGGGTCTTGTCTTATATTTTCCAGTGTTCCTTTCTTGAAGAAAATGGCCTCCACAACGAAACAATTTGTTGCCTGCAACTGGGTTCCATCCCGGATTACGGAAGACGATTTAGTAGAAGTGGCCTCAATTGGTGTTCTGGGCCCTAAGGAGGTTCTGCACTGGCGGGTCCCTGGAAATGAGTGTCCTCCCGAGCCTAAGGAAGGAGAAATCATAGTCTTTTATGATCATCTGGCCCGGGGTTTTAGCCCTCCCAGTTCAAAATTCTTTCGGGATGTTTTAGCCGATTTTCAACTTCATCCACAAGATATAGGCCCAAATTCTGTATCGAACATCTGTAACTTTCAAGTCTTCTCGGAGGCGTATTTACAAGAAGAACCATCTGTGGAGTTGTTCCGGGATTTCTTCCATCTGAACTGCCGAACTGAGTTTTCTGACGGGCCTCACACTAAACTTGGCGGCGTGAGCATCCAGAAAAGGAAGGACGTCAGCTTTCCTCACGCCACCCTTCACAGTCACCCTAAGGACTGGAACCAGACATGGTTCTATTGCAAAGATACTTCACCAGAGGGAGAAAACCCGCTGCCGGGTTACCGTGCTTACCGTCTGACGCCGGGTCATGCTTTCCCATAGCGGCTTAGCGCCCAAGATCGGGCTTGATATGCCCCTCAACTCTCCAAGCTCAGGGCCTTCGTGGCGAACGGTTTAACCGGAGTTGATTTCGTCCGCTGCTGGCTCTCTTGGAGCATTCTTCCACTAAGCCGGTGCTCAAGCTTGATGTGCAAATACACCGGCAAACCGGAAGATCCTCAACGCCACACAAAAATAGTGCTTCCTGATAATGAAGTTACTGAGTCTGCTAAGAAGATGCTGAACATCCCTCTGGAGGATTGCAGCCGGATCGGTTTAGCTCCGTTCTGTTTAACCAACAAACCGCCATCGGTAAAGCTCTTCCGACCCTTTCTTTTCGATGTAATCCATTCATATCACTTGTTTTCAACATGTTCTTGTTCCTTTTCACAGGCCATTGATCCCTTCTGGAAGAGGAAAGCGCATGATAAACCGGCGAAGCCAACCCGTAAGAAGAGCTTAGCCGTAAAGAAGAAGAAAGTCGCTGCCGCTTCCGGTTCAAACCATGAAGAAGATGATCCGGCTTCTGAGGTACTGCTTGATTCTCACATCTTTTGAATTCTTCTTGTTTATATTTATATCAACAATGTCTTTTCCCAGGATCTGGCAGAGGGAAGTAAAGCGGATGAAGCTGAGGTAATTTCTCTCTCATCTGATTCAGAACCGTTGCCACCCAAGATTTGCCGGGCATCCCAAAAATATCCATTTTCTCACCCTTATGCTCAATTGGATCCCAACTTTCTTTTGAAGAAACAGCAGCATGAAGCTCGCCGGACCACACACCATAGTGGCCACGTGGTTGAATCGTCCGGGTTACCCCACATGTCGGCTCGCAGACGCCGCTCAGAGGTTTTGCTCACTCCAACCCTTCTTCATCCAAAAGCAGGTCTTATTCGCAAATCTCTTAAACCGTCTGATCCCAACTATCAGGAGGCTCCTCTATCTTCTTCGGGCGAGTCTACTGCCACTCAAGTTTCGGTGCTGAAAACCGTTCCTGGGTTAGTCACCTTTCCAAACGTCCGGTTTACCTTTCCGTTTTGACTTTCTGATTTCTCATTGCTCTTTTACTCTTTATCAGTATGCCCAAGCCTAGTAAAAAGGCGAAATTAAATAAACCGGCTGCCGAAACCACCACTGCTGAACCGGCCGAGGATCCTGAAGCGACCAACCCTCCAGAGGACAACGTTGAAGCTCAGCTTGATGATCCCGCTCCTATGGATCATGAAGATCTTGCTGCTCCGGAAGGTAATGATATGGAGAACACAGCTAAACCGGCAAGCTCTGTCCGGGTTAGTCCTCCTCGGGCTAGCCCGACTCCTGTCAGTCCGGTGTGCACCGCTGATCCCCTCCAACCAACCGCTACCTCGATGGAAGACGTTGAAATAACTGGGATAGGATTCTCTACTCCCACAAAGCCTGTTGCCTTGGCTAGGCATACTGCTAAGGAAGAAAAACTTCAACAAGATAAAGGCAAGTGGAGCACAGACTTGTCAAGTTATGCCCAGCTTAGTGCCCAGGAACTCCATTCTGGGTATCTGAACCGGCTCTTCACCAGCCATGACTATGAAGCCGGCTTAGTCAACATGATGAAGGATAAATATGAGGTGACTTTCTTTCCTTTTGCTTTCCGTTTCTGCTTTGTACTTTGCAATCATATCTTTAGGCCATAGTAGCCCCCAAGTGCCGGTTTAGCTTCACTGTAGGTGAACCGGGACTTCACTTATGTCTGAGAATGAAGGTACATTAGCCCCCAAGTGCCAAGGTCATAACTTGTTTATGTGCTTGGGACTTGTCTGAATTTTTTTTATTTTACTTCAATTGTACATTAGCCCCCAAGTGTCGAGTGCATAACTTGTTATGTACTTGAGACTTTGATTGATCTGTCCTTCTAACATGTTTGCTTTCCTTGTAGGCTAACTTGAACCGGAGAACTTCGGAGGCAACTGAGCTCCGGAATAGCTTGGCCTTCCATGAGACTGCTTCAACCAAAGCTAAGGAAGAACTTGTCCTTGCTTTAACTAATATGGAAAAACTCAAGGAAGACTTTGAAGCGGAACGGTCCACATGGGAGGTGCAGAGGGATGCTCTAGAAAAAAGAGCAAAGGATGCCGAAGCTGCTCTTAATCCGGTGACGCAAGAGCTATCCGGGTTGAAACAGCAAATAGAGAACATGACATCTGCTATCTTCGGTGAGTACCTATCTTCGTATGTTTGCCCCTTGTAATCTTTATTCTGCTCCGGTTTAACTCTCCAATTGCACATAGGGAGGCGCATAACTCATCTTGGAGATGATGTTCGGAAGAAACTCAAAGCTACTTATACCCTGGTAGAGCAGCTCTACTCCGGTGCTCAAAGGGCTATCAGTGCCATGTCGCACAATAAACCGGCGCTGACCACCATCCAAGCCACTCTGGAAAAGCTATCCGTGTTGCTTGCACGACTTGTTGAGGTGAAGAAGTCTGCTGCACGAGCTGGTTCTCTTATGGCGTTAACCCGGGCCAAAGCATGGGTCCCCAGTTTTGATCCGGCGGAGGCCATGAATGGTTACCCCAGCATGAAAGAGGACGGGTCAGCCTTCTCTGCTGAAGATCTCCGTTCTTTAACGAAGGACATGCGCCCTCTTGCCAGTAAGCTTGCTGACGAAGCAGATTTAACAAGGTATCATCCGGCTTATGACCTAGAGAATTCGCGGGTGGAGCGGTCGGTTTACGACACTAAAAATCTGATCCCACCAGTTCGTAAGCACACTTTCGCTCAAGACATTGACCCATCAGATCTTATAAATGATGAAGTGTATTTCCGTGCCCTCTCCAAGATTGACTGGAGCGCTCCTGATTTCCAACAACTGCCAGAAGTCGACGAAGATCCGGCGCAAGTTGACCCTCAGCCTTCGCAGCGTGCTGAAGAAGAGTCCTAAACCATCCCGGTTTAATTTTTAGTTGCTGAATACTTTGCCAGAAACTTTGATCCATTCGGGCCTGCAAGTGCCTTGTAATAGAATAGTTGAAATACTGCCTTTGTCCCACTGTTATGGTATTATTTTGATTGGCATCTCCCAATTAATCTTCTGTTTGCAATGTTTTAACAGCTTATATTACATGTGCCTGCATGAACGAAGCTTAAAAAATGTCCTGGCGGTTTACCACCGGACGGATTATATTGTCCTAATATATATTCCAAATAGACAGCTTTTGAACTGCATATAAAACGCATAAACATATACCATAGCTCTGATTAAGTGTACCTGTAGACCTTAACCCGGTAGGAATAACTTAAAGCGCGAGCACTGATGAGGCCCTTGGCTCTCTTATTGGCTTAGCATGATGGCCGATCCGGGTTGCAATGAACGCCAGTTTAACTCTCGCTAGTGTTCATGACCCAGACTTTATGATCAACCTTGTAGCCGTCCAGTCTCGCATCAATGGACTTGGTTAAAAACCAATGATCTTGACGACAAAGATTTGTCAAATCATAAAAAATAAAAATAAGGTTTTTTGGGAAAATAATACCATGTAGTCGAGGCTTTTTACGAGCTGCCAGGCTCCAAATTCGAGACTTTTTATGAGCTGCCAGGCTACTGTCATTAACCATTTTAGCAAAGCCTATCAAGATGCTCCGCAATCCTTAACCAAATCATCGATGACAAGCTACCCAATGTTTCAAAATCTCGTAAAGATTTTGTCTTCAGGTAATCAACTCGATGATCGTCAATTTAACGTGGCCAAGTTCAGGGTCCCGAAGGATTGACTTGTGGCAGGTTCGACGGGTCATACCAGGTTTACCTGGACGGCGTGATTTACTTGATGCAGACAGGTTAATCCGGGGTTTTAGGTGCATGCACCTGGCTTCCAAGCCATGTTCACTACAAGGGTATTCAACTCTCTGCGAGCCCCGGTAGTGTGTGAGCCGTTTGCTCATCGAGGCATATGTTTGAGCTGGGTTAGGCACCAACACTCTCTTTTACCCCTCATCATCATGTGAAAATTGCCGAAGCAACCAGAGCAGTGCTCTTATGATGGGCTTCATACCGCCGCCGGCTCAAGAGGCCATGGGAAACTCCCTTGCCCACGGAAGCCCCCATGTGATTCTTGTTTGTATATAAAAGATGGCTGATTCCTTGATTTATCAAGGGCGCCGGTTTAGGAGGCCATGGAAAGCTTCTTCGAAAACTCCCATGTGATACTCCTTTGTACAAAGAACACGGCTGATTCCTTGATTTTATCAGGGGCGCCGGTTTAAGAGGTCATGGAAGGTTTCTTTCGAAGCCCCCATGTGATACTCTTTTGTATGGAAGACACGGATGATTCCCTGATTCTATCAGGGGCGTCGGTTTAAGAGGCCATGGAAGGTTTCTTTCGAAGCCCCCATGTGATACTCTTTATCGAAGAGATGGCTGATTCCCCGGTGTTCCGGGGGCGCCAGTTTATTTTATTAATCATAATATATACATTGTACATAAAGCGGAGCCAATGGCTCAAGTATAGTAAGGTCGAAGAAGAGCGATGTTCCACGGCCACTTGGTCTCCTCCTCTGCCGTACGTGAGTCCTTATGTTCTCGAACGTCGACAAGGTAGTATGATCCGTTGTGCAGGTTTTTGCTGACCACAAAGGGCCCTTCCCAGGGCGAGGATAGCTTGTGCATATTTGTCTGGTCCTGGATGAGCCGGAGCACTAGATCGCCCTCCTGGAACGTCCTAGTCTTAACCCGACGGATGTGGTACCAGCGAAAGTCTTGCTGATAAATCGTTGATCGTGCTGCGGCCGTGTCCCGTTCCTCATCCAGCCGGTCCAAGCTGTCTTGTCTTGCTTGTTCGTTATCCGCTTCAACGTAAGCCACCACCCGTGGTGAGTCATGCCGGATATGACTAGGGAGGACAGCTTCCGCACCGTACACCATAAAGAAAGGTGTGTACCCTGTAGATCTGTTAGGCGTAGTGTTGATGCTCCATAAGACATAAGGCAACTCATCCACCCAGCAACCCGGCGTTCTTTGTAAAGGAGTCATAAGCCGGGGCTTGATGCCCCTCAAGATTTCTTGGCTAGCTCTCTCAGCTTGGCCATTGGATTGGGGGTGAGCTACTGATGATACATCAAGGCGAATATGTTCTCTTTGACAGAACTCCTCCATATCCCCTTTAGATAGGTTGGTGCCATTATCAGTTACAATGTTGTGTGGAAAGCCAAACCGGAAAATCACCTTTTTGATGAACTGAACCGTTGTTGCCGCATCACACTTACTGACAGGCTCTGCTTCAACCCACTTTGTAAATTTGTCCACTGCTACCAACAGGTGGGTTTTCTTATCTTGGGATCTTTTAAAGGGTCCAACCATATCAAGCCCCCAAGTCGCAAACGGCCAAGTGATTGGAATCATCCGCAACTCCTGCGCTGGTACATGAGCACGCCGTGAGAATTTCTGGCAAGCGTCACATTTTCTGACCAAGTCCTCTGCGTCGGCGTGAGTCGTCAGCCAGTAGAACCCATGACGAAAAGCTTTAGCTACCAAGAACTTTGAACCGGCGTGATGACCACAACCCCCTTCATGAATCTCTCGAAGAATATCGCAGCCTTCCTCTGATGATACACACCGCTGAAACGCTCCAGAAACGCTGCTGTGATGAAGTTCTCCATTGATGATAGTCATAGATTTAGACCGTCGGATTATCTGCCGGGCCTCGACTTCGTCCTCTGGCAACTCACCTCGGCTCATGTACGCCAGATAAGGGAGTGTCCAATCCGGAATGACGTGAAGTGCTGTGACCAACTGTGCTTCTGGATCAGGAACAACCAAGTCCTCCTCTAAAGGTATCTGCACCGACGGACTACGCAATTCATCCAAAAAAGTATTAGGTAGAACCGGTTTACGCTGGGAGCCCAGCCGGCTTAACGCATCGACTGCTTCATTTTTTCGCCGGTGTATGCGATCCACCTGATATCCCTTGAAATACCCTGTGATTGCATCCACTTCTCGTCGATAGGCTGCCATGAGCGGATCCTTAGAGTCCCACTTACCAGATACTTGTTGTGGTACCGGATCTGAGTCACCAAAACACTTAACCCGGCTCAAGTTCATATCCTTGGCCATCCGCAAACCATGGAGGAGAGCTTCATACTCAGCAGCATTGTTAGTACAAGGGAACATTAAACGGAGGACGTAACAGAACTTATCACCTCGCGGGGAAGTTAACACGACTCCAGCCCCCGAGCCCTCCAATTGTCTTGAACCGTCAAAGTGAATAGTCAAGTATGTATGATCCGGCTTCTCCTCAGGCGCTTGCAATTCTGTCCAATCATTGATGAAATCCACCAGTGCTTGGGACTTTATAGCAGTACGGGGCACATATTTTAATCCGTGCGGGCTAAGCTCAATGGCCCACTTCGCCACTCTGCCAGTGGCTTCTGTTCTGGATTATATCCCCCAACAGAGCTGAACTGACAACAGTGATTGGGTGGCCCTGGAAATAGTGCTTCAACTTCCGGTTTGCCATGAACACGCCATATACCAATTTCTGCCAGTGTGGATATCTTTGTTTCGACTCAATGAGGGCCTCACTGATGTAGTAAACCGGACGTTGAAACGATATTCTTTGCCTGTGGGCATGGGGTGTTGGAGGCCCTTGCGCATGGGGTCCCGTAGGCACGGTACATGCCCATGCGCACGGGGGTTCCCAGGTGCTTCAACGTAAGGGCTAGTGGACACGGTACATGCCCGTGCGCACGCGGTTCCCAGGTGGTTCAACGTAAGGGCTCGTGGACACGGTACATGCCCGTGCGCACGGGGTTCCCAGGTGGTTCAACGTAAGGGCCCGTGCGTACGGGGTGTTGGAGGCCTGTGCGCACGGGGTCCCATGGGCATGGTACATGCCCGTGCGCACCCAGGTGCTTCAACGTAAGGGCCCGTGGGTACGGTACATGCCCGTGCGCACGGGGTTCTCACGTGCTTCAACGGAAGGACCTGTGGGCACGTCTGCTTCCTTCTTGCGGTTGGACTCCTTCCGTGCATTCTCCTCGTTGATGGCGTACATGTAGTCTTGAGCTTGGACTCCTCCTCGATGAATATGTAGCTCCACTCACACCTATGTATGCGCAGGAGAGAGGGGACAAGTAGTATACCATCCTTGAAAGGCACAAATGAACACGTGTAACGGAGACGAGTCACCTTTATGTATGTGAAGTAGATGCGACACGTGTCACCTACCAAACGGACTCTTGACATGGTGATGCCCATATGATGCTCCTCATCAACTTGTCAACCTCAGCCACCCGCGACCTTGTCTGCCCCCGATATCGGCTGACTACGGTCGGCACCACACGGTCGTTGCCTCCTGCAACCTTATTCTCCTCTGCACGCCAATTTCTCATGAGCCGCTATCTTTCCTCGACTCTAGCGAGGTGTGTGTCATGGTGGTCTTAATGTTTGTTGAGCTCTCTGTTGAGCAACACCCAAATTACTCGACCCCACAACTCTCCTTCCTTCCCTTCTCTGCGAGTCCCTTCGCATTTTCAGGAAATTCGACGAGAAGCAAGATCCCTGAGGACCCTCTCCATTGCCGTCGTATGGAGGTCCTCCTTCGACAGAGCCGATCGCAGTCACCCTGCTTGCATCGACTCGCCGCGATAACATGGTCACCATCACCCTGTCGCCCGCGGCACTCCCGCCTCCCGCACCCCCTCTTTGTCCCATCCGATAAATGCCCATCGACAAGTTGGCAAGGAAATTTTTTCGCGTGTTAGATTTTAGGATAGGTTTAATTCCCAACCTAACAAGTTTTTTTTTTTTTTTTGTGAACCGACCCAAC
>LR738713.1:122336640-122372076 GCA_902687465.1 Secale cereale | reverse complement strand
GACCCAACCTCACAAGTTGGCAATGTGTGTTTTCTCATCTCAAAAGGGAAAAAAAATTGTCAAGGGTGTGACCGTGTGAGATCATTGCAGACGCATTGTTTTTTTGTTGACGGGCGAAAGCGTGAACCGAAACGAGGCCGGCCTGGTGCGGGTGCGCCACGCACGCGTGCCGGTACGCCCACCATCGTACTTGAGCCTAGGGCACCGGCTCGCAGCGGCCACGCGCCCGTCAGCTGCCGCCGCCGCCGTCCGTTGATTTATTCTCTTCCAATCCCACCGCGCGCGCGTAAATAGCAACGTGTCCGCCTAATTTCCGCCGTTTCGTCCCTTCCCTCGTTTCGGATCAGGAAAGTCTGCGAGCAAGCGTGTGTGTCCCAGCCTCCCAGGAAAGGCTCGAGATCGCGTCTCCCGGATCGCGGAAAGGCCACCCACGCTACCATCCCACCAGACCCCGCGGAGAAAAAGACCCGGGCGATCGCCGTTGGATATTCTTGTTTCTGTTCCGTGGTGCGAGTGCGGATCGGGGGAGTTCTGTGGCGAGTGAAGGGCGCGCGCGCGAGGGATCCGGGAGGTTGTTTGGGTGGGGGAGAGGGATCTGATCTGACTAGTGAGGAGGCGGAGATATGGTTGCCGGGCCGGAGGTCATGCATCAGGTCGTGCCCATGCTGGAGGCGCCGTTCCGCCGGTGCCCCGTCAAAGGGGCCGAGGAGGTCGTCGTCGGGGTCGGGGTGTCGTCGCCGCCGCCGCCGGTCGATTCGCAATCGCAGGTCGACCTCCAGGTGCCCGATCTGGTGAGTTCTTGGCCCTGGCTGGCGATGGTCCCGGCCGGCTTCCCCCCTCCCCCCCTCCCCCGTCCGTTTACATCTTTTGGTAGGACTTCTTGTGACCCGGCGTCGTTGCTCCGGCGAGTTGGGTGTGGTAAATCTAGGTGCTTCTCTGCCGGGATCGCTCGCGTGTTCTTTGTGGCGTGTAGGATTCTTTAGATTACCAATCAGGATCGCCTCTCTTATCTGATTGCGTTGCCAAATCTCTCCTGTAGAATTGGGTATAGTATAACTACTTCATTGTTATAAGAATTCAAAGGGCAAGCCTTTCTGTTGCTGTTTTCTAACATCGATGTATCAACTGTTGATGGTGGTTTGGAAATTGGGGTTATAGATGGATGTTGGAATCATTATTGGGTTGATCTGTTTAGTGCGTGGTAATTTTATCGCAAATTATGCACTAGTATGGTTTGGTGGTGCATATTGATTGTTTGCCTACGAAAGATAATACGGTTCGATGTGTCATACTGATTGTTTGCCCACGCAAGATAATACGGTTTGTTGTGTCTTGTCTCTCTGCTCGACATATTAGGAATATGCTAACTTGTTTTGAGTACATTTAATTGTCTGCTTTTGGAATTTGCTATGGCTTTTACTTAGAAGTACAAGTTTGTACACCTAAGTAGTTGCTTTATCAATTCAGCATTGAAATGTTTGTTTAGTTATCTTGATAACACACGCATAAGTAGTTGTTTTTATCAATTCAGGATTGAAATGTTTGTTTAGTTATCTCCATAACCATATAATAGGGTTGATTTAGACACTGAACACTTTGTATGATTTGGCATGTGATGGTTAGCAACCTAACTTGTCTTGATTAAACAGTACAAGTGACCCTTCCCCGTGTATTTTGGTGGAGTATTTCTGTTCATGACAGCATATTAATTGTTGTCTGCTCAATGCAGGTCAACACGCCTTTGGAGACGCTACAGTTTGTCCCCAAGATTAGATCTGGTAGCTTTGCTGATATTGGACCTAGGCGGTACATGGAAGATGAACATATCAGAATTGATAATCTTTCTGGTCATCTTGGCTCACTGTTGCTGTGCCCGTCCCCTAATGCCTTCTATGGGGTATGCACAGCCTTCTATCATTTTTATTATCCTACTATGATTCTCCTGCACCATCTGAACTAATTGTGTTATTTGTTAGTAGGTTTTTGATGGCCATGGAGGTTCAGATGCAGCAGCCTACATGAAAAGGCATGCCATGAGGTTGTTCTTTGAGGATTCAGAGTTCCCAGAGGGATTGCAAGAAGATGATTTTTTTTCTGAATCTGTTGCGAACTCGATCCGCAAAGCGTTCTTGAGTGCAGACCTTGCTCTTGCAGATGATTCAGTCATCAGCAGGTCGTCGGGAACCACAGCTCTTACAGCTTTGATCTTTGGAAGGTAAGATGAGCATGCAGTCAATGCCTCTGCAGATGCACTCTGCGATACGATAGATATGATCGTATTGGCATATGGATGCTAACTTTTGCTATTTTTCCTACCTCGCAGGCAGTTGTTGGTTGCAAATGCTGGGGATTGCCGAGCAGTTCTATGCAGGAAAGGCATGGCTATGGAGATGTCCCGTGATCACAGGCCAACATATGAAGCAGAGCGTCAAAGGGTCACTGAGTGTGGGGGATACATTGAGGATGGCTACCTCAACGGAGTGCTGTCGGTGACTCGGGCTCTAGGGGATTGGGACATGAAAATGCCTCAAGGCTCAGCGTCACCTCTCATCGCGGAGCCAGAGTTCCAGCAGACCATCCTCACGGAGGACGACGAGTTCCTCATCATAGGCTGCGACGGGATATGGGACGTCATGACCAGCCAGCAGGCGGTGACCCTGGTCCGAAAGGGGCTTCGGCGGCACGATGACCCCGAGAGGTGTGCGAGGGAGCTCGCCATGGAGGCTAAGAGGCTCCAGACCTTTGACAACCTGACGGTGATCGTCATTTGCTTTGCCTCCGAGCTCGGCGGGTGCCTGCGGTCTTCGGAGGAGGCATCATCGAGGAGGATAAGATCTTGCAAGAGCCTGTCTGCGGAGGCACTTTGCAACCTGAGGAGACTGCTGGAGTCTGATCAGTAGACGATTGCTGTAGGGCTTATTGAGTTATTGCGCCGACGGGTGTTAGATGCCTCGTACGGCTGCGCTTGCGCAGCCAGCAATTTTGTAGGGCATCCGTCGTTTGTTCGTTGCAGTTTATCCTTTTTTTCTTTTTCTTTTGTGTTAACTACTGCAGTATTTCGTGTACATACTCCATTGGTTCATGTACCGGTGATCAGTTCGCTAGTGATGATTTATCTCAGTGAGAAACCTCCTGCAAGATTGGTAGGATGTTCTAGGCAGGAGCTCTGACTTGCAATAGCAATAGGAGGGCAATTATATAAGAGCAGTGATTCATACGTACAGACCAAGCGCCCAAGAGGGGTTTATCTTTGTCCCGAGCTTGATGAGTGCAGAAGCTTTATTAGGTACTCCCTCCGTTTCAAAATAGATGACCTAACTTGGTACAAAGTTGGGTCATTTATTTTGAAACGGAGGAAGTAAAAGTTACGTACTCCCTCTGTAAAGAAATATAAGAGCAGTGATTCAAACGCCATCTCTTATATTTTGCCGAGGGAGTGCATTCTAAATTTATGTATCAATTGCTTGAATGTAATGTTCCTGGATCTCACCACAGGTGGGCGTGGAAAACTAAAATTCCACTTAATCTTTTCTTCTATGTCCTCTGTGGCCCGTGTGCTGGGCGACCTGGAATGTCCCATAACTCACCTTTGAGAAAAGTGCTGATAAAAGATCTTTTTGATGTGCATATCTGTTGTCGTGGGAAAAGGTATTCAGAAAGTTGAAGACGTTGCAGGAGCTATTTCATTTTGTTATCAAATATTAATACTAATCGGAATTCTACTTAACCCGGCAAATGCGTAGACTTACAAATCATCAAGGTCAAGCCAAATTAACAAAATCAAGCAACCTACCATGGTCAATGAGGCAACTTAGGAAAAAAGATAAGATGGCATAGTAAAAAGAAAACAGCTAAAAGCAAGAACACCAGAAGGAAACCCTGGAGGAAAAGTCAACCATGGTGGATGGATGAGTGTGACTAGTCCACAAGGGACCCATGAAAAAGATTATCTTTACTACCCATTGCATCTACAATCTCAAAAAGGCATGGTCATTTGTCGAGTGAATTGCAAAAAATCATCATTCGGGGCATCAGTTGCAGAAAACCACGAGGTCGCTAATCATTTGCAAAAAACACCGCACATTCAGTAAACTCTTTGCAGTTTGCACTGATCAACCGATTTGCTTCGTTTGACTGCGTTTCCGACAGCCGGGGCCCCGTTTCCTCCTACGTGGCATAACGGACGGTAAACGGCGTCGTCTGCTCGAGACAACCTGGTCGGATCGCGTCGGACGGGCCTACCGCGCCGCCCCCACTCCACTTCTCACTCACTCGCTCCTCCCTCGGGCTTCCATGGGGAAAGCGAAACCTGGCGGCGGCGGCGGCGGCAACGCTTCCGCTGGCGATGCTAGTGGTGGTGGTGATGGAGATCCACTGGAGCTCTGCGGGAGCTCGAATCCTTCTCAGGCGCTTCCTCCTCCCCAATCCCCGGAGTACACGGCGGCTAGGGCATTTGCCAAGGTGGTGAAGGCAAATCCGACGGGTAGCCAGCACTTTGCATGCTCCTTCGGCGGTGTGGTGTAAGCCATCCATCCTCTCTCTCTCCTCACTGTTTCCCCGATCTGGATTCTAGGGTTAGGGTTCTATGGTTAAGGTGTAATTGTTACAGAGTTGGGGATTATGTTGTAGGTATTTGGTTAGGATTATTGGGTTACAGTAATGGTTGTGAACTGCAAATTAGCTTGCCCTTAATTATTCAGTCATGCTAATTGAATTTGAACTGCAAAGTTGTATTTAACTTAACTGTAACACTCGTTTTAACAGAATGGCTCAGTAGTTTTAACTGCAATTGCTCAGTAGTTTTAACATAATGGCTCAGTAGTCAGTTGTAAATGAAATTTAGCTGAATTTTAACTGAATTGTTTAACACTAGGTTTGACTGAATTTTATATGTATTGTTCAACACTAGTTTTATGTGAATGTTAACAACTATGTTAAATGAACTAGGTTGGATGATGAAGAATGGGAAGTGAGGTTCCATTTCTTGGATAGATGGAAATAACCATTTGCTTATCAGACATAACCTACTGGAATCTTATTGCACTAATAGAGTTGAAAGGCTTTAGTTCAAGAGATTTTATGTATTATGTCATAGATCCAGGAGTTGGGGTGTCAGGAATGGAAGAATTAACTGATGATGACAAGGTGGAAGAAATGTTGGATGACATAAGTACTAAAGGAAATAATTTGGTTAACATTACAGTTATGAGAAGTGATGCACCCATGCTACTTCTCGAGCTTGCGTTGTATTCCCTCGAAGAGGAAAGGGAGATGCAGCACAGTAGCATAAGTATTTCCCTCAGTTTTTGAGAACCAAGGTATCAATCCAGTAGGAGACCACGCGCGAGTCCCTCGCACCTGCACAAACAAATAAGAACTTCGCAGCCAACACGATAAGGGGTTGTCAATCCCTTTACGGTCACTTACGAAAGTGAGATCTGATAGAGATGATAGTTTATATTTTTGGTATTTTTGTTTATAAGAACAAAAAGTAAAAGCGGAAAAAGTAAAGTAGATGTAGATTGATATGTTGAGAATAGACTCGGAGGTCATAGTGTTCTCTAGTGGCTTCTCTCATGATAGCGATATTCTACGGCGGGTAAACAAATTACTGTCGAGCAATTGATAGAAAAGCGAATAATTATGAGACTATCTAGGCATGATCATTGTATATAGGCATCACGTCCGAGACAAGTAGACCGACTCCTGCCTGCATCTACTACTATTACTCCACACATCGACCGCTATCCAGCATGCATCTAGTGTATTGAGTTCATAAGAACATAGTAACGCCTTAAGCAAGATGACATGATGTAGAGAGATAAACTCAAGCAATATGATGTAAACCCCATATTTTTATCCTCGATGACAACAATACAATACGTGCCTTGCTGCCCCTACTGTCACTGGGAAAGGACACCGCAATATTGAACCCAAAGCCAAGCACTTCTCCCATTGCAAGAACTATAGATCTAGTAGGCCAAATCAAACCAATAATTCGAAGAGACTTGCAAGGATATTATGAGCACACATAAAGAGTTCAGAGAAGAACCAAATATTTCTCATAGATAATCTTGATCATAAACTCACAATTCATCGGATCTCGACAAACACACCGCAAAAAGAGATTACATCGAATAGATCTCCTCGAAGACCGAGGAGAACTTTGTATTGGGATCCAGAGAGAGAGAAGAAGCCATCTAGATACTAGCTATGGACCCGAAGGTCTGTGGTAAACTACTCACAACTCATGGTGAGGGCGATGATGATGATGTAGAAGAACTCCGTGATGGATCCCCCCTCCGCTGAGCTCCGGAACAGGCTCCAAGATGGGATCTCACGGGAACAGAAGGTTACAGCGGTGGAATTAGGGTTTTCTCTCTCTTGCTGATGGTTTCGGGGTACGTAGACTTATATAGGAGGAAGGAGGACACCAGGGGACTCACGAGGGCCCCACGAGGCAGGGGGCGCGCCCTGGAAAGGGGGGCACGCCCCCACCCTCGTGGGCACCTCGTGGCTCCCCTGACGTGGTTCTCAAGTCTCCCGTGCGTATTTTGCTCCAAAAATATCTCTCCCAAAGTTTCATTCCGTTTGGACTCCATTTGATATTCCTTTTCTGCAAAACCCTGAAACAGGCAAAAAACAACAATCTGGACTGGGCCTTTGGGTTAGTAGGTTAACCCCAAAAATGATACAAAAGTGTATGACAAAGCCCATTAAACATCCAAGACATCATAAATAATAGCATGGAACGATAAAAATTTTTAGATCCGTTGGAGACGTATCAAGCATCCCCAAGCTTAATTCATGCTCGTCCTCGAGTAGGTAAATGATAAAAACAGAATTTTTGATGTGGAATGCTAACCAACATAGCTTTTCAATGTAACTCTCTTAATTGTGGCATGAATGTTCAGATCTGAAAGATTCAAGATAAATGTCTATATTGACATAAGAAATAATAATACTTCAAGCATAGTAACAAAGCAATCATGTCTTCTCAAAATACTATGGCTAAAGAAAATTATCCCTACAAAATCATATAGTCTGGCTATGCTCCCTCTTCATCACAGAAAATATTCATATCATGCACAACCCCGATTTCAGCCAAGCACTTGTTTTCATACTCTATTCTTTCAAACCTTTCAACTTTCACGCAATACATGAGCGTGAGCCATGGACATAGCACTATGGGTGGAATAGAGAGGTGGTTGTGGAGAAGTCAAAAAGGAGGGAGATAGTCTCACATCAACTAGGCGTATCAACGGGCTATGGAGATGCCCATCAATAGATATCAATGTGAGTGAGTAGGGATTGCCATGCAACAGATGCACTAGAGCTAAATATGTATGAAAGCTCAACAAAAAAACTAGTGGGTGTGCATCCAACTTGCTTGCTCACGAAGACCTAGGGCGTTTGAGGAAGCCCATTGTTGGAATATACAAGCCAAGTTCTATAACGAAAATTCCCACTAGTATATAAAGTGACTAAGCATGAGACTCTCTACAATGAAGAACATGGTGCTACTTTGAAGCACAAGTGTGGAAAAAAGATAGTAGCAATTGTCCCTTTATTTTGGGCCTTTCTTTTTCTTTTTCTTTTTTTTGCGGAGGGGCTTTATTGATTTATCCTTTCCTCCCATGGGACAATGCTCTAATAATGATGATCATCACACTTTCATTACAACTCGATATACAACAAAGTATGACTCTATATGAATGCCTCCGGCGGTAATACCGGTATGTGCAATGAAACAAGAGTGACATGTATGAAAAGTTATGCATGGTGGCCTTGCCACAAATGCGATGTTAACTACATGATCATGCATGTCAATATGACAATATGATGCGTGTCATATGAACGAAACGGTGGAAAGTTGTATGGCAATATATCTCAGAATGGCTATGGAAATGCCATGATAGGTAGGTATGGTGGCTGTTTTGAGGAATAATATGGTGGCTGTTTTGAGGAAGAATATATAGTGGGTTTATGGTACCGACGAAAGTTGCGCGGTACAAGAGAGGCTAGCAATGGTGGAAGGGTGAGAGTGCGTATAATCCATGGACTCAACATTAGTCATAAGAACTCATATACTTATTGCAAGAATCTATGAGTCATCAAAACAAAGCAATCAACGCGTGCTCCTAGGGGCGAGGTTGGTAGGAGTTAACCATCGCGCCCCCCCGACCTCCACACAAAGGTTGGCACTTTACAAATACCTCTACGTGCATGCTACGGGAATCACTAACCTTAACACAAGTATTTCTCAATTTCATAATAACTCCACTAGCATGACTCTAATATCACTATCCTCATATATCAAAACAATTATCAACATCCAACGTATCATTATATTCAATGCACTTAGTGTGATTTTTTTTACTACATTGATATTGGATGTCTATCGTGTGAAGATTAGTTTTATAGCCTAAACACATTACCATGCTGTTTTAATAGACTGTCAAATAGATATAAGTGAAGCATGAGAGTTCAAAAATTTCTGCAAAATATAATCACCACCGTGCTCTAAAAGATATAAGTGAAGCACTAGAGCAAAAACTATTCAAGTCAAAAGATATAAGTGAAGCACATAGAGTGTTCTAACAATTCCTATGCCATATTTAAATCTCTCAAATAGGTGTGTCCAGCAAGGATGATTGGGGAAAACTAACAAGCAAAGACTCAAATTATACAAGACACTCGAAGCAAAACACATATCATGTGGTGAATAAAAATATAACTCCAAGTATAGTTACCGATGGATGAAGACGAAAGAGGGGATGCCTTCCGGGGCATCCCCAAGCTTAGGCTTTTGATTGTCCTTGAATTTTACTTGGGGTGCCATGGTCATCCCCAAGCTTAGGCCCTTGCTACTCTTTGTTCCATAGTCCATCAAAGCAATACTCAAAACTTGAAAACTTCACAACACAAAACTTAGAGAAAAATTCTCGTGAGCTCCGTTAGTATAAGAAAGCAAACCACTACTCAAAGGTACTGCAATGAATTCATTCTTAGTTTATATTGGTGTTAAACCTACTGTATTCCAACTTCTCTATGGTTCATACTTGCCAATACTACTCATAGATGCATTGAAATAAGCAAACAACACACGAAAAATAGAATGTGTCAAAAACAGAACAATCTAGAGTAATCTGCAGGTTGCGCATACTTCTGTAACTCCAAAAAATTCAAACTAAATTAGTAAACGTGAGGAATTTGTCTATTAATCATCTGCAAAAATAATCAACTAAATAGCATGCTCCAATAAAATCCGATGACCATTCTAGTGAGCACTAACGATTCTGTTTTTTCACAGCAAGATCACATAAACTTCACACAAGTCTTCCCAAAGGTTCTACTTGGCACAAACACTAAACAAAACATGAAACCACATCTAAACATAAGCTAGATGCAATATTTATTCCCTAACAGCAGAAAAAAATACAAAATTGGGTTGCCTCCCAACAAGCGCTATCGTTTTACGCCCCTAGCTAGGCACGATACATGATAGATCTAGGTATTGCCATCTTTGGAAGGCAATCCATAAGTGGCTCTCATAATAGATTCATATGGTAATTTAATTTTCTTTCTAGGAAAGTGTTCCATGCCTTTCCTTAACGGAAATTGGAATCTAATATTTCCTTCCTTCATATCAATAATTGCACCAATCGTTATAAGGAAAGGTCTACCAAGAATAATAGGACATGAAGGATTGCAATCTATATCAAGAACAATGAAATCTACAGGCACATAATTCCTATTGGCAACAATAAGAACATCATTAATTCTTCCCATAGGTTTCTTAATAGTGGAATCCGCAAGATGCAAATTTAAAGAACAATCATCAAGCTCATGGAAACCTAGCAAATCACACAAAGTTTTTGGGATAGTGGAGACACTAGCACCCAAATCACACAAAGCATAGCATTCATGATCTTTTAGTTTTATTTTAATAGTAGGTTCCCACTCATCACAAAGCTTTCTAGGGATAGAAACTTCTAACTCAAGTTTTTCTTCATAAGATTGCATCAAAGCATCAACTATGTGTTTGGTGAAAGCTTTATTTTGACTATAAGCATGCGGAGAATTTAGTACGGATTGCAACAAGGAAATACAATCAATCAAAGAACAATTATCATAATTGAATCCCTTGAAATCCAAAGTAGTGGGTTCATCACTATGCAAAGTTTTAATCTCTTCACTCCCACTTTAAACAATTTTAGCATCAAGATCTAAAAACTCTGAATCATTGGGACACCTTAAAGCAGAATCATCTCCAATCCTATCTTCATCAAGATTTATACTAGAAAACAAGGATCTAATAGGAGACACATCAATAACTTTCAGATCTTCATCTTTATTTTCATGATAACTAGAAGAACACACTTTAATATAATTATCTCTTTTAGCACACATCCTAGCGGTTCTCTCTTTGCATTCATCAATGGAAATTCTCATGGCTTTGAGAGACTCATTGATATCATGCTTAGGTGGGATAGATCTAAGTTTCAAAGAATCAACATCAAGAGTAATTCTATCCACACTTCTAGCCAATTCATCAATCTTAAGCAATTTCTCTTAAAGCATAGCATTGAAATTCTTTTGTGAGATCATAAACTCCTTAACATTAGTTTCAAATTCAGAAGGCATCTTTCCATAAGAGTTGTTGTAGGAATTACCATAATTATTAGAGGAATTACTAGGAAAGTCCTAGGATTAAAGTTCCCTCTATAAGCATTGTTACCAAAATTATTTCTACCAACAAAATTCACATGCAAAGATTCATTGTTATTTTCAATCAAAGTGGACAAAGGCATATCATAGGATCAGAAGAAGCACTCTTAGCAGCAAATAATTTCATAAGTTCATCCATCTTTCCACTCAAAACACTAATTTCTTCAATAGCCTGCACTTTTTTACTAGTAGATCTTTCGGTGTACCGTTGAGAATAATTGACCATAATATTATCTAGGAGTTTGGTAGCTTCTCCTAAGGTAGTTTCCATGAAGGTGCCTCATGCGGCCGAATCTAAAAGATTTCTAGAAGCAAAATTCAAGCCAGCATAAAAGTTCTGAATAATCATCCATAGATTCAAACCATGTGTAGGGCAATTACGTATCATTAGTTTCATTCTCTCCCAAGCTTGTGCAACATGCTCATGATCTAGTTGCTTAATATTCATAATATCATTTCTAAGAGAGATGATCTTAGCAGGAGGGAAATACTTAGAGATAAAAGCATCTTTGCACTTATTCCACGAATCAATACTATTTCTAGGCAAAGAGGAAAACCAAGTTTTAGCACGATCTCTAAGTGAAAACGGAAATAACTTCAATTTAACAATATCGTTATCCGTATCCATTTTCTTTTGCATGTCACACAAATCAACAAAGTTGTTTAGATGGGTAGCGACATCTTCACTAGGAAGCCCGGAGAATTGATCTTTCATGACAAGATTCAACAAAGCAGCATTGAGCTCACAAGATTCAGCATCGGTGATAGGAGCAATCGGAGTGCTAATAAAATCATTATTGTTGGTATTGGAGAAGTCACACAATTTGATATTGTTCCGAGCTATAGTGACAAGCAAGCAATCCAACACACACAAGCAAACAAGAAGCAAGCGAACCATAAACACACGACAGAAGAAGGGCAAATAGAACGGCAAGGGTGAAGTGGGGGAGAGGAAAGCGAGAGGCAAAAAATATAATGCGAAGGATAAGGGTTTGTGATAGGTACTTGGTATATGACTTTTGCGTAAGCCTCCCCGGCAACGGCGCCAGAAATTCTTCTTGCTACTTCTCGAGCTTGCGTTGTATTCCCTCGAAGAGGAAAGAGAGATGCAACACAGTAGCGTAAGTATTTCCCTCAGTTTTTGAGAACCAAGGTATCAATCCAGTAGGAGACCACGCGCGAGTCCCTCGCACCTGCACAAACAAATAAGAACTTCGCAGCCAACGCGATAAGGGGTTGTCAATCCCTTTACGGTCACTTACGAAAGTGAGATCTGATAGAGATGACCGTTTATATTCTTGGTATTTTTGTTTATAAGAACAGAAAGTAAAAGCGGAAAAAGTAAAGTAGATGTAGATTGATATGTTGAGAATAGACTCGGGGGCCATAGTGTTCTCTAGTGGCTTCTCTCATGATAGCGACATTCTACGACGGGTAAACAAATTACTGTCGAGCAATTGATAGAAAAGCGAATAATTATGAGACTATCTAGGCATGATCATTGTATATAGGCATCACGTCCGAGACAAGTAGACCGACTCCTGCCTGCATCTACTACTATTACTCCACACATCGACCGCTATCCAGCATGCATCTAGTGTATTGAGTTCATAAGAACATAGTAACGCCTTAAGCAAGATGACATGATGTAGAGAGATAAACTCAAGCAATATGATGTAAACCCCATCTTTTTATCCTCGATGACAACAATACAATACGTGCCTTGCTGCCCCTACTGTCACTGTGAAAGGACACCGCAATATTGAAGCCAAAGCCAAGCACTTCTCCCATTGCAAGAACTATAGATCTAGTAGGCCAAACCAAACCAATAATTCGAAGAGACTTGCAAGGATATTATGAGCACACATAAAGAGTTCAGAGAAGAACCAAATATTTCTCATAGATAATCTTGATCATAAACTCACAATTCATCGGATCTCGACAAACACACCGCAAAAAGAGATTACATCGAATAGATCTCCTCGAAGACCGAGGAGAACTTTGTATTGGGATCCAGAGAGAGAGAGAGAAGAAGCCATCTAGATACTAGCTATGGACCCGAAGGTGTGTAGTAAACTACTCACAACTCATGGTGAGGGCGATGATGATGATGTAGAAGAACTCCGTGATGGATCCCCCCTCCGGCGGAGCTCCGGAATAGGCTCCAAGATGGGATCTCACGGGAACAGAAGGTTACGGCGGTGGAATTAGGGTTTTCTCTCTCTTGCTGATGGTTTCGGGGTACGTAGACTTATATAGGAGGAAGGAGGACACCAGGGGACTCACGAGAGCTCCACGAGGCAGGGGGCGCGCCCTGGGAAGGGGGGCACGCCCCCACCCTCATGGGCACCTCGTGGCTCCCCTGACGTGGTTCTCAAGTCTCCCGTGCGTATTTTGCTCCAAAAATATCTCTCCCGAAGTTTCATTCCGTTTGGACTCCGTTTGATATTCCTTTTCTGCAAAACCCTGAAACAGGCAAAAAACAGCAATCTGGACTGGGCCTTTGGGTTAGTAGGTTAGTCCCAAAAATGATATAAAACTATATGACAAAGGCCATTAAACATCCAAGACATCATAAATAATAGCATGGAACGATAAAAAATTATAGATACGTTGGAGACGTATCAACCCGCACCAGCTGACCTGAACATTGGTCATGTTTATGAAGAGCACGTCCCTTTGTCTGAATTAGGTGTACCACTTGTCTATGAGGTGGATACTTCAGGAGTTCTTTTCCCTAGTCCAGTGAAGCCCCAACCACAGCCTGTCCAGGTCATGAACACCCAGGAGAGTTCATGTTTGAAGCTAAAGGGTCCAAGTGAACCAGAGTTTGCATTGGACTATGGTAATGAGAGGCATGAGTATTTCATGGAGACTGATCAAGAGCAAGAGAAGATTGAGCAGATGATGGAGCATAAGAGGAATGAAGAGATTCAAAAGTGTAGGACCAATAAGAAACAAAAAGAGAAGTACAAGGTAGCAAAAAGAAAACTTCCAGAGCTGCTTGCTAAAGAGTTCATGACAGTGAGAGTGACAATGAGCTTTTAGAAGATGAAGACATAATAGCTAGGCTAGAGGCAATGAAGAGGGATAGAGCTGATCCTCTCAATCACTTTGAAGGATACACTGATGTAGAAGAGCTTTATGAGGAGGAGTGGGAGGATGAAGCATGAGAGGAGGAGGTAGGACAGGATGAGCAAGCCGAGGAGGGTAGGAAAAGAGGAAGCACTATATGAGGAAGTAGTGCAGAAGGAAGCATCAACACAGGAGGAAGCCAGAGGAAGGGGCCAACAACTAGATCACATGGAAGTCTTGACCAAATCATAGAGCAAGATTGGATACCTTCATCTGATGAGGAGAGCAACCCAGGTGACTTAAGTCAGGATGATAATGATGGTGCTCAGCTTCCAACATTTAGGCAACCAAATGGTAGGAAGAGCAGGGCCAGAAAGCAGAAGTCTAGGGTTTGGTATGATGAGAAGAGGGAGAACCCACAAGAACAATTTCTGAAGAAACTTTGTTTCATAGATGTGCAGCAATTCAGGAGTGCACTTCTTACATTTCACATCTCACAAAATAGGAACTACTCTTTTCATAGAAACTGCTCAGATAGAGTTATTGCAGTTTGCAGTATAAAAGACTGTCCTTTTTATCATTGTTGCTTCTCAAATTGCACATGAGAAAACTTTTTTATAAAGAAGATGAACTTGTACCACAATTGTGCTGCTGTATGAGAGAGCACCAAAGTGACTGCAAGATGGTTGGCACATGAGTGTGAGGAATAGTTGAGGGCAGACATAAACACACCAGTCCAGACCATAGTAGCCAATTTGAAGAATAAACATGGAATACAAGTGTCCATTCACATGGCCTACAGAGCAAGGAAAGCAGCTAAGAGTGTTGTCCAAGGAGATCAGAGGGCACAATACACAAGGATAAGGGATTACCTCCAAGCTGTGTTGGATACCAATCCAGGAAGTAGATGCATTGTTACAACAAAGTAGTTGAAGGATCATCCTAGCATAAATCCTAGATTCCATGGCTTGTTCATGTGCCTGAATGCTTGCAAAAAGGGTTTCCTAAAGGGTTGCAGACCCTTCATAGGTACCTATATTAGTTTGTGTAAACACAATCATTTATGTTGTCCTAGTACTAATGTAATATTTGCTGTTGTAGGTGTTGATGGCTGCTTCATTAAGTTGACCACATGGCAGTAAATACTGGCTGCAACTGGTAGAGATGGTAATAACAACATCTTTCCCATTGCATTTGCAATGTTGACAAGGAAGACACTGCCAGCTGGTCATGGTTTCTAAGTTCTAACACAATTGAAGTATGCTCTTGGTGGTGAGCCAGGGAAGTATGGCTACTACACTATCATATCTGATAGACAAAAGGTAACTCATACACCATCACTCTATATGTGTTGCAAATTAGACCATGATTAGTACTTACAAATAGTGTCTTCTGCCATCATATTCAAACATTAGTTTACTTTCACAGTGTCTTCTTAAAGCAATAACCAATGTATTCCCAAATTGCCCTCAAAGATTCTTCCTTAGACATATTTATCAGAACTTTCAAACAATTGGCTTTAGAGGTGAAGAGTTAAAGAAATACATGGATCAAGCTAGTTATTCATATACTGAGCATGGATATGATCAAGCAATGGATGCTATGAATATAGAGTGTCAAGCAGCTTGGAAATGGTTAGTACGATACCAAAGCATACATGGGCTAGACATGCCATGGACACAAATTGTAAAACCGACTTGGTTGTGAACAACATAAGTGAAGTACTCCCTCCGTTCGGAATTAGTTGTCGCAGAAATTGATGTATCTAGACGTATTTTAGTTCTAGATACATCCATTTCCGAGAAAAGTAATTCCGAACGGAGGGAGTATTCAACAAAATGATACTTGATGTGAGAGGAAAACCAATTAAAAGCATGGTTGATGGCATCAGAACAAAATTGTTAGTGAAGTTCAATGCCAATAGGACCAAGGTAGAGACAGCTAAGTGGCAGATATGCCCAACATATGCTGAAAAGCTGGAAGAAGCTAAACATCATTCCAGATTCTGTCAGTCAATCAAGGATGGACCTGATCTATACCAGGTTACAAGTGGAAAAAGCACATATGCAGCATATCTTAAAGATCATACATGTGGGTGTAGAAAATGGGACATGCCTGGGGTTCCTTGCAATCATGGTGTTTCAGCAATTTACAAGGCTAAACTACATCCAGAAGATTTTGTTAATGATTTCTTCAAGGAACCAATGAAGGAAATATGCCCTAGAGGCAATAATAAAGTTTTTATTTATATTTCCTTATATATCATGATAAATGTCTGATGGGCCTCGAACCCCTCGTTGGTTACCCCAAGTGGAAGGTGTAAGATGCAGTAAGTAGAAGTGTTTTCCCCTAGCAAAGATGCCAAGGATCGAATTACCAGAGACTCCTAGGTTCAACAAGTAGGTGTCAATTGCTAACGGCGCAATTAGCAATCAATGTGGACCTGCATACAGATACAAATAACTTTGCTCCCAACGAGTACAGAGAGGTTGTCAATCTGTCCGGCCTTGTAGTTCACAAAGGGTTAAAAGCAATATGATAGTAGTGATAAATAGTGTTTTGCAATAGTAAGTAAAATAGCGAAAAGTAAATAGTGTATGTGATCAACGATGGTAATATGGACCGGAGTCTCATGATGTTCACTAGTGATGTCTCTCTCCCAAAAGACGATAAAACAGCTATGTGAGGTAAACAAATTACAGCTGGGCAATTGACAGGACCCACGAGCGCATACAAATGCTGATTACATTGCAAGAAAGGTTGAAGTTCAAATCATGGGCGGTACGCCAAAGTAAGTAGACCGAAATCCATCAATATCTACTACTAATCATCCACCTTGAGATATCTATCCAGAACATCTCGCTGGTATTAAGTTGCGAGTCCCACCCATAGTGTAAACTTAATGCAACAGACAACTGCATTAAAAGAACTTTGCGTAAAGTAAACAATGCTTGCACCCGCAGGCACAAGCACCGTTGTTTTCCCCCTTGTGGCAACAGCACATCCCCTAGACTCATGTTTCTTTCACTCAAGCTAGTCATCGAGGGGCATGAACCCACAATCGAGCATAATGTTCCCTCTTGGAGTCACTACCTATTACTCGGCCAAAGCAATAAATAACAACGGAGAACATGCAAGAATTACTTATGAACTAAAATATAAAAGAGGTGAATCAAATATATTACTCAAGATCAATCTGAACATAATCTCATAATCCATCGGATCCCAGCAAACTCAACATAGCAACAACATAAGGATTACATAGGTGCCTCGATCATGTAGGGCAGCTCACGAGGACTAATTAGTGAAGCACAAGAACGGGAGGAGAACATCACATAGCTACTGGTCATGGACTCATGGTCCAAGGGAGACTACTCACGAGTCATCCGGGAGGCGTCCATGGTGGTGGAGAAGCTCCCGGTGGTGATCCTCCCCTCCGGCAGGGTGCCGGGAAGAGTTCTCCTGGTGCTCCCGATCTTGGAAGCGGCGGCGGCGGCGGAACATAGATGGGATCGCAAAAAGAAGTCCTGTTCTGAGGGTTACGGGGAACCCTTTAAATATATGCCAAAGTAGGGCACCGGGGGAGCCTCGGGGGGCCCAGGCGCCCCCCCGGCGCGGCCCAGGGGGGGCGCGCCCACAGGGCGCCTGGAGCCCCTGTAGCCCCCCCAGGCTGCCCTTCGGACACAGTGTTGTTTCCGGTTCGCTGATTTTTTATATAATTTTTCTGGATTTTTCTGGGCAGTTCTCGAAACGTGAAAACCTGAAATACAAAAACAGCCGAAAACAGAAACTGGCACTGGGGTGCACTGGATTAGTAAGTTAGTCCAAATATGATCAAAAGTGTATGGAAGTGTATGAATATCATAGCAATATCACCCAAAAGTGGCATGGAGCAAGCAGAAATTATAGATACGTTTTGGACGTATCAACATCCCCAAGCTTAATTCCTGCTCGTCCTCGAGTAGGTAAACGATACCAAGAATAATTTCCGTGGTGACATGCTATTAACCATATATGACTTTCTCATAGTCATATGACAAAAGCTTACTGAGACAATGATTCTAAAGTAATTAAGTTGTCTCAAGAGAAAATCACAAATGACTGAAAGTTTTACAACATGAAACTGAAACATCAAAAAGATTTGCAATGAACATGATGTGCAAATATGATAAAGTGATATCTAGCTTGCCCCCTTTAGTGATGCAAAACATAAATGCAAGGGCACCTTCAAGGTTTAAGTGATGACTAGATACAATCATTTTAGAATAAACGATATCACAATCATGCAAAAGACAATGCTACTTTGGAACAATGCACATTACACTCAGAATGACAATCATGCTCTCAGTAGTTGGTGCTTCAATATAAAGGTAAAAGAAAGGTTAAGTGCTAGAGCTTTTTATTTTGAAAACATGGAAGCAATTGTGTCAACGGTAGTAGTACTTCATATGTGTCATGTATAGAACATCTTATAAGTTGCAAGCCTCATGCATCGAATACCAATAGTGCTCGCTCCTTGTCCTAATTAGCTCGGATCCCCATGGGTTATCATTGCATTGCATATGTTTTAACCAAGTGTCACAAAGGGGTACCTCTATGCCACCTGTACAAAGGTCCAAGGAGATAGATCGCATTTGATTTCTCGTTTTTGATAAATCTCAACTTGAGGACATCCATACCGGGACAACATAGAAAATAGATGATGGACTCCTCTTTAATGCATAAGCATATTCTCATCAGAGATTGAGGATTAAGGTCCAAGCTAAAACTTCCACCATGATGCATGGCTTTGGTTGGCGGCCCAATGTTCTTCTCTAACAATATGCATATTAATTCAACCCATGGTAAATCACCCTTACTTCAGACAAGACGAACATGCATAGCAACTCACATGATATTCAACAAAAGTGTGACAGTTGATGGCGTCTCCAGAAACATGGTTACCGCTCAGCAAGCAACTTGTAAGAAATAAGATACATAGGCAACATATTCTTTACCACAATAGTTTTAAGGCTACTTTCCCATGAGCTATGTATTGCATGGTTAGTTTGCTTAGTGCAGGTGGAGGTTAGCAAAAGACTGGGAGCGACCAACTAAGAGAGCAATGACGGTCATAATCATGCAGAGCGACAAAGCAATATTGAATCAGGCATGGTAGTTATATCGCTACTTAGAAATAAAAGATCATGAAGGCTTGACAGACTTTCTTTACAGTCTTTGAATATGCGTGAGCATACGCCAAGTCAATCAAAATAAATTCTCGAAGGAAGATATTACTAAACCATACCACATCATAGGCAAACAAACCAAGTTGGTATTCCAATAACACATTGGGAACCCCCCCAGCTATTTGAGATTAACCAAAAGAAAACCTGAACTACTAAGCACCATCATGAAAGTAGCATCTTTATCATAGACACATTAACCCATGCAACGGAAGCAAACTCTCTTAATAAGGTGAGCATGGTAATTAAAGAGAGTTCAAGCAACCAACTAAATAGAAGCTCTTGAAAAGATAAGCATGAATACTAAGAGCAGAGCACGATAGTAGCTATTAAAAGATAAAGAACACACACAGCATAGATAGACATGAAAATTCTATGTAATGTTCTAGGTAGAGGTGGAGCGTGTTTCTCTCCCACATAAAGGAATGCTGAGTTCCGACTCGTTATGAAAAACTAAAAAGAAAACTAAAAGCAAGACGCTCCAAGCATAGCACATAACATATGAAGTGATAAAAATATAGCGAAACGAAAGACGAACTGATAATGTTGATGGAGAAGGGGATGCACGGGGGCATCCCCAAGCTTAGACGCTTGAGTCTCCTTGAATATTTCTTGGGGGTGCACGGGGGCATCCCCAAGCTTGAGCGCTTGACACTCCTGAATCTTTTTATCATCTTCCCTCGCACACTTGAAAACTCCCTTCATACATAACTCATCATAATCTGATTCGCGAGGTTAGTACCCTTAATAAAATAATTATACCTTGCTGGAAATAAGGATATTCTTGAAGTTCTACTGTTTCTCAAGATTGCCAAAAGGTTTTTGCAAAGAAAAAACAAGTTCTTAATTTGCAAAGTGAAGGTAAGGCAAAACATGACAGAATCTGTGAAAAACAGAACAACAGGAAGTAATTGACCTGTTCGGGATACTTCTGCAACTCAAATGAAAAAACTCAGAACTGAAGCACGAAAGACAATTATATAGAGAACGCTGTCGAAAAAATTCAGACCAAAAAGATGATCTGGTGATTTTATACGAATTTTTCTATCCAAGGACAGAATCTGTTTCCTGGACAGCACCTCACAACTTTTGAACTTTCTAGCAATCAGAGGCTATACTTGGCACAAATATAAAAAGCAAAGATACAATGATGATGCTACAGCAGTAAACAACATCAAGACACAACAAAAGCAAATTTTTTATTCATGTGGGCTGCCTCCCAAAAGCGCTTTCTTTTATGCCTTTAAGCTAGGCATAATGCATAGATCAAGTTTTATCAAGAGTAAAAGAATAACTAGACCGTACAACGGACTCAAAAGGTAACTTGACCTTCTTACGAGGGAAGTATTCCATCCCTTTCTTGAGAGGAAACTGAAATTTTATATTACCCTCTTTCATGTCAATGATAGCACCAACGGTGCGCAAAAAGGGACGTCCCAAAATAATTGGACATGAAGGATCACATTCAATATCCATAATAGTGAAATCAACGGGCACATAATTATCATTGACAACAATAAGAACATCGTCGATCCTCCCCAAAGGTTTCTTTATGGAAGAATCAACGAGACGAACACCAAAAGAACAAGAATCATAAGGTTTCAATTTAAGCATATCATATATTCTTTTGGGCATAACAGAGGTACTAGCACCAACATCACATAATGCATAACAAGAGAAGTCATTCAAATAAATTTTTATCATAGGATCCCAACCATCTTCTAGCTTTCTAGGTATGGAGGCTTCTACTCTAAGTTTCTCCTCCCTAGCTTTGATGAGAGCATTAGTGATATGCTCTGTGAAGGCAAGGTTAAGCGTGCTAGTGCGGGGATCTCTAGACATCTTGTGAAGGAAATCAATAACTTCTGTAAGAGTGCAATTATCAAAATCAAGGTCATGAGCATCAAGTAAAGTGGTAGTGGTGTCCTTAAGGTTCACCTGTTTGGTAGTTTCTATAGCATCACCATTAATAGGTCCATTGGGACCAGGAGTACATTGGGTGCTAAGAGTGTGAACATCCTCAATAACTTGGATAGTAGCAACAGTGTGGTGGGTAGGAAGGCTCTTAGTTCTTTCCTCTTCCTCCCTTAGGGATGCAACCACTTCGGGTTTAGCTGCCATTTGGTTTATCAAAGTGGCCTGTGTGTGGGACATATTGGAAACTTGGGTTTCAGTGATAGTGAGTCTAGTCTGGAGGTTAGAAATCTCAATATTTATGTTCTCTAATCGTCTACTAATGTCTTGCAAGATAGCAGTATGCTCATTTAATTGCCTCGAGAAGGTTTGGTTTTGTTCATATTGGGTGTGCATGTAGTTCTTGGTGGCCTCCTCTATTTCTACCAGTTTCTTATAGCCAGACAAGTCTCTATCTTTTTGGAAGGAGTTCTTGATGTTAGGATAAGCATTGTTGTTCCCATAGGAATTAGAGGTGAACGTTCTAGAATTATTACCAAAGTTACTCCTATAAGCATCGTTGTTGAAATTATTTCTAGAGATAAAGTTAACATCTACTTGTTCTTGAGCAATCAAAGAATTTAAAGGAACATCACGAGGATCAACAGTAGATTGCTTCGAAAGTAGAGACATGATCAAGTCAACTTTTTCATTGAGGGAGGAAATCTCCTCGATAGAGTTTACCTTCCTACCTGTTGGAGCGCGTTCGGTGTGCCATTGGGAATAGTTGGTCATCATCTCATCGAGAAGCTTTGTGGCAGCACCAAGTGTAGTTGACATAAAAGTTCCTCCCGCGGCCGAGTCTAACAAGTTCCGCAAGGTAAAGTTCAAGCCTGCATAAAAAGTTTGGATAACCATCCAAGTAGTCAAACCGTGAGTAGGGCAGTTTTTGATAAGAGATTTCATACGTTCCCAAGCTTGGGCAACATGTTCATTATCCAATTGTTTAAAATTCATGATGTTACTTCTAAGTTGGATAATTTTAGCAGGTGGATAGTATTTTCCGATAAAAGCATCTTTGCACTTGTCCCATGAATCTATGCTATTTCTAGGCAAAGACTGAAACCAAATTTTAGCTCCTCCTCTCAAAGAGAAAGGAAAAAGCTTAAGCTTAACAATATTACCATCTATTTCTTGGTACTTTTGCATATCACAAAGTTCAACAAAGTTGTTCAAGTGTAAAGCAACATCATCTCCAGCACCGGAGAATTGATCTTTCATGACTAAGTTTAGTAAAGCAGGTTTAATTTCATATGAAGGTGCTGAAGTGGCAGGTGTAGTGATAGGTGTGCTGATAAAGTCATCGTTGTTGTGACTAGTGAAGTCACACAACTTGGTGTTCTCGGTGGAACCCATAGTAGCAAGCAAGCAAGATAACTATTTTTGTGATTTTCGATAAAAAGGAACTAAAGCAAAAATGAAAGGTAAACTAACAAGACTAAAAAGCAAAGGTAAAAGATAGCATGCAACTCCCCTATCCTGAAGAGTGGAGTCCCCGGCAACGGCGCCAGAAAATACTCCTTGATGGGCCTCGAACCCCTCGTTGGTTACCCTAAGTGGAAGGTGTAAGATGCAGTAAGTAGAAGTGTTTTCCCCTAGCAAAGATGCCAAGGATCGAATCCCCAGAGACTCCTAGGTTCAACAAGTAGGTGTCAATTGCTAACGGCGCAATTAGAAATCAACGTGGACCTGCACACAGATACAAATAACTTTGCTCCCAACGAGTACAGAGAGGTTGTCAATCTCTCCGGCCTTGTAGTTCACAAAGGGTTAAAAGCAATATGATAGTAGTGATAAATAGTGTTTTGCAATAGTAAGTAAAATAGCGAAAAGTAAATAGTGTATGTGATCAATGATGGTAATATGGACCGGAGTCTCATGATGTTCACTAGTGATGTCTCTCTCCCAAAAGACGATAAAACAGCTATGTGAGGTAAACAAATTACAGCTGGGCAATTGACAGGACCCACGAGCGCATACAAATGCTGATTACATTGCAAGAAAGGTTGATGTTCAAAGCATGGGCGGTACGCCAAAGTAAGTAGACCGAAATCCATCAATATCTACTACTAATCATCCACCTAGAGATATCTATCCAGAACATCTCGCTGGTATTAAGTTGCGAGTCCCACCCATAGTGTAAACTCAATGCAACAGACAACTGCATTAAAAGAACTTTGCGTAAAGTAAACAATCCTTGCACCCGCGGGCACAAGTACCGTTGTTTTCCCCCTTGTGGCAACAGCACATCCCCTAGACTCATGTTTCTGTCACTCAAGCTAGTCATCGAGGGGCATGAACCCACAATCGAGCATAACGTTCCCTCTTGGAGTCACTACCTATTACTCGGCCAAAGCAATAAATAACAACGGAGAACATGCAAGAATTACTTATGAACTAAAATATAAAAGAGGTGAATCAAATATATTACTCAAGATCAATCTGAACATAATCTCATAATCCATCGGATCCCAGCAAACTCAACATAGCAACAGCATAAGGATTAGATAGGTGCCTCGATCATGTAGGGCAGCTCACGAGGACTAATTAGTGAAGCACAAGAACGGGAGGAGAACATCACATAGCTACTGGTCATGGACTCATGGTCCAAGGGAGACTACTCACGAGTCATCCGGGAGGCGTCCATGGTGGTGGAGAAGCTCCCGGTGGTGATCCTCCCCTCCGGCAGGGTGCCGGGAAGAGTTCTCCTAGTGCTCCCGATCTTGGAAGCGGCGGCGGCGGCGGAACAGAGATGGGATCGCGAAAAGAAGTCCTGTTCTGAGGGTTACGGGGAACCCTTTAAATATATGCCAAAGTAGGGCACCGGGGGAGCCTCGGGGGGCCCAGCCCCCCCCCCCCCCCGGCGCGGCCCAGGGGGGGGGGCGCCCACAAGGGCCTGGAGCCCCTGTGCCCCCCAGGCTGCCCTTTGGACGCAGTGTTATTTCCGGTTCGCTGATTTTTTATATAATTTTTCTGGATTTTTCTGGGCAGTTCTCGAAACGTGAAAACCTGAAATACAAAAACAGCCGAAAACAGAAACTGGCACTGGGGTGCACTGGATTAGTAAGTTAGTCCAAATATGATCAAAAGTGTATGGAAGTGTATGAATATCATAGCCATATCACCCAAAAGTGGCATGGAGCAAGCAGAAATTATAGATACGTTTTGGACGTATCAATGTCTTTTATTCATGCTAGAATTGTATTAACCGGAAACTTGATACATGTGTGAATACATAGACAAAACAAAGTGTCCCTAGTATGCCTCTACTTGACTAGCTCATTAATCAAAGATGGTTGAGTTTCCTAACCATAGACATGTGTTGTCATTTGATCAACGGGATCACATCATTAGGAGAATGATGTGATGGACAAGTCCCATCCGTTAGCTTAGCACTATGATCGTTTAGTTTTATTGCTATTGCTTTCTTCATGACTTATACATGTTCCTCTGACTACGAGATTATGCAACTCCCGAATACTGTAAGAACATCTTGTATGCTATCAAACGTCACAACATAACTGGGTGATTATAAAGATGCTCTACAGGTGTTTCCGAAAGTGTTTGTGGTGTTGGCATAGATCAAGAATAGGATTTGTCACTCTGAATGTCGGAGAGGTATGTCTGGGCCCTATCGGTAATACACATCATAATAAGCCTTGCAAGCAAATGACCAATGAGTTATTCACGAGATGATGTATTACGGAAAGAGTAAAGAGACTTGCCGGTAATGAGATTGAACTAGGTATGATGATATCGACGATCGAATCTCGGGCAAGTAACATACCGTTGACAAAGGGAACAACGTATGTTGTTATGCGGTTTGGCCGATAAAGATCTCCGTAGAACATGTAGGAGCCAATATGAGCATCCAGGTTCCGCTATTGGTTATTGACCAGAGATGTGTCTCGGTCATGTCTACATAGTTCCCGAACCCGTAGGGTCCGCGCACTTAACGTTCGATGACGATTTGTATTATGAGTTTATGTGATTTGATGACCGAATGTTGTTCGGAGTCCCAGATGAGATCACGGACATGACGAGGAGTCTCGAAATGGTCGAGACATAAATATTGATATATTGGACCATGTTATTCGGACACCGGAAGTGTTCCAGATAGTTGGATAAAACCGGAGTGTCGGAGGGGTTACCAGAACCCCCCGAGGAAGTAATGGGCCTTAGTGGGCCTTAGGCGAGAGAGAGGGCAGTAGCCAGGAGGTGGCGCCCCCTCCACCCAAGGGGAGTCCGAATAGGACTAGGGGAGGGGGGCGCGACCCCTCTTTCCCTCTCCCTCTCCCTCTCCTTCCTTCTTCTCCTACTTGGACTAGGAAAGGGGGGGCAATTCCTACTTGGAGTAGGATTCCCCCCTTGGGCGCGCCCTATGAGGGCCAGCCGGCCTCCCCCTTGCTCCTTTATATACGGAGGCAGGGGCACCCTACAAGACACAAGTTGACAATTGTTTTAGCCATGTGCGGTGCCCCCCCTTCACAGTTACACACCTCGGTCATATCGTTGTAGTGCTTAGGCGAACCCCTGCGCCAGTAACTTCATCATCACCGTCACCACGCCGTCGTGCTGACGAAACTCTCCCTCGTCCTCAACTGGATCAAGAGCTCGGGGGACGTCATCGAGCTGAACGTGTGCTGAACACGAAGGTGCTGTATGTTCGATACTTGGATTGGTTGGATCGCGAAGACGTCCGACTACATCAACCACGTTACTAAACGCTTCCCTCTCCCCGCACGTTGCTATGCTTCTCCTAGATAGATCTTGCGTGATCTTAGATTTTTTTTTTTGAAATACTACGTTCCCCAACAACCAATGTATCAACAAGCCTACAATCCAATTGTCTACCCTGTGCCTGGGCCTGATCTATGGCCAAAGACTGGAACCCCTGACATAGAGCCACCTGTTTTCAAAGACAAGCCAGGAAATAAGCAGACAAAGAGGAGAAATCAGTTTGAGAAGCCAGCTCCCAAGGATACTTCTAGGATGTCATCAATCACTTGTAATTGCAATTTGAGTGGGCATAGGTACACTAGCTGCCACAAAAATCTTAAGACAACCCTTGCAATGAGAAGGAACCAACATCAGGTTAATTGTCCAAACTTCAAAAAAATTAGTTTATGATTATATTTCCTATACTATGTTTTAATCTTTGTATGTTTACACTACAGGAAAACAGAAGAGTTGATGCAGCCCCAAGGGCAGCTCCTTTAGCTCCTGCAGTACCCAGGGCAAGAACTACAGCTTCCCTAGCACCTAGGGCAGCTCCTTCAGCTCCAGCAGTACCCAGGGCAAGAACTACACACTACTAGGAAAAGGCCTACTAATGGCGCACCTAATTTGGCCATTAATGGCGCATTAGTGGTGCGCCATTAGTGCCACGCCATTAGTATATTTTACTAATGGCGCACCACAGATGCGCTATTAGTATGCATAGTAGTGCGCCATTAGTATGCCTCCCAAGGGGCCATGTGTACCCAGGTGCTTTGGCATACTAATGGCGCACGCCAGCAAGATGCGCCATTAGTAATTTCGACATAGTAATGGCACACTGTCTAATGATGCGCCATTAGTATCCTTTGGCATACTAATGGCGCACTGTGATGTGATGCGCCATTAGTATGAATAATAGGTTTTTTTTATTATTTTTCTGTTTTTTTGCACAGATTACAAAATGTATAATTGGACAGAATATAGACAGCACACATCAACAACAGATTCATCGAATACAATAGAAGATTAGTCTCTGAATACAATTCATCATATTAGTCTCCAAATACAATTCATCATATTAGTCTCCGAATTGAAAAGACCGAACAAAGATAGAACATTATATTACAAGTCTCGAGACCGCGAGTAGCGAGTTTGTCTTCACATTACAAGTCGATATCGATCATCTAAACTACCATCACATAGAAGAGAGCTGCGGTCATCACGATGAGCATCATCACGATGAAACTCGTCTTCATCCGGTTCCTCCAACGCTCCCTCCCCTCTCCCGCTAGATAGCGGGCGTATCTAGATTCGGCCTCGGCCCTAGTGGTGTACCCTTTGTAACTGTTACCGCTGAATCGGTGAACCTGTCTCCGACACTCCTCCCAGTCGTCGTAGACTCCGGGAACCTTACCCTTGTACACGACATACGACGGCATCGCTATGCACTAGCTGTCGGGGGAAACTGTCCACCACGAACACCTATGGGACCGGAGCCCCTTGCCTGTGCGGTACGAGGGCGGAGGGAGCACGAAGAGCAGATCGTAGCGAGCACGCGGGCAGTTTTACCCAGGTTCGGGCCGCGGTAGACGCGTAAAACCCTACTCCTGCTTAGTTGTGTATTGAGTTGGAGAGCTCGGGAGCTTGAAGAAGCAGCTACACCGAGCGTATGAGCGATCTAGGTTCCGAACCCCCTCCACGTTGGGCATGGGCCTCCTTTTATAGTGCAAGGGGTCACCGACAGGTGTCAACGTAGGAGAAAGGGGTAAAAACGTAAAAGAGGTGGTAGTTGTAACAGTGCGGGAATAGTGGAGCTACAGTGCGCGAACAGTGGTCGCCACCTACTTTGACAGTGGGGGACAAGGGCATTTAATGCCCGTCGCCGTCGACCCCAAAAGCTCCCGCCCTTGCGTCTCCGTTCGCCACGGCGATGGCTTCACCACCGTGAAGTGCCACCGTGTCCCCCAGGCTGCACAGCCATCCGCCACGCGTCCCTGGGATGGCCCCAGAGTGACGCGTGGGCCGATGAGCTGGAGCGCGGGCACACAGCGCAACTCTCCCGGCAAGCACCTTGCCGGGGTCTTGATCTTGCCGGGCCCGGGAGCTTGCCGGGCTCTGAGGCTTGTCGCTCCCCGGGCCCTCGCCGGGGCGCATATAGCGCCGAGGCGTGTCTTCTATGATGTAATCTTCTAGTCTTCCTGGCAAGCTCCTCTTGCCAGGGCCTTGCGTGAGTGAGGTAACCTTGAGCCTAGAACGGCCTTCCCGGCAAGCTCCGCTTGCCGGGGTCTCGATCTTCTGTCTTGTATACTTTGTTTTTAAATGGTTTGATATGGAGCAGGAAAGTCTCCGGCGAGCACGTGGTTAACCCTGCCGCGGGAAGCTGCAACCGCCCGTGCACAAGTTGGGGTACTGAGGTACCCCTACCTTAGTACACCGACACTAGCCAAACGAAACGTTAGTACCAATTCACAGACAATACATAAGCAATATATAAGTATGCAACAGAACGATCGAAAGAGAAAAGCAAGACATTAATAGCATCGATTACATCCAAGTTGAACGACTCTCGAAACCAAAGAGACATACTACAAGTTCATTAAAGTTTAATTACAACATGAGCCAATCGATGTTTCAGAACTAGACACAGCATCACTGCTTTCGACTCGACTCAAGGGACCGGAGCGTGGATGAAGCCGCCGTCTATCGTGGGAGTCATGAAATCACGGGCGTTGTCAGCCTGCATTTGTAGCATTGTGTCGATGTCACTGTTCGACGGTTGATTTCTGAGGTAGAACTGCCCCGAGGTACGAAGGACATCTTGATGGATGATTTCCGCAAACTCCGACTGGATGCAAAAGAATTCTTGTCTGATGTCCGCGTCCTGGATTGCCGACACGCTCGCGGCCCAATCTTTGAGTTTACTCGGTAGCAGAAGTTGATGATGGTCCCGTACGATCGCCCGCATGTGACGGATGACGTAGTAGGCACCCTTCTGACCGCCAGGCGGCTGCTTGACGCAGCATAACGTCGTATTGTGGGAGAACACGTGCTTGCCGGTCTTACGAATAGGCCTGGTGAAGGTGCCTCCAGATTTGGCGTAGCCGGGGAGAACATCATCAAGAACCTTCTTGACATTTGTGTAGTCTACGTTCGACTGACGGTCCGGGTCGAAATTCGTGGCTATGGAATATTTGGGGCTTAGGAGGATGAGCGTGCAATGTGTGTCACTGCAGAAAACATGGGATGTTAAAAGAAGAACGATCGGAATCTAAGAATTCATATGTTACGGGGCGGTTGAGGCGGAGGACTTACTCGGGAAAGTAAGGCACGAGGAAGTTATCCTTATCTCGGTTTGCCAGAATGGCGCCTTCGAGGTAAGAACTCGCGACTTGCCGGTCCCCAGCGCTGCCCAAGATCTTGGCACGCATGTAGAAGGGGTCGACTATCACGATGTCCGGAGTCTTGTCGCGAATGATCCGCATCTCCATACTAAGCGAAAATAGCCGAACGAAGGTGTAGTGCAGCGGAAGAAGGTTCAACATAGCATGGATGTCATCAAACCGCAGGACGATCGTACCCCCGATGGAGTTATCCACAAAGCCCTTGCCCTCTGGCACCTTGGCCGCGAAAACCGGGTATGCCACATCCTTCTCTCTGAGACGCCGCTTCTCCAAAGAAAGAACACTGTCATGCAGACTCTGTTGGGGAACGTTGCATGGGAAACAAAAATTTTCCTACGCTCACCAAGATCAATCTAGGAGATGCATCTACGAGGGGAGAGTCGGATCCACATACCCTTGTAGATCGCTAAGCGGAAGCGTTCAAGAACGCGGTTGATGGAGTCGTACTCGCCGCGATTCAAATCGCCGAAGATCCTAGCACCGAACGGACGGTGCCTCCGCGTTCTTCACACGTGAAGCTCGGGGACGTCTCCTCCTTCTTGATCCAGCAAGGGGAAGGAGAGGTTGACGGAGAAAACCAGCAGCACGACGGCGTGGTGGAGATGGTGGTGGAGGAATTCCAGCAGGGCTTCGCCAAGCACTGCAAAATAGACGAAGATATTCGTGGGAGAGGGAGGGCAGCGCCGAGGCACGAACTTATGTTGCTGCCCTCCCTCTGCCTCTCTTTATATAGGGGGGAGAGAGGGGAGGGGGCGCCCCTAGGGTTTCCCCTAGGGGGTGGCGGCCAAGGGGGGGGCGGCGGCCAGGGCTAGGGTTTCCCCCCCAGGCGCCTTGCCCCCCAAGCCAAGGGGGTGCGGCTGCCCTAGGGGGGCCCAGCCCCCTTAGGCGCAGGTGGAGGGGCTGTGGGGAGGCGCGCAGCCCCTGTGTGGGCTGATGTGCCTCCCCCCTTTTGGCCCATGAGGCCCGCAACACTTGCCGGGACCCCCCGAAACTCCTTTCGGTTATCCGACGACTCCCCGGTGCTCCCCGGAACACTTCCGGACTCCGTTCACTCTCATCCTATATATCAATCTTCGTCCCCGGACCATTCCGGAGACCCTCGTCACGTCCGGGATCTCATCCGGGACTCCGAACAACCTTCGGTTACCATGCACTGTTCTCACTAACAACCCTAGCGTCACCGAACCTTAAGTGTGTAGACCCTGCGGGTTCGGAAACTATGCAGACATGACCGAGACACTCCCAGGTCAATAACCAATAGCGGGATCTGGATACCCATATTGGTTCCCACACGTTCCTTGATGATCTCATCGGATGAACCACGATGTCAAGGATTCAGGCAATCCCGTATACAGTTCCCTTTGTCTCGTCGGTATGTTACTTGCCCGAGATTCGATCGTCGGTATCTCTATACCTAGTTCAATCTCGTTGCCGGCAAGTCTCTTTACTCGTTCCGTAATACATAATCCCGTGACTAACTACTTAGTCACTTTGAGCTCATTGAGATGACGTATTACCGAGTGGGCCCGGAGATACCTCTCCGTCACACGGAGTGACAAATCCCAGTCTCGATCCATGTCAACTCAACAGACACCTTCGGAGATACCTGTAGAGTACCTTTATAGTCACCCAGTTACGTTGCGACGTTTGGCACACACAAGGCACTCCTACGGTGTTAGTGAGTTACATGATCTCATGGTCATAGGAACTTATACTTGACATGCAGAAAACTATAGCGATAACTGATACGATCAAAAGCTATGTTCAACGTTTGGGTCTCGTCCATCACATCATTCTCCCAATGATGTGATCCCGTTATCAAATGACAACTCATGTCTATGACCTGGAAACCGCGGTCATCTTTGATCAACGAGCTAGTCCTGAAGAGGCTTACTAGGGACACAAAGTTTGTCTATTTATCCACACATGTATTTATGTTTCCAATCAATACAATTATAGCATGGATAATAAACGATTATCATGAACAAGGAAATATAATAATAACTCTTTTATTATTGCCTCTAGGGCATATTTCCAACAGTCTCCCACTTGCACTAGAGTCAATAATCTAGCATTACAAGGTAATGAATCTAACACCCATAGAGTCTTGGTGTTGATCATGCTTAGCCCGTGGAAGAGGCTTAGTCAACGGATCTACAACATTCAAATCCGTGTGTACTTTGCAAATGCTTATGTCCTCCTCCTTGACTGAATCGCGGATGGAATTGAAGCGTCGATTTATGTGTCTGGTCCTCTTGTGAAACCTTGGTTCCTTGGCTAGAGCAATGGCACCAGTGTTGTCACAAAACAGAGTCATTGGGTTCAATGCATTAGGCACAACTCCAAGATCTGTCATGAACTCCTTCATCCAGACACCTTCCTTTGCCGCCTCTGAGGCAGCTATGTACTCCGCTTCGCATGTAGAATCGGCTACCACGCTTTGCTTGGAACTGCACCAGCTTACCGCTCCCCCGTTGAAAATATATACGTATCCCGTTTGAGACTTAGAGTCATCCGGATCAGTGTCAAAGCTTGCATCGACGTAACCCTTTACGACGAGCTCTTGATCACCTCCATAAACGAGAAACATTTCCTTAGTCCTTTTCAGGTACTTCAGGATATTCTTGACCGCTGTCCAGTGATCCATACCAGGATTACTTTGAAACCTTCCGGCCATACTTATGGCAAGGCTGACATCTGGTCTTGTGCACAGCATTGCATACATGATAGAGCCTATGGCTGAAGCATAGGGGATGACACTCATCTTTTCTCTATCTTCCGCAGTCACTGGGCATTGAGTCTTACTCAACTTTGTACCTTGCAATACCGGCAAGAACCCCTTCTTGGATTGATCCATTTTGAACTTCTTCAAAACTTTATCAAGGTATGTACTTTGTGAAAGTCCTATCAAGCGTCTCGATCTATCTCTATAGATTTTGATGCCCAATATGAAAGCAGCTTCACCGAGGTCCTTCATCGAAAAACTCTTGTTCAAATACCCCTTCATGCTATCCAAAAGTTCTATATTGTTTCCAATCAGCAATATGTCATCCACATATAATATCAGAAACGCTATAGAGCTCCCACTCACTTTCTTGTAAATACAAGCTTCTCCGTAAACTTGTACAAACCCAAACGCTTTGATCACCTCATCAAAGCGAAGATTCCAACTCCGAGATGCTTGCACCAGTCCATAAATGGAACGCTGGAGTTTGCAAACTTTGTCAGCATTCTCTGGATCGACAAAACCTTCCGGTTGTATCATATACAACTCTTCCTTAAGAAAACCGTTAAGGAACCCTGTTTTGACATCCATCTGCCAAATTTCGTAATCGAAATATGCAGCTATTGCTAACATGATTCGGACGGATTTAAGCATCGCTACGGGTGATAAAGTCTCATCGTAGTCAACTCCTTGAACTTGTGAAAAACCCTTTGCCACAAGTCAAGCTTTATACACGGTGACATTACCGTCAGCGTCCGTCTTCCTCTTAAAAATCCATTTATTCTGAATGGCCTTCCGCCCTTCAGGTAATACTTCCAAAGTCCATACTTTGTTTTCATACATGGATCCCATCTCGGATTTCATGGCCTCTAACCATTTGTCGGAATCCGGGCCCACCATCGCTTCTCCATAGCTCGTAGGTTCACTGTTGTCCAACAACATGACCTCCAAGACAGGGTTACCATACCACTCAGGTGCAGTGTGTACCCTTGTCGACCTACGAGGTTCGGTAGTAACTTGATCAGAAGCTTCTTGATCATCATCATTGGCTTCCTCTTCAATCGTTGCAGGCTCCACAAAAACATCTTTCTATGCTGCGCTACTCTCTGGTTGAAGCAGAGGTTCAATAACCTCATCAAGTTCTACCTTCCTCCCACTCAATTCTTTCGAGAGAAACTCTTTCTCGAGAAAGGACCCATTCTTAGCGACAAACACTTTGCCCTCGGATCTGAGATAGAAGTTGTACCCAATAGTTTCTTTTGGGTATCCTATGAAGACACATTTGTCCGCTTTGGGTTCGAGCTTTTCTGGCTGAAGCCTTTTGACATAAGCATCGCAACCCCAAACTTTGAGAAAAGACAACTTAGGTTTCTTACCAAACCATAGTTCATACGGTGTTGTCTCAACGGACTTAGATGGAGCCCTATTTAAAGTGAATGCAGCTGTCTCTAACGCATATCCCCAAAACGATAGTGGCAAATCGGCAAGAGACATCATAGAACGTACCATATCTAATAGGGTTCGATTACGACGTTCGGACACACCATTACGCTGTGGTGTTCCAGGTGGCGTCAACTGTGAAACAATTCCACATTGTCTTAAGTGATTGCCAAACTCATAACTCAGATACTCTCCCCCTCGATCAGATCGTAGGAACTTGATCTTCTTGTTACGATGATTCTCAACTTCACTCTGAAATTGCTTGAACTTTTCAAACGTTTCAGACTTGTGCTTCATCAAGTAAATATACCCATATCTACTTAAGTCGTCAGTGAAGGTGAGAAAATAACGATATCCACCGCGCGCCGTGACACTCATCGGGCCACACACATCAGTATGTATGATTTCCAATAAGTCACTTGCCCGTTCCATTGTTCCTGAAAACGGGGTCTTAGTCATCTTTCCCATGAGGCATGGCTCGCATGTGTCAAGTGATTCAAAATCAAGAGACTCCAAAAGTCCATCAGCATGGAGCTTCCTCATGCGTTTCACGCCGATATGACCCAGACGACAGTGCCACAAGAAAGTGGTACTATTGTTATCAACTCTACATCTTTTGGCATCAATGTTATGAACATGTGTATCATCACTATCGAGATTCAATAAGAATAAACCCCCTACTTCGGGTGCATGACCATAAAAGATATTACCCATATAAATAGAACAACCTTTATTCTCTGATTTAAATGAGTAACCGTCTCGCATTAAACAAGATCCAGATATAATGTTCATGCTCAACGCAGGCACTAAATAACAATTATTCAGGTTCATAACTAATCCCGATGGTAATCGAAGAGCGAGCGTGCCGACGGCGATCACATCAACCTTGGAACCATTCCCCACGCGCATCGTCACTTCGTCCTTCGCCAACCTCCGTTTATTCCGTAGTTCCTGTTTAGAGTTGCAAATGTGAGCAACCGAACCGGTATCAAATACCCAGGCACTACAACGAGAGTTGGTAAGGTACACATCAATAACATGTATATCACATATACCTTGCTTGTTGTTGTTGTTGACCCCCTTCTTGTCTGCCAGATATTTGGGGCAGTTCCGCTTCCAGTGGCCGTTCCCCTTGCAATAGAAACACTCAGTCTCTGGCTTGGGCCCAGCCTTGGGTTTCTTCACTGGATGAGCAACTGCCTTGCCACCCTTCTTAGAGTTACCCTTCTTGCCCTTGCCATTCTTCTTGAAACTGGTGGTTTTATTGACCATCAACACTTGATACTCCTTCTGGATGTCTGCCTCAGCGACTTTCAGCATCGCAAACAGCTCGGCGATGGATTTGTTCATCCCTTGCATGTTATACTGCTGCACGAAGCTCTTGTAGCTAGGTGGGAGTGACTGGAGAATTCTGTCAATGATAGCCTCCTCCGGGAACACAAGTCCCAGATCAGCTATGCGGGTATAGTACCCAGACATCTTCAGTAAGTGCTCACTGACAGACGAATTCTCCTCCATCTTGCAAGCAAAGAATTTATCGGTGGTCTCATACCTCTCGATCTTGGCATTCTTCTCAAAGATGAACTTCAACTCCTGGAACATCTCATATGCTCCATGACGTTCGAAACGCCTTTGAAGTCCTCCTTCCAAGCTATACAACATGGCACACTGCACTACTGAGTAGTCATCCGCACGCGACTGCCAGGCGTTCATAACGTCCACAGAGGCCGGAGCGGGGGGTTCACCTAGCGGTGCATTTAGGACATAAACCTTTTGGGCAGCTGTGAGGATGATCCTCAGATTGCGGAGCCAGTCCACAAAGTTGCTCCCATCATCTTTCAGCTTAGTTTTCTCTAGGAACGCATTAAAATTCAGGGGAGCTATTGCGGGAGCCATCTACAACAAAAGATTTGCAAAGACATCTTAGACTATTGTTCATGATAAGTGAGTTTTAACTGATCAAATTACTTATAACTCCCACTCAAATTGACATCCCTCTGGTCATCCGAGCGTGACATGATCCAAATCCACCAACCCAAGTCCGATCATCACGTGAGATGAGGTGGTGTCAATGGTGAACATCTTCATGTTGATCATATCTACTATATGACTCATGCTCGACCTTTCGGTCTTCCGTGTTCCGAGGCCATGTCTGTACATGCTAGGC
>LR738713.1:122305851-122318636 GCA_902687465.1 Secale cereale | reverse complement strand
GGCTCGGCGTCAAGCAACCCCTAAGTGAAGCATTTTTGTCACTTTGTGTGGCTTGGCGTCGAGCAACCCCTAAGTGAAGCATTTCTGTCACTTTGGGTGTCTCGGCGTCGAGCAACCCCTAAGTGAAGCATTTTGTCACTTTGGGTGGCTCGGCGTCGACCAACCACCTAAGTGAAGCATTTTTTTCACTTTGGGTGGCTCGACGTCGGCCAACCCCTAAGTGAAGTATTTTTGTCACTTAGGGTGGATCGGCGTCGACCAACCCCTGGCTCGGCGTCGACCAACCCCTAAGTGAAGCATTTTTGTCACTTTGGGTGGCTCGGCGTCGACCAACCACTAAATGTTGGATCCAAACTACAAACAGACCTTTCATCAAAAACCAACATAAAAATAACAGTACAAACACCTTCATTAAAGGATCCAAACTAAACCCATTACGTGCCATACTTCAAAGCTTAGTTCAACAGATTCAAACTTATCACACATTAGAAGCCATAGTTCAATGCTTCAAAAGTAACTTAGTTCAACAGATTCAAACTTAACATATTACAAGCCATAGTTCAAAGCTAGTAACTAAAGACAATGACCCACATGGTCATATGACAGCACAATTTATTCTTCACCACAAATATCCTTGATTTACTTCAGCTTCCTCTTGTTACTTTCACCAGCTCTCTTCAGGTCAGCAATAGAACACTGCAAATTACTCTTCTCAATGCTCAACTTCTCCTTCTCTTTAATCAACTCAGCAATGTAAATCCAGCTTCTCCTTCTCTTTCTTCAGGTCAGCAAAGCTAAACTCCAAAGTCCTCTTGTCAGAGCTCATCTTTCCTACTCTTTCAGATGATTGAACTTCAAATTCCTAATGACATTAGCTTGAGCAACATGAATGCACTTCAACTGATCAACAACTGCCTTCAGGTTTTTTTATCTCAGCATCCTTTTCAATGCTGCTGTCAGCAACATTCAGATCAGTTACTTTTGTGGAGGGCGTTCTGCTGTTGATTTGGCCACTCCTCATCTACCCACTGCACTAATCACAGTTACCAGCTCCCTGCAATACAAAATAAAGTAGTTCAAACATGTTGTCCCATGTTACATATTCAATTAAGTTAAGGTTACAGTTAATGTGCATATTCAATTAGATCAATTCAACTGACAAAAGTAAGAAACAATTATTGTGAGCATGTTCCCTAACATGAACAATGACTATGAACAAAAATCAGTATCAATGAACCATGAACAGGAACTATGAACAATGAACAGTAAACCCTAGAACATGAACAGTTAACCCTAGAACAGATGAGCTGTACTACACATGAGAGGTATCACTTTGCAACTAATTTGCTAACTTACTTCTAGGGCACACGCAATGAACCTCCTCCCAGTGCTTATCCCCTGGAATGCAACATATTTCTTCCCTGGCTTGCCATGCTCGCACATCACCCTCAAATCGTCAGCAGCACCAGTGAACAACGGGTCATCGATTGTCGGTGGTATCTGGGCAACACAAATGTACTGGGTCAAATCGAGCTGAAACCCTAAATCCAAAATGCCCAAATCAAAACCCTAAATGCAGTCCTGGTGGAACCAACTGACCTTAATAGGGGAGTCGTAGGAAGAGATGGAGTGCACGTCGGAGGGCTCACTGCTCTGGCCGTCGCTCCAATACACCATGGTGGCCGGCGGCGAGCGGAGACGAGAGGAGGCAGAGCAAGGTTGACAACGCGAGGGAGAGCAGAGTAGCGAGTGAGTGAGAATTGGAGTGGGGGCGGCGCGGTCGGCCCGTCCGACGCGATCAGACCAGGTTGTCTCGAGCAGATGGCGCCGTTTGCCATCCGTTATGCCACGTAGGGGGAAACCGGGCCCCAGCTGTCGAAAACGCAATCGAACGAAGCAAATCGGTCGATCAGTCCAAACTGCAAAGAGTTCACTGAATGTGCAGTGTTTTTTGCAAATGATTAGCGACCTCATGGTTTTCTGCAACCGATGCCCCAAATGTGGTGGTTTTTGCAATTCACTCATCATTTGTCCACCTAACTTATGTAAGTCCCTCACGACGTGTAGTCTAGTCACTTGAATGAAATCAATGGAAGAACACTAGAGCTCCAGGACTCGTCCGGAGGCCCAAGAGTCGAGTCTGAGGAGTCTCGTACAACTCAGTCATCATGGAAGAGAAGCTTGGAGAGAGTGCCAAGAAGTCTCGTACAACTCGGATCTACAACCAAACCTCTCTCGATACCTTCTTAACATAAGATTAGGGTAGACTTCATCGGGACAATTGGACCTATTCAAAAAATATCATCTAACTAATCTTTTGTCATTTCCAAGATGACATGCTTCGTACTAGTGTTGTAGACATTATGCACGCTTGTGATGGAAGTGTTGCAACAACGTTGAATGCTTGAACCCATTCTTTTGGGTTGTCTTATTCTGCTATGCTCGCATTGTATTTTTGTAGTTTCCTATTGTTTTTGTTGTGTGTTGCGTGTATTGAAGTTTTAGACTACTTTTGTGCTTTCCTAGTGTTGTCATGCTTTCATTCCATATTATGTGTCTGATTGCGGGGGCCCACAATTGGTTTCTTGCAATGGCCGAAGCCGTACCACTCTTTTTTCACCGCTGCTTTTTCTTGCAATGAACATGTTATTTCCGTTGAGGAATTCATGTTAAAGGGAAATATTCGGTGTCATCTTTCCGTCGACCCACCACCGCCATCGGCGAAACTGCCATCCATCGTTGCTAACGTGCCGCCTCACGACCCCACCCCGTATGAACTGCCTCCTCTGTCAGTCCACCACCATCTCATGTGAAAAACATGGCTTATAACACACACAGGCATCAAAGTATTTGTTCAGAAGTCGACGCGCAAGGTTGCGTCTGTATTTTACGGGTGTAAATCACTTGAAAATGACGTTCCAAGGGCAGCCTATGAAGAATAAGCATTTTGTGACGTACTCTTATGCTATTTCTGTTGAATGATAATGATTCAGTTGGGAAAAATATCTTGTATAGCTAGTGCATGTTATCTTTCTAGCTTCAATATATATCACAAAAATTAGGACAGTCATCTCAGTGGCGGGTTTATAGGCAACCTTGCTTAATTCCAATACTTACCTAGTTACCTTGCGCTAAATGTTGGCAGACAGATGCCTTTGGATTTGCAGATGTCACCTTATTTGAGACGATGGGTGTGTGGCCAGTCTCAGGCACGGGTTCGGTAGAGCCCTACCGGCGCAAACCCGCTATGCTATCATCCATAATTATATTTGCCCTAATCCATGTGATTATATATATAAAACGAGGCAAAAGCCTTTTTTATATCTTATTTACTCTTGAATATTTAACGTGCTAAAATTTAAATATTTAATTTTAACTGTAGCTTTACTAGCAACAATAATTATCATATGCCCCGTGCCCGATATTACAAGACATCAAGAAGACCTAGCCAGCCGCCTCCTCCCAAAAAACTAGGGTACTCTGCCTTCTCCGGCGCCGGTGCCGGTCCGTCCCGTTTCCAGTGGCCTTAGGGCCATGGAGGCAGAGTGGATCTCGGTCCTTGTTGGTGGGAGGACTCCGTTTTTAGAATTTTTTTCAAGCTTTGTTAGGGTTTATGTCCTGCGCAGCAAGGCGAGAAGGCGGCGGCTCCTCGAAGATGGAATAAAGATCTCCCCGCTTAGCCCTCGTTCCGGCGATGTGTTTAGCATCATTAGTGGGTGTGTGGAGGTGTGTCTTCGACAGATCTGTTTTTGGTGGATTTGCTCGGATCTGTTCGTCGTTTGTCTTCGTTCGTGTGTCTTCAGGTTGGATCATTTTGATCTACACTCTTCATCCGCGCCGGTTGCTGTTCTGGTGCGTTGTTTCTATGAAGCCTTAGCACGACGATTTTCCGACTGTCTACTACAATAAGGTTTGCCCGGCTCCAGGAGGAAGGGGCGATGACAGTAGCACGCCTTCGGCTCGCTTCAATGCTTGAAATCGTCGCTAGATGGTCTACGGATCTGGATGTAATTTTTATTATTTTTAGTATTCGTTGTACTACCATGATTGAAGATGAATAGATTGAAAAAATTTCTCGCAAAATAATACTAATTATCATATATTGCTAAAAAAAAGCTTCAAAATACTTTGCCTTGGTGATAGAACGGACATGAGACACGCACTTACGTTCATAGTTGTACAATTCAAAAGAGGTATGGTTAGAGGGACTGTAGTATCCTCAGCCCACCAGGATTCAAATCCTGGTGCTCGCATTTATTCCTGGAATTATTTCAGAATTTCCGGTGATGCACATTCAATGGGAGGAGACGTTTCCGTCGACGACGAGGTGCCTACGGTGACTTCATAAATTTCAATATGATATGCCGCTTAGTCTTTCGGAGGTGCTCATAGGGATAGGGTGTGTGTATGTGCGTTCATAGGGATGAGTGTATGCACGTGTATATGAGCGCTTGTGTTCGTACCGATGTTCAAAAAAAAAGAGGTCAGAGCAACTCTAGCAGACTCTGCATGCCGCCGGCCTGCAAAACACGCTTGCAGTTCGCGCAAAACCGCTTTTGCGGGCTGGTGCGGACGGCCACACACGTAGACCCTTCAAACATACCCGCATAAACTATATTCGCGAAATATGCTTTTTTACGGGTCGGCTTCTCCGGGTTCTGCTCGGGCACCACCGCGACGACCCGCAAACAGAAAAACTGCAAATCTCGCATTTGACATAGGGTTTCACAAACAAGTTCAAATTCAAACGACATAACACAGTTTTACGCGCAAATAAAAGCCAAGTTCATTACGGCAAACGTAAAAGAGGGCCCTACAAAAGTTTGCGCCCATGTCCGTCATCATCTTTGTCAATCTTTACTCCACGCCATTGAGTCCATCACCACCACCGAATCCACCTCCCCGCGCTTGTTCCCACTCTCGCACCGAAATGATCAACATTGCCACCATATGGAGCGGAGAAAACATCTCCGGAACTGTAGCACGCACCGGCCGACGCAACCATTCTCCTCTTCAAGATTTCTCTCATTGCCATATCATGCCATGTTTTGGTGAGACCATCCACGTCATTGCGGTTCATTGACATGATCTTGTTCTCTTCGGCGAGCAGCTTGGACCTGGCTTTGTTTTCTGCAGCACGTGCTCTTCTCTCCTCAATGACAGCTTTGCACATCTCCTCTTCTTTGAGCAATTGCCGCTTTTCTTGCTTCTCCTTTGCCTTCTTCTCGGCCAACTCTTTCTTGATCACCAACGACTTCAACAACATCGACTCGTTTGATTGCACCATGGCATCAATCTTCTCCCTCAAGCTCGATGCTTCTTGCTCTCTCTTCATCTTCTCCTTGGTTTTCTTGTCGCCATCGGGCTTGTGCAAATTTCTTGGGCCATCATCATCCTCATCTTCATCCATGTTTGTAAGTGAGCCTCTCTTTGGTGGGGACTCTTTGTCGATCAACTTCCACTTCTCGCACTTTTGGAGCAACTCCCAACAATGCTCTAGTTTGAAAATTTTGCCTTCCGAAGCTTCCATGTTCTTGTATCTATGTTGAACAATCCTGTCCTACAAAATGTGAACAAAGTGATGCAATCATTTCCCATGATACAAATATGATGATGCACAACTTGAACAAAGGCAAAACAAACTCACATAGTCGGACTCCACGATGCCACTTGGAGGTGCATTGCGTACTTGCTCCAAGCAAGCTGCCCAACGACTGCACATTGGTTTGCTATTCTCCCAACGCCATAGAAGTGACCGAAATGTGCGTGGAGTCCTATTGGGATGCTTTGCCATAATGCGGAAGTATTGATCTTCGATCCTTTGCCAATATCTCTTGGCGGTTTGAGAAGTACCCGTGCTTGCATCAAGAGATACCGCACTCCATGCTTTGATCAAAGCTTGATCTTCCAAGATCGTGTAGTTCTTCGATCTTATGTTTTTCCCAGTTTTTGTTTGTGATTGCTCATACGCTTCCGCTTTGATCTCCTCCAATTCGTCCTCACAACCATGATCATCCATGCCGCCCTCCGTTTCATTGTAGTCGAATGCGGCGAACGGGGATTGATCAATGTCAACCGCGTTCGTGTCCAACAAGTTCACGAACTCGGTAGTTGCATTGTTTGAACCACCGCTATAGTGAACAATAACAAGTCACGAGCTGTCGAGGATAATGGCGAAAATGAAAGTAAATTGCCATGACCGAAGACGCATACCTTCCAGCCATTTCGTCGAACACCTCGCTTGCGGGGGGAGTGACATCGTTGAACGGCATCGCCAGAGCACCTCCTTGCGGGGGGATGGACTGAGAGGATGAAGAAGGTGGCTCCTTTGTAGCCGGAATCTTCCTCCGCTTTACGCCCGCGACCTTGCCGACCTTCTCCGCCGCCGGCCGGGATCGCGCTGCCGCGTTGGCGCCCGGAGCGCGAGCCATCGCGGCGGGGGCAGCCGGATTCCCGCCCTGCACGACCACGTTGCTCTGCCGCTTGCGGGCAGGCGCGGCATTTGCTTTGGCGACGACGGCAGGGCCAACATGGCCGGCGACGAGATCCGCCCAAGGGGAAGGAGCGTGCGCGACCTCGACGGTGGCGAGGGACAACATGGGGTCGTCCATGGCGGCGAGGGACGGCCGGGGAGGAAGCACCGGAGCGTGCGGAGGCGTGGCAATGCTGACGGAGGGTGGGGGGAGCGGGAAAGGGCGCGCGGAAATGTCCCTCTCGCCAAATCTCGCTCTGTATAGGGGTTGAGCTCGGGTCGGCCTCCCAACCCGTGAAGATAGAGGTTGAGGGAGAAGATTTGCCGCGCCCCGCAAAAATATTTACGGGCTGAGGCGGGATGCGGGGTCTGATCGGGCAGGTTTTCTCGCCCCGACCCGCAATTTGGCGGTTATTTTGCGGGCCGGGACGGGATGCGGGGTCTGCTAGAGTTGCTCTTAAACAAGCACAAGCTGAGATCCTTGAAGTAACTAATATCAATGTATGAAACCAACCAAAAAATTACAAGTGAAAGGCAGCACGATTCCAAAAAAAATCGAACCATCAGCCCACACGTATCATGAACAAATAACACTGGACGTGCGCTTAGCATGTTTGACGCCCGAACCGAAATTTGGGACCCGCTCGACAGAGTCCTCGAAAAACAGATGGTCCACAGTATTTCGTAGGGTAACAGCAAAATATCTCTTCAATATTTTTTGCTAGATAGACGTCTTCTTAACTATCTGAATAAAGTGTTGCTGTGTCATGTGAAAAACATGGCTAACTTCACTCTTGTGCTGCATGAAAAACATTGTATGAAATACTAGTTCAGAAGTGGGCATCCATGGTCCCCTATACTACTGGAAAATGGAAATCATGTTCGATCTAGATATGCTATAACGACGTATTTCTTCCATGACGTTGCAATATAAGCTTCTGAATGCAAAGAAACGCTAAAAAATTAAGTTCCAACGAAACTGTCCCGGCTCCCTGGTTTGTATAAAAAAAAACATCCTAGCAATATTTTTACTTTGATGTGCAAAACATTTTGGACTTTATTTTGTGGAATTGCTAAACATAATCACCATAAATGCAGAGGTTGAGAAAAGGAACTGCTTATTTAGTACGTGTAATGCCATACATGTCTGCTCAGCTTGTTATCTACAATACCACTAGTCCAGTCACCCTAGATTACTGAGGATATCTATCTTGAACAATACCACTGCGTGTTGTCTTTCTAGCTTCCATTACAGGTGCCTTTGGGTTTGCAAATGTGACACTGTTTGCGACAGCATTCAGCCTCGTCTGAGTGGCCATTTTTTAGTCTTAGGATAAGAAAAAGAAAAATGTTTACACAAGAAGTCCTATAAACTAACTATCTAGAGAGGTTGATAAAGGACAGTATAGGCTTGCCTTCAAGAAATTTTCCATCTGATTGATCAGCTTAAGTTTCACGCTCTCCTTGCTACACCTATTATATCCATTTCTCTGGGACTCTACAAACTGATATTACAATGAAGATATGAAGGAAAATATCATCTTAGCTTTGTATAAAGCTGAGCTGCGTAGCCTCTTTTTGTTAAGAAAAATCACACCCTAGTTAACACACACACAAAAAAAAAAAGGTTAAATCGCACAATACGGTGACCAGCCATTCTGGTTTTAATGACGTGGATACAACTGAAAGTTGTTTTGTGTTTTGACAGTATATATAAAAGTACATGCGAACTCACCTCATCTTCCTTCAAATCGATGTACAAAGGGTGGTTTCTGCCTTTGGACCTTTGGTCGAACAGGTGGTGGGCGATAAAGGAGGTCGTCGTCCAGGCACGCGAACGAACGAATGTGCCAAGACCCGCCGCTGATGTCCCCTCAGCCAGCGGAGGTCTCAACATCGATGGGGCGACGCCGGGCTGTCTGGCCACACAGGAATTTTGCCTAGGCAGCAGGTGGAAGGTGCAGCGACAGCCACATGCAATTCTTTGGGTTGGATGGTAGTACTTACATGGTACTCCCTCCGTCCGGAAATACTTGTCATCAAAATGAATAAAAGGGGTTGTGGTGACGGCGTTTGTGGTCGGCCAAGCAATTTCTGTTACACCAACCAACAGTCCTCGTTGGTGCGCCTGCATTTGCAGATTAAAGAGGCGTGCTTGATTCGGAGGAAACGGGATGCTGGATGCTTGTCTTCTTCAAATATATATCCCTGAAGCCGATAGTAACATGACACAGTAAGATCCTAGAATTTACATCGCTGACTACACTTAACACATCAAGATAAAGGGCGTGAGCACGGCAAAGTACAAAGCCCTAAAAGGGTTCCTTTGAATCAGAGGGAAGTCATTGGATTTTTTTCATAATACATTGTTTGATTCGTAGGATAGAAATCCTTACGAAATTCTCCTAAGGATTGCATTGCACTACAAAGGTAAAGATGTTTTGCCATCTACAGAATTGCTCTTGGATCTAATGCAGCTGATAGTTGGAGCCTCCGAGGCACACCTGATGACAGAGTGTGCATGCACTAGACAATCTTGCAGTTTCAAAACAAGCTAAACAGACCACATACCTTAAAGTAACTACCACTGTGAATGTATGGCGCCAATCAACGGTGACTCAAGTGGAAGAACATAGGAGCATCTGTTTTTATATCCCCACTAAACTGATACCGAAGATAAAAGAAACTAGTGCTAGCTTCATATGAAACCTTTTTGTGAGTTTGTACGCTTTACATTGAAAAAGTTCTCAGAAGATTCTTACTGCTAAGAAGTACTACCTCTGTAACTCAATGTAAGACGTTTTTGCAGTTCAGTTTAAACTGCAAAAGCGTCTTACATTAAGTTAGAGAGGGAGTAATAATTTATGCAGAGGCCAGGGTCTTCCCCTTTTCGAAAAAAAAGGATATTGTAGAAAATTTCATGAACAGCGTAATCGTATATATGTATTCAAAATAAAATAAGCACACAAGCGATGCATGTTTCTTTCTTTTTTTTGTACATGTAAATAAATTGTTCTAGTATGACGAGTTTCTTGTCAAATTCTCAAAATGCGGAATGGTGCATATGGGTACTTATATGCATGGAAAACCCATTTTTCTTTTTCCTAATTTTGAACTGGAAGAAGTTCATTTTCCTTCAAAATATACAAGATTCTTAAAATTTATTTTCTCGTAGGAGTTAAAGGGAAACAATTGGCCCCATGTAACAGCGCAAGAGACTCTTCAACATGTTCTCGATTATCTGAATAAAAGTGCTTGTGTTCTGTGCCATGCAAAAAGCATGGGCTGTATATACTGGGCCATGAGTGCAAATATAGTGGGCTTTCTTCCTAGTGGCCCGCCCAGATTTATTGATGTAGCTCCGCCACTGCACACTCTTGTGCCATATGAAAAACATGTCAGCGATTTTATTTTCAGAAGTCGACATGCATGGTCCCATCACTACTGTTGCAAATTTAGTTTGATCTAGATGTACTCATGGCCTCTGACTTGACTTGTTTATTAGTACATTTATTGTGAGCTTCTGAATGTTCAAAAAAGAGGTTGTGCCGGCGACGTTGATCCTTGTACAGTATATAATAAGTCTTCAACAACCCTTGCTATTCGTCCCTCCCATCTTCTTGCAGGAAGGATACACCAGCATGGCCTCATTACCTCATCTCAAGCACGTCAAACCACTATACAATCTGGCTGTCAGAAACTTCCTAGTAGCAGCCACCACCATAATATTAACAGTAGCAGCCGCCATCCTATTCCTCCTACGAGCTGCACAAATTCTACCTACGGACGAGCTATTTTCCCAGCTGCCTACTATCCGACCCATGAGTCTACTCTTGGCAACTGTTCTTCTGACCACCATGGTTATGGTCTACATCATACGCCGTTCTAAAGCCGTGTATCTCGTCGACTACACTTGCTTCAAAACTAGCAACAGTTATCGGGTCCCAAAAGCCACCTTCCTTGAGCATGCGTATCTCTCCTCATTTTTTGACGATTCCAGTGTTAACTTCACATCGCGTGTGCTTCAACATTCTGGCATGGGCGAGGAGTCACCACCTGTACATCACTATGTAGAGCCATACTGCAGTCTTGATGATGCCCGCACTGAGGCGGAGCTGGTTGTCTTCTCGGTGATCGATGACCTATTGGCGAAGACTCCCTTCTATAAAGCTATGGTACGCCTTTGGCGTTCCCTCAAAAAAAAAACCTATTGGCGAAGACGTGCATCAGCGTCGATGCCATCGATGTCCTAATAACCAACTGCAGTGGCTTTTGCCCAGTTCCATCTGTTACCGACATGATCATGAACAGGTACAAGTTGCCAGGTGACATTCGCGTGATCAACCTCTCGGGAATGGGATGCAGTGCGGGGGTGATCGCGGTGGGGCTCGCGAGGAACATCCTACAGGCCATTCCTTTGGGATCACATGTGCTGGTGGTGTCCACAGAGACGATTGGTCCATACTTCTACAAGGGGAACATACGTTCCATGCAGTTGGTAAACATTTAGCGCAATGCTGCTATCGACTTGTAAGCTCAAGGCTCGGTTCAAACTCACGCACGTCGAACGGACGCTTGTCGGTGCAGATGACAGTGCTTATCAGTGTGTTTACCAAGAGGAAGATCCTGAGGGAAACAAAGGGGTCGCTCTATCAAAAGACCTGATGGCCATCGCGGGAGATGCGCTCAAGGCCAACATCACTGCCATAGGACCACTTGTCCTACCGACATCAGAGTTGATCAAATATTTTATATTCTCCGTGGCACGAAAGGTGGTACACGGGAGGAAGATCAGGCCATACATCCCTGACTTCCGAATGGCGTTTGAGCACTTCTGCATCCACGTTGGTGGACCGGCAGTGATCAACTCGGTACAACTTGGCCTCAGCCTATCTGACGACGATGTTGAGCCATCGCGTATGACGCTGCATCGGTTTGGGAACCAATCAAGTGCATCCGTGTGGTACGAGCTGGCATACATCGAGGCTAAGGGTCGAATGCGAAAGGGTGACAAGGTGTGGATGATCGGGTTCGGAGCTGGGTACAAGTGCAATACCGCTGTGTGGGTATGCATCCAACCACCCCACAATACCAATGGGCCGTGGGTTAGCTGCATCCATCGTTACCCAGTGGATGTCTCCAAAGAAGGTTTAGCTTAGCAAAGCTTTCACCGATGGCCACAGCGTGGACAAACTACAACACGCGAAATCACCATTCTTAACCTAAGAATAAAATTAGCTCAGTGGCCCACTTAAGTATTCATCCTTGTTATAATGTGAGTTTGATGTGCCAGACATAATGGACGTTTTCATGTTCCTCCTACATAGTTGCCATAAATGCATGTTTAATATAGATCATCTAAATGTTTAGAGAAATAATACTACACGACTTGAGTGAAGCAAAATCATTTTGCTGATGCATGCATGTGGTGGTACCATATGAGCATTTTCTCAGTTATGTGTCAAAGTTTGAAATTTTTGAACTACAGGTAGCTCATCTTCAGCACACCTCCAAGAAGAATAAGAAGGCTACCGCTCATGGTATCCCTGTTAAATGTTGATGTTCCGTCTGGGAAAAAAACCTACACTTAACAAAAGGAACCGCTTCTTTAAAAATGTCGTGTCACCCTACTAGTCCAGTCACCTTAGATTACTGAAGACACCTATACTGACAGCATGTGTGTGTTACCTTTCTAGCTTGGAATAGATTGAGAATAATAATAAAATGCATATTCTTGTCAAAAACACATCATTCATTTTGAATATCATCTCAAAGCTTGTTTCGTCCCAACACTTACCTTGTGCCGAACGTGGATAGACAGGCGCCTTCGGGTTCGCAAATGCCACTTTGTATGGGACAGCAATCTACTTGGGCTGTTACAGAATTTATTACTCTTGGGAATATGAAAATAGTATTTTTCAGATAATTGCAATCGAATTGTAATTAAATTTTTATGTAGAGAAGTTGAGAAATTACAGTATATACTTGCCTGAAATTACAGTATTAACTTTTTATGTAGAGAAGTTGAGAAATTATAACTGAAGCAATTCTTGCGCTAGCGTGGACTTTTCTTCAATGGGAGATGCACGTGTCCATGCTGGAGATCTATGTAATTTTGTTTTTTTAGTCTGAACTGCTTCTGTATCAAGGGTCTTTTATGCCCCAGTTATGTACTGCTTGCTTATACTCCCTCCGTCCCAAAGTAAGTGACTCTTAATACAAAGTTGAGTCACTTATTTTGAGACGAAGGGAGTATATAATAAAGGACAGGGACGGATCTAGGGGGGGCGAGACCCCCCCCCCCCCCCCCCCC
>LR738713.1:122289665-122304253 GCA_902687465.1 Secale cereale | reverse complement strand
CCCCCCCCCCCCCCCCCCCCCCCGCCGTGTCTGCTGGATCTCGTCTTGGAGGTAAACCTCATCCGCTCTCTTCTGGTAGTTCGTCGATTGCTCGCCCCTGTGCCTCAGTTCCTCGTCCTGGAGTAGGGTTTCGTCAACGCGTTCTTGCCTCCTTCATCTCCCCTGTGTCCTACGACCCGGAAGCCGGCCATGATCCCCCTAGGGTCCTGTGGGTTGTTGCTCCTTTCCCTGCGCTGTGTTTCTCTGCTAGCGGGGTAGCGCGTCTCCTTTCCTACTTTTTCTGTTGTCCCGACGAACGGCTGGCCGTCACCCCCGATCGCCCCCAGTTTTTCTCGGTTGCGGTGGCTAGCCCAGCCATCGCTGAATTCCTCGCCGCCGTTGGCCCTGGCCTCATGCACGCCATTAACCTTTCCCTCTTCGTTTCGCGGGGGGCGGCCTACTAGGTTGCGGCTAGGGCTTGCGCGCGTGCTGCTAGGGGTTGGCGCCGTTGCCACCAACCGGGAGTTAATCCGCACGAGCCTAGAGCTAGGAAGCCTAGCCTTTTGGGCATTTGGTGCCCCGTCCCCTCAGGTGTTAATTCCCTCGGTTTGCTCCCGCGTCCCCATGCTAACGTATCGATCGCTGATTCGCCGAGAACTCCTGCTGGATCTCTCGCCCATCACGCGCCCGATCTCCCGACATCCCCGGTCGCTTCCTCGAGCGACAATGCGCGCGTCGGTAGTGCCTGTCCGCTGCGAATTGACTGCGCGGAGTGTGATGGCTCCGCGGCGGAGACCGCACCAGCGTTTACCGCCCCACCTTTCTCGGGCTGCGGCTCGTACAAGGACGCGATTCTCTCTCTGTCTCGGGTGCTCAAACCTCCCCCGCGTCCGCTCATTCCTCCCCTATCACTCTCTGGCTGTTACCGTTGCATCTCCACTCGCCACTACGTCCGCTCCTGCCGGGATCCCGTTCGTTGCCGTCGCTGCCGCATCTCGGGGCACCGTGCCGGCTCCAAACGCTGCGCCATGGCCACCCGCCGCAGCCTTCCCTCCCCCTCCGCTGCTGTTGTCTCCCCTCCTAGGCCGGCGACCTTTTCCACTCCTCCTCCCCCCCGCCACCACCCCCAGCTCGTCGCCCTGCCACCCCCTACCCCTCTGTGCTCCGCCGCGGGTCCAGTCCGCCGGCGGCCAAGGCCTTGTTCGGCGAGTTGGAGCTCGGGGAGCCCAGCTCTCCGGCTCTTGCGTCGACTCCGGCCATCCCTGAGCCGCGTTTTCGCGACATCTCCACTTCTGCTGTGGTGTCGTCGCCTCCTCCTTCTCCTGTCCCGTCCTCGCCGGTGACCAGCCACCCTGAACCTGTCGCTCCTGCGCCCGCGCCTGTGCTCGGCCTCGCTGTTCCTGACGCGGTCCTCGACGGGGGGTCGGAGGCGGGCAGTGTTCCCACTTCGGTCTCGGGTTCGTCGGCCGTCTCGGAGTCCTCCAGGTCTTCTGGGCGCTCCCTTGCGGCGGAGTCCCTCCGCCCAGACTCGGTGAAGGTGTTTATGCCGGACGGTGACTGCGCGGCGGCCTTGCGGCTTGCGGTGGTCACCAACGAGCCGCCGAGCGCCTTCCACAACGACACTGCGGCGGTCCAGGCTGCTCTTCTCCGCAACATCGGCCACATCCTTCCGGAGACGATTTCGTCGTCGATCGGGGCCATGTATCTCCGCTTCGCCTCGCCGGCGGATCGCGAGGAAGCCATGCGCCATCAACCCTTCACGCACGAGGGCGCGCGCATCGACCTGCATCGTGAGGAGTGGTACGGGCGCACGCATGTGCACGCTGGGCACGCTGGGACGTGTGCCCTCCGTGCCGCCACCTGCTTCCCCGCCGAGCACCTGAACCTGACGGGCATCTCAGCTGCTTTCGCTTCCTTTGGCAAAGTGGTGGAGATTGACCCTATGGTGCTGGCGGGGAGGGAGCTCGCCACCGTCCGCGTGGTGGTGCGCCTCCGAAACCCTAGAGACGTCCCCTGTGATGTCTGGCCAATCGGCTGCCGCTGGGGGGGGGTGAGGGTGGTCTCTGTGTGGCCGGTCCGCGCGTGGGAGGCCGATGACTCCTTTACCAGGGGCGGCGAATACATCCCGTTCTTCCGCGACCCACCGCCGCCGTTCGCGCACAACCTCCCCGTCCTCCAAGGGACTCCGGCAGGGCGCGGGAGGGGCGCTGGCGTGCAGGCCCCTCTCTTCCGTGGCCGTGGACGTGGGGGAGGGCGCCACCTCGCCTCTGTGCTGCGTGTGCTGGGTGCTCCCCCCTCCCTGACGATCTGAGGGGGTCGTCGGCTGGCCTCCAATGCCCGACTAGGGTTCCCCCCGCTTCTGCCGCGGTCCCTCCTCTGAGCGATTCTTCGCTCCTCACCAGCTCCGGCAGCTCCCGCTCCGGGGTGACAATTGTGGAGCTGACGGACGACGAGCCTGGCAAGGGCGACCTCAGTGTGGCAGGCGAAGCCAGGCATAGTGCTCGCCTTGCCAAGAAGGAGAGCGAGGTCTGGCTCAGCATTGAGAGCAAAGCGGTCCGCCTCAAAGCCTTGAAAGCCGCTATCTTGGGCTGCTCACCCAGGCTCAAAACCAAGGTGGGCAAAGACAAGCTGCTGGACGCTGTGGTTGCCCCCCTGAGCAAGAAAAGGGTGGCGGGGCTGCACGTCGCCGCTTCCATCCCGTTCGCTGCGGTGCAAGACCACGTTGATGATTAGCTCTCCGCTTGGAATCGGCGAGTTGTGGTGGTGCCTTTCTCCCCTAGTTGTCTGCCTTCCTTCGGGTCGGCTTGTATCCTCCGCCCCCCTTATTCCTTTTCTGTTGCGTGCTTGTCTTAGGGTTGTTCCTTCTGGTGTGGACTGTTGTTATGGGGAGTAATCATGTTAGGAGCGTGCATGTTTTATCCTGGAACGTCCAAGGTTTGGGCGCCATGGATAAATGTGATGTCGTCAAAAACTTGATTGCTTCCGCGAACCCCTGCTTTGCCTGCCTCCAGGAGTCGAAGCTCGACAGCTTGGACTCCCGTAAGGCGATCTCTTTCCTGCCTGGTCGTCTCTCGAGTTTTGTCTCCAAACTAGCTGATGGTAGTAGAGGTGGGGTCGTGACGGCTTGGGACCCGGCACAATACTCCTTGGTTTCTTCCGAGGAGTCTCGTTTCTCTCTGTCTACCATCTTTGTTTGTTCTTCCTCTGATTTGCGCGTTAAAATTACCAATGTGTATGGCCCCTCTGATCATTCTCTTGTGGATGACTTTGTGGACGACATGGTTGCTTTACCGCTTAACGACGCATTCGCCTGGCTTGTGGTTGGCGATTTCAATCTTATCCGCCTCCCCTGTGAGAAAAACAATGGCAACTTCGATGCTAGGCGTGCATCCAAGTTCAATGCCTTGATTAACTCTCTGGCTCTTCATGAGCTTCACCTCTCTGATCGCCTGTTTACGTGGACAAACAGACAAAACCCCCCTATCCTAGCTCGGGTTGACCGCGCGTTTTTCGACAATTCCTGGAATGTCGCCTTCCCAGATTCGGTCCTCTCCTCCCTCCCCCGTGCCACGTCGGATCACGTCCCTCTCCTTGTCGTGGCTTCCACAGCTATCCCTAAACCCTCTCGTTTCTACTTTGAGAACGCTTGGCTGACGGATCCGTTGTTTCTCCCGTCCACTCTCCCGTCTTGGACTGGCAAGGTCAGAGGCACAGGTGCTTGCGGCGCTCTTTCCGCTAAAAAGAAAGCGTCTAGGTCTGCCGCCAAGGCATGGAAAAAGCGACATCGGTTCGTCCCCACATTTGATAATGACTGCCGTCTCTTGATTATGTTGATGGATTTTTGGGAGGAGTACTGTTCTCTGTCTACAGATGAGGTGATGCTTCGACTGTTGGGGAACGTAGCAGAATTCAAAAAATTTCTACGCTTTCACCAAGATCAATCTAAGGAGTCATCTAGCAACGAGCATAAAGTAGTGCATCTACATACCCTTTGTAGATCACGAGCGGAAGCGTTCGAAGGAACGTGGATGAAGTAATCGTACTCTTCGCGTTCTTCGTCACCGATGATACTAGCGCCGAACGGACGGCACCTCCGCGTTCAACACACGTACGGTACAGCAACGTCTCCTCCTTATTGATCCAGCCAGGGCGGAGGAGAGGTCGTCGGAGATCCAGCAGCACGACGGCGTGGTGGTGGATGCAGCAGGAACACCTGTAGGGCTTCGCCGGCGCCCTACAAAGGAGTAGGAAGAGTGACGGGAGGGGGGAGAGGCGCCAGAGGCTTGGGGTGCGGCTACCCTCTCCCCCCCCACTATATATAGGGGCCAGGGGGCGCCAGGCCTGGGAGATCTGATCTCTAGGGTGGGGCGGCGGCCAGGGGGGCAAACTTGCCCCCCAAGGCATAGGGGGCGCCCCCTCCCCCTAGGGTTTCAACCCTAGGCGCATGGAGGGGGGCCCATATGGGTGCGCCAGCCCACCAGGGGCTGGCCCCCTTCCCCTTGCGGCCTAGGGGCCCCACCGGAATGGGTGGCCCCACCCGGTGGACCCCCGGGACCCCTCCGGTGGTCCCGGGACACTCCCGGTGACCCCCGGAGTTCACCCGATGGCCGAAACTGGACTTCCTATATATCATTCTTTACCTCCGGACCATTCCGGAACTCCTCGTCACGTCCGGGATCTCATCCGGGACTCCGAACAACATTCGGGTTTCCACGTGCATGTATCTCTACAACCCTAGCGTCACTGAACCTTAAGTGTGTAGACACTACGGGTTCGGGAGACACGTAGACATGACCGAGACGACTCTCCGGCCAATAACCAACATCGGGATCTGGATACCCATGTTGGTTCCCACGTGTTCCTCGATGATCTTCATCGGATGAACCACTGTGTCAAGGATTCACTCAATCCCGTATGTTATTCCCTTTGTCTATCGGTACGGTACTTGCCCGAGATTCGATCGTCGGTATACCCGATACCTTGTTCAATCTCGTCATGGCAAGTCTCTTTACTCGTTCCGCAATCCATCATCCCGTGACTAACTCCTTAGTCACTTTGAGCTCATTATGATGATGTCTTACCGAGTGGGCCCAGAGGTACCTCTCCGTCATACGGAGTGACAATATCCCAGTCTCGGTTCGTACCAACTCAACAGACACTTTCGGAGATACCCGATGCATACCTTTATAGCCACCCAGTTACGTTGTGACGTTTGGCACACCCAAAGTATTCCTACGGCATCCGGGAGTTGCACAACCTCATGGTCCAAGGAATAAATACTTGACACCGAAAAGCTTATGCATTACGAACTATACGATCTCGTGCTAGGCTCAGAATTGGGTCTTGTCCATCACATCATTCTCCTAATGATGTGATCCCGTTATCAATGACATCCAATGTCCACGGTCAGGAAACCGTGACCATCCGTTGATCAACGAGCTAGTAACTAGAGGCTTACCAGGGACATATTGCAATTCAAGCATGAATAACAGACAATTATCATGAACAAGGAAATATAATAATAACACTTTTATTATTGCCTCTAGGGCATATTTCCAACAGTCTCCCACTTGCACTAGAGTCAATAATCTAGTTACATTGTGATGAATCGAACACCCATAGAGTTCTGGTGTTGATCATGTTTAGCCCGTGGAAGAGGTTTAGTCAACGGGTCTGCAACATTCAGATCCGTATGCACTTTACAAATATCTATGTCTCCATCTTGAACATAATTCTGGATGGAGTTGAAACGGCGCTTGATGTGCTTCGTCTTCTTGTGAAACCTGGGCTCCTTGGTAATTGCAATAGCTCCAGTGTTGTCACAGAAGAGAGTCATCGGGCTTGACGCGCTTGGAATGACTCCTAGGTCGGTGATGAACTCCTTCATCCAGACTCCTTCTTGCGCTGCTTCACAAGCAGCTATGTACTCTGCTTCACATGTAGAATGTGCCACGACGCTCTGCTTGCAACTGCACCAGCTGACTGCTCCACCATTCAAAATATACACGTATCCGGTTTGTGACTTCGAGTCATCCAGATCTGTGTCGAAGCTAGCATCGACGTAACCCTTTACGACAAGCTCTTCGTCACCTCCATAAACGAGAAACATATCCTTAGCCCTCTTCAGATACTTTAGGATGTTCTTGACCGCTGTCCAGTGTTCCATACCGGGATCACTTTGGTACCTTCCTACCAAACTTATGGCAAGGTTCACATCAGGTCTGGTACACATCATGGCATACATGATAGAACCTATGGCTGAGGCATAGGGAATGCCACTCATCTTTTCTCTATCTTCTGCCGTGGTCGGGGACTGAGCCTTGCTCAATCCCATACCTTGCAAAACAGGCAAGAACCCTTTCTTGGACTGATCCATATTGAACTTCTTCAATATCTTGTCAAGGTATGTGCTTTGTGAAAGACCAATGAGGCGTCTTGATCTATCTCTATAGATTTTGATGCCTAATATGTATGCAGCTTCTCCAAGGTCCTTCATTGAAAAACTCTTATTCAAGTAGGCCTTTATACTTTCCAAGAATTCTATATCATTTCCCATCAGCAATATGTCATCTACATATAATATGAGAAATGCTACAAAGCTCCCACTCACTTTCTTGTAGATACAGGCTTCTCCGTAAGTCTGTATAAAGCCAAACGCTTTGATCACATCATTAAAGCGAATATTCCAACTCCGAGATGCTTGCACCAGCCTGTAGATCGAGCGCTGAAGCTTGCATACCTTGTTAGCATTTTCTGGATCGACAAAACCTTCCGGCTGCATCATATACAGCTCTTCCTTGAGGAAGCCATTAAGGAATGCCGTTTTGACGTCCATTTGCCATATCTCATAATCATAGAATGCGGCAATTGCTAACATGATTCTGACTGACTTCAGCATCGCTACGGGAGAGAAAGTCTCGTCGTAGTCAATCCCTTGAACTTGTCGATGACCCTTAGCGACAAGCCGAGCCTTATACATGGTCACATTACCATCCGTGTCTGTCTTCTTCTTAAATATCCATTTATTTTCTATGGCATGCCTATCATCAGGCAAGTCCACCAAAGTCCATACTTTGTTTTCATACATGGATTCTATCTCGGATTTCATGGCTCCAAGCCATTTATTGGAATCCGGGCCCGCCATTGCTTCTTCACAGTTCGAAGGTTCACCATTGTCTAACAACATAATTTCCATGACAGGGTTGCCGTACCACTCTGGTGCGGAACGTGCCCTTGTGGACCTTCGAAGTTCAGTAGTAACTTGATCTGTTTCTTCATGATCATCATCATTAACTTCCTCCCTTGTTGGTGCAGGCACCTCAGGAACAATTTCCTGCGCTGCGCTACTTTCCGGTTCAGGAGGGGTGACTGTCACCTCATCAAGTTCTACTTTCCTCCCACTCACTTCTTTCGAGAGAAACTCTTTCTCCAGAAAGGATCCATTCTTAGCAACAAAGACCTTGCCTTCGGATTTGTGGTAGAAGGTGTACCCAATCGTTTCCTTTGGGTATCCTCTGAAGACGCATTTTTCCGATTTGGGTTCGAGCTTCTCAGGTTGAAGTTTCTTGACATAAGCATCGCAACCCCAAACTTTCAGAAACGACAGCTTTGGTTTCTTGCCAAACCAAAGTTCATACGGTGTCGTCTCAACGGATTTCGACGGAGCCCTATCATTGTCAACTTTACATCTTTTGGCATTCACATTATGAATATGTGTATCATCACGATCGAGATTCATCAAAAATAAACCATTGACCAGCGGGGCATGACCATAAAACATATCTCTCAAATAAATAGAACAACCATTATTCTCGGATTTAAATGAGTAGCCATCTCGTATAAGACGAGATCCAGATACAATGTTCATGCTCAAAGCTGGTACTAAATAACAATTATTAAGGTTTAAAACTAATCCCGAGGGAAGATGTAGAGGCAGCGTGCCGACGGCGATCACATCGACCTTGGAACCATTCCCGACGCGCATCGTCACCTCGTCCTTTGCCAGTCTCCGCTTATTCCGCAACTCCTGCTTAGAGTTACAAATATGAGCAACTGCACCGGTATCAAATACCCAGGAGCTACTACGAGCGCTGGTAAGGTACACATCAATAACATGTATATCACATATACCTTTGACGTTGCCGGCCTTCTTGTCCGCTAAGTATTTGGGGCAGTTCCGCTTCCAGTGACCCGTTCCCTTGCAATAAATGCACTCAGTCTCAGGCTTGGGTCCATACTTTGGCTTCTTCCCGGCAACTGGCTTACCGGGCGCGGCAACTCCCTTGCCGTCCTTCTTGAAGTTCTTCTTACCCTTGCCCTTCTTAAACTTAGTGGTTTTATTGACCATCAACACTTGATCCTCTTTCTTGATCTCCACCTCCGCTGATTTCAGCATTGAATACACCTCGGAAATGGATTTCTCCATCCCCTGCATATTGAAGTTCAACACGAAGCTCTTGTAACTTGGTGGGAGCGACTGGAGGATTCTGTCAACGACCGCTTCGTCTGGGAGATTCATTCCCAACTGAGACAAGCGGTTGTGCAACCCAGAAATCTTGAGGATGTGCTCACTGACAGAACTGTTTTCCTCCATCTTACAGCTGTAGAATGCGTTGGAGACATCATATCTCTCAACTCGGGCATGAGCCTGGAAAACCATTTTCAACTCTTGGAACATCTCATATGCCCCGTGGTGCTCAAAACGCTTTTGGAGCCCCGATTCTAAGCTGTAGAGCATGCCGCACTGAACCAGGGAGTAATCATCACAACGCGACTGCCAAGCGTTCATAACGTCTTGGTTTGCCGGGGCGGGAGCGTCACCTAGCGGTGCTTCTAGGACATAAGTTTTCTTGGCAGCTATGAGGATGATCCTCAGGTTACGGACCCAGTCCGTATAGTTGCTACCATCGTCTTTCAGCTTGGATTTCTCCAGGAACGCGTTGAAGTTGAGGGTGACATGAGCGTGGGCCATTTGATCTACAAGACATATTGTAAAGAATTTAGACTAAGTTCATGATAATTAAGTTCATCTTAATCAAATTTTAATGAACTCCCACTCGGATTGACATCTCTCTTGTCATCTAAGTGATACATGATCCGAATCGACTAGGCCGTGTCCGATCATCACGTGAGACGGACTAGTCATCAACGGTGAACATCTTCATGTTGATCGTATCTTCTATACGACTCATGTTCGACCTTTCGGTCTTCCGTGTTCCGAGGCCATGTCTGTACATGCTAGGCTCGTCAAGTGAACCCTAAGTGTATTGCGTGTGTAAATCTGGCTTACACCCGTTGTATGCGAACGTTAGAGCCTATCACACCCGATCATCACGTGGTGCTTCGGAACAACGATCCTTACCAACGGTGCACAGTTAGGGGGAACACAATTCTTGAAATTTTAGTGAGAGATCATCTTATATACTACCGTCGTTATAAGTAAACAAGATGCATAAACATGATAAACATCACATGTAATCAATTAAAGTGACATGATATGGCCAATATCATCTTGCTCCTTCGATCTCCATCTTCGGGGCACCATGATCATCTTTGTCACCGTCTCGACACCATGATCTCCATCATCATGATCTCCATCATAGTGTCTTCATGAAGTCGTCACGCCAACTATTACTTCTACTACTATGGCTAACGTTTAGCAATAAAGTAAAGTAATTACATGGCGTTATTCAGTGACACGCAGGTCATACAATAATTAAGACAACTCCTATGGCTCCTGCCGGTTGTCATTATCATCGACATGCAAGTCGTGATTCCCTATTACAAGAACATGATCAATCTCATACATCACATATATCATTCATCACATCTTCTTGGCCATACCACGTCACATAGCACATGCTGCAAGAACAAGTTAGACGACCTCTAATTGTTGTTGCAAGTTTTTACGTGGCTTCTATAGGTTTCCTAGCAAGAACGTTTCTTACCTACGCCAAAACCATAACGTGATTTGTCAATTTCTAGTTACCCTTCATAAGGACCCTGTTCATCGAATCCGATCCGACTAAAGTGGGAGAGACAGACACCCGCCAGCCACCTTATGCAACTAGTGCATGTCTGTCGGTGGAACCAGTCTCACGTAAGCGTACGTGTAAGGTCGGTCCGGGCCGCTTCATCCCACGATGCCGCCGAATCAAGATTGGACTAGTAACGGCAAGAAAATTGAGCAAACTCAACGCCCACAACTTGTTTGTGTTCTACTCTTGCAAGATGCTACGCAAAGACCTAGCTCAGATGCCACTGTTGGGGAACGTAGCAGAATTCAAAAAATTTCTACGCTTTCACCAAGATCAATCTAAGGAGTCATCTAGCAACGAGCATAAAGTAGTGCATCTACATACCCTTTGTAGATCACGAGCGGAAGCGTTCGAAAGAACGTGGATGAAGTAGTCGTACTCTTCGCGTTCTTTGTCATCGATGATCCTAGTGCCGAACGGACGGCACCTCCGCGTTCAACACACGTACGGTACAGCAACGTCTCCTCCTTCTTGATCCATCAAGGGCGGAGGAGAGGTCGTCAGAGATCCAGCAGCACGACGGCGTGGTGGTGGATGCAGCAGGAAAACCTGCAGGGCTTCGCCGGCGCTCTGCGGAGGAGTAGGAAGTGTGACGGGAGGGGGAAGAGGCGCCAGAGGCTTGGGGTGCGGCTGCCCTCTCCCCTCCACTATATATAGGGGCCAGGGGGGCGCCGGCCCTGGGAGATCTGATCTCCAGGGTGGGGCGGCGGCCAGGGGGGCAAACTTGCCCCCCCAAGGCATAGGGGGCGCCCCCTCCCCCTAGGGTTTCAACCCTAGGCGCATGAAGGGGGCCCATATGGGTGCGCCAGCCCACCAGGGGCTGGCCCCCTTCCCCTTGCAGCCTAGGGGCCCCACCGGGATGGGTGGCCCCACCCGGTGGACCCCCGGGACCCCTCCGGTGGTCCCGGGACACTCCCGATGACCCCCGGAGTTCACCCGATGGCCGAAACTGGACTTCCTATATATCATTCTTTACCTCCGGACCATTCCGGAACTCCTCGTCACGTCCGGGATCTCATCCGGGACTCCGAACAACATTCGGGTTTCCACGTGCATGTATCTCTACAACCCTAGCGTCACTGAACCTTAAGTGTGTAGACCCTACGGGTTCGGGAGACACGTAGACATGACCGAGACGACTCTCCGGTCAATAACCAACAGCGGGATCTGGATACCCATGTTGGTTCCCACGTGTTCCTCGATGATCTTCATCGGATGAACCACTGTGTCAAGGATTCACTCAATCCCGTATGTTATTCCCTTTGTCTATCGGTACGGTACTTGCCCGAGATTCGATCGTCGGTATACCCGATACCTTGTTCAATCTCGTCATGGCAAGTCTCTTTACTCGTTCCGTAATCCATCATCCCGTGACTAACTCCTTAGTCACTTTGAGCTCATTATGATGATGTCTTACCGAGTGGGCCCAGAGGTACCTCTCCGTCATACGGAGTGACAATATCCCAGTCTCGGTTCGTACCAACTCAACAGACACTTTCGGAGATACCCAATGCGTACCTTTATAGCCACCCAGTTACGTTGTGACGTTTGGCACACCCAAAGTATTCCTACGGCATCCGGGAGTTGCACAACCTCATGGTCCAAGGAATAAATACTTGACACCGAAAAGCTTATGCATTACGAACTATACGATCTCGTGCTAGGCTCAGAATTGGGTCTTGTCCATCACATCATTCTCCTAATGATGTGATCCCGTTATCAATGACATCCAATGTCCATGGTCAGGAAACCGTGACCATCCGTTGATCAACGAGCTAGTAACTAGAGGCTTACCAGGGACATATTGTGGTCTATGTATTCACACACGTATCGCTGTTTCCATACAATACAATTCAAGCATGAATAACAGACAATTATCATGAACAAGGAAATATAATAATAACACTTTTATTATTGCCTCTAGGGCATATTTCCAACATCGACGCGATGCGCGGTGTGCTTTGGCCGACTCAATTCTTCGCCAATGCGCGCACTGGCGCCAGAGAGGCAAGCGACGCACGGTGTGCGAGGGGGATGAAAACACTAAGTTTTTTCACGCCTCCGCCTCGCATCGCCGCCGTAGCAACGCCGTTCCAGCCCCGGAAGTTGAAGGGGCGCGGGTGGTCGACCATGCTGGAAAGGCCGCAGTGCTCCTGGAGTTCTTCACCAACCTGTTGGCTCGGCCCAGCCGGCCCGTTTGGTGTTTCAGTCTTGTCGGGCTGTACTCCCACTCAGCACGGGTGGTCGAGGCCCCCCTCATCATGCTGTTCTGCCTGTCTGAGATCAAGGCTACCATCAACGCTCTTGACCGCACCAGCGCGCCGGGCCCTGATGGGCTTGGCCCTGCTTTCTACCAAGCTGCCTGGGGGGTGGTGGCTGGAGATCTCCTGAATCTGTTTAGTGAATTTCAGTCAGGTTCTGCCTCTCTTGATGGAATCAACAGAGCCTACGTGGCCCTCCTCCCCAAAACGAGTGGGGTGCCTACCCCCGCAGATTTCCGCCCTGTTTCGCTGCAAAACGGTGATGTCAAGATCATATGCAGAGGGCTGACCACGAGGTTGCAAAAGCAGATTGCGGTGCAAGTTGATGAGGACCAATCTAGTTTTGTGAGAGGCAGAAGTATTTCTGAAAATTTCATATATGCAACTGAGCTCATACAATGCTGTCACAAAAGGGCTGCCCCCACAGTTGTTCTGAAGCTGGATTTCTCCAAGGCGTTCGACTCCATCAACTGGGAGAGTCTCAGAGCTATCATGGAAGCTCGAGGGTTTCCGGCGGTGTGGTGTGATTGGATCGATGCCATCCTGAGCTCCTCCCACTCTGTGGTGCTGCTCAACGGGGTGCCTGGGAAGTGGCTTAAGCTGAAGTGTGGGCTCCGCCAGGGTGATCCTATCTCGCCGTATCTCTTCTTGATCGTGGCGGATGTGCTGCAGCAGCTGATTCGCCAGGATGGCGTGATGCGGCACCCGCTGCTGCCTGGTGCCCCCGCTGTTGTGCTCCAGTACGCAGACGATACACTGATCATCATGCGTGCCTGTGAAGCCGGGGCAGCTCGTCTCCGCCAGATTCTGGATATGTTCGCGGATGCTACCAGGCTACGGATCAATTTCTCCAAGAGTACGCTGGTGCCGGTCCATGTCGAGCATGCGACTCAAGAGCTGGTTGTGCAGGCGTTGGGCTGCGCCGTGGGTTCTTTCCCACAAACCTATCTTGGGCTGCCTCTGTCCTGGGAGAAGCTGAAGTTCTCTGACTTTCTGCCAATGCTTGCCAAGGTGGATAAATACCTGGCCGGGTGGGCGGCTCGGCTATTGTCACCCGCGGCTCGTCTTGTCCTGATCAACGCGGTTCTGGATGCCCTGCCTACCTATGCCATGGCTGCTTTGCTTCTTCCCCCTGCTCTGACCTACGAGCTGGACGCCTTGCGGAGAGCCTTCTTATGGAATGTGGTTGAACGAGCGTCGGGCGCGCAGTGCTTGGTTGCATGGGAGCGTGTCTGCCGAGCCAAATCTGAGGGTGGACTAGGGGTCCGAAACCTGGCTACACAAAATGATTGCTTGCTGATGAAGATGATCCACCGTTTGCACACCACCCCCCGATCAAGATGGGCCGAGTGGGTCTGGGGGACTGCGGCCGGGAAGTCACTGCTAGCGCAAGGTGGCCGCGCCGTGAGTGAGCGAGACAAGATCCGGGCGAAAATGCTCCCTTTTTACCGTGCTCTCTCAACTGTGGCTGTGGGGGATGGATGCACGGTATCCTTCTGGTTTGATAGTTGGTTGCCATGCGGGGCTCCGTCTATAGCCTTTCCCGTCCTCTTCACGCACGCAACTGACGTCGAGGCCACGGTCTGGCAGGTGCGGGGCGACGGGCTGCGTCGCCATCTTGCACCGCGCCTCACGAGTGCCGAGGCGTGGGATCTGGCCTGTGTATCAACGATGATTGCTTCCGCACCGAGGCGCGCGGGAGGGGATGATCAGACCCTCCTTCACATTGCCACGCCGCTGGGTGGCCTGTCCGCGGCCTCCCTGTACAACCTGATGCGGTTCGGTGGTGCTGTCGCTGGGTTCGCTGGGTTTGCTTGGAATTCTCGTGCGCCGTCGAGGGTCAAGTTCTTCTACTGGCTACTGATGCAGCGACACATCCATACAAGGGATGTCTTGCTTAAGAAACACATCGTGGAGCCAAGTGGGGCGGGGTGCCCTGTCTGCACAAACGAGTTGGAGACGGCTGACCATTTGGTCCTCTCCTGCTCGTTTGCGGCTGCCTTCTGGCAAAAGGTTGGGGTGGCAACTGCTGGCGCAGATGTCGGAGGTCTGGATCAATTGGCGGCTGCGGCGTGCTTAGTCGTCCGTTCAGCACCCGAGTTTGTAATGTTGTGCTGCTGGCACCTGTGGAAACATCGGAACGCAGTGGTGTTCCAGCGGCAACAACCCTCCCTCGCGCGCACACTGGCCTGCTGTAGGGAAGATGCGGTGCTTTGGCGAGGGCGGATGAAGAGCTCCTGCCGTGAGCACGTCGACTCATGGTTAGATGTCCTGGCTTAGCTTGGTATTGTTTTCCTAGGGCTTGGGGGGG